>AP025051.1:34374514-34400108 GCA_036186865.1 Eustoma russellianum
CGTTGGGGTAATTTTTGTTATTTATCTTTTTTTTCATAATTTTTCGGTTTTTAAAATATTTTTAATTAATTTTTACCCTTTTTAGAATTTTTAAATTCTTTTTAATCAATTTATTCAAATAACACAATTTTATTTTTAAATTAAAAGGGGTCGCCACGTTGCGACTACTGATTGGTCTGGGAAAGTCAACCGTCATTAGGCTACTAACTAAGCCATTATCGACAAAGATTGGGTGTTAAGTGAGTTTCATCAACGTTAGGCTGTTAACTGAGTAATGAGCCAAACATGAGATTCTCTCATACTTCTTTTTTATTGAATTTCTACAGGATCTTCTCCAAATACTTAGAAATGCAAACAACTTCGCATGTCTTCTACGTACTCAAATTTAGCGGGCGACACAACCAGAAAAAGATTTCATGTCGTATAAATCTTGTACCCTGAAGTTGTTTATATTGTTTCCTTCCAAACAACATTCGACTTCGACTAGGAGTTCAGGTTAGAATCAGCCAATCTTTGAGAGTTGGTCACCTCAGCCATAGTCCTTGAAGATTGGCCACTTTAGCCCGGTAATCATGATTTTGGGACAATTCAGCAAAACCAGCTAAAGACTAGTCACTTCAGCCTCAGCTGTCACCTCAGCAGGTCGACCAGAGTCTTAGTTCTCAAAGTCATCTTGCCTAGCTCAACTCAACACGTCAGCTGGGCCTTCGGTGCCCACGGTCATCCTGGTCGTCTCAGCTAACAAAACTCTTGCCGAATCAAATATTTGTCTGCAAGCAGCTCAACCATGCAACTCGACACGTGGCGCCACTTGGCGACCATGCACAAGCAGGATATTACACTTGGCACCCCCTCATAATTCGTCGATATGCATTGGTTGTCTAGACCATACAAAAGAAACGCAAAATGCCCAATAGTGGATCATGCTCAATCAGAAAAAGAAAATATATCACTCGAATACCGCATAGACATATTTCCTAAAATATTTCAGCTTAAACACTTCTAAATATAGAAACATCCGTAACTAACTTGATGAAAGATTTTTCCCGTAGCAAAACTCTAAGGCGTCTACCGTTGTTGCATTATGGAAATTTTTTTCGGACAACTACCATGTTCGGATTTCCCGTAGTAAAACTCTAAGGCGTCTACCGTTGTTGCATTATGGAAAATTTTTCCCGACAACTACCATGTTTGGATAAACTCTGATCCAAATGAAGGTCCGACCTCATCATGATATAAAGCTTTCTGGCATATTAACGTCTTTGTTGTAGTGTGTTCGGCACATTTTGTATTTTTCTTTTTCTTTCCTTATAGCATATTAACATCACCATATACCCTAACATCACTAATATAGTAAGCTATCAAATAAACTAACATCACAATGTTCTTGTCTTTATACTTCATGTTCATGTCTTTACACTTCATGTCACAGGATACTTAATTGGGCGCTTTTTGTTGGTAAACAAATCATGTAAACAAATTCTAACAGCATAAGAGTAGTAACCAATTTGCATGCATGTTTTTTTTTTTGTAATTTAAATTTTATATATAACGGCCAAATGGCAAATTTACAAAGGTGCCATTATCTGGACACCCAGAAGTAACACAGACAAAGGTTCAAAGGTGGCTTACAATATGCGCACTAGACTAGTGCCAACCTTTTCCAAAAAATGGTACAAGATAACCACATGACAAAATAACTAAGCGTATACTAGTGTAACCAATCATCAGTAGAAATAACTAGTCAAAACAAGGTTACAAATTAAATCAAAGACTGCAATCCAATCAAACAAGAGGCGGGGTGTCCACATAATGCACGTCATGATCCCCAGAATTTCAACATCTTTTTCCAGTTTTGCAAAAAAGCTTGTGACTTGTGATTTGCGTATTCCTGCGTCCAGATTCCGGCTTCCCCATGTTTCCCGCGGGGGGTTGAGAAGGAAAAGCTTTGTAAAGGTATACATCGGTGTATTCCACTGCCAATCCTGCATGATAAAAATGAAAAGCCAACAGGTACTCTCCAAAGACAAGAAGTAGGAAATGTACGATATCACCTGGTAGATGCAAGGAGTACCAAAAAACACCGCATGCCAAAAACAACTTATCATACAAATACACTGGAAAGATAATCAAACCAAAATATTGTGGGGAATACCCATTTCCATAGCCAGCTCCCAATTAGATTTTGACCTTTTGTAACCTTTCCAAGAACAAGCAGCGTATTTGACATTTTCAAGAATTTCAGTTATCACACTGCTCTCATTTCTTTTAATTTTTTGAAAAAGTCTCCTATTCCTTTCGAGCCAAAGAGAGTATACAGTGACCAAAATAGAGAAAGTGACAAGATGTTTTTGCAGTTTGGATTTCCAGTTTTGATTATTTCCTAGCCATGAAAGGGTGGTGACCCAGTCCGTGCTTATTTGGGTACACATACACTTCAAAAGAATAAAGGACCAGACATTTTCCAAGTATGGGCAGCCGAAAAAAAGGTGATCATGATCTTCAAGGCCTCTCTCACACAAAAGACAAAGGTTTGAGGAAAGGATACCCCAATTTAAAAGTTTATCTTGTGTATTCATCCTCTTCCAAACAGCAAGCCAGAGGACAATTGCAAACCGTGGAACATGATGAATGCACCAAACTATTCTAACCCAAGATGGAGTCGGGCCATCATTTCCAATAGCATTGGTAGCACTCTTGATAGAGAAGGTTTTATCATGTTTCTATTTCCAAACATCATTTCCATTTCTTAAGATGATACTTCTGCATTCTTGACTAAAAGCAAGAACTTGGCTATCCCAGCCTCTACCATACGGTATGTTCCAAGTGGAACCATTTAACACCTCAGAGACCTTTGCATTATGGGGAAGATTGATTTTCCTTGTAAGTTCAGGATGGCTGGACGCAATGATGCCCCATGGATGCAATGGATCATGCCAGAATGACGTATTCGTACCATTGCCAATGCATCTAGTAATGCAGTGAGAGGTCCCTAACAGCCAATAATTTCTTCCAAAGCCAAGAATCAGAGGGTTTAGCCTTAGCTTCGCAGATGGAAGTTCCCCTTAAAATGATAGTATGAACCCATTTGACCCATAAGCTTTCCTTGTTTTCGCAGATATTCCATAGGCTTTTCATTAGGTAAGCATGGTTGAGCGTGCTCAGGTCCTGGATACCCAGACCACCCTGTTCTTTGGGCAAACAAACATCTTTCCATTTCACCTTCGCCTTTTTAGTTCCACCCCAAAGAAAGTTTTTCAAAATCTTCTCAATTTCTCTAATGACCCCTTTTGGCAAAAGAAAAGCAGCAGTCCAAAAATGGATGATTGATTCAAGAACTGACTTTATTAATTGGAGTCTACCCCCATAAGAGAGTTGAGAGGAAGACCAACTATTGACCCTTGAATCGAGCCTGTCCAAAAGTGGTCCGCAATGCGAGAAAGAAAGCTGCCCAGATATGAGGGGAACACCCAGATACCTAATGGGCAAGGTACGTTGCTTCATACCAAGGATGTCAGACAGAGTGCGTTGGGTTTGAAGCCCCACCCCGGAGAAGAAGACCTCACATTTTGTTAAGTTTGGTTGTAACCCTGAGAGGGTTTGAAAATCATGTAATGCCTCTTTTGCAATCTGAAGAGATGTTTCCTCTGCTTTACATAAGATGAAAAGGTCATCCGCAAAAGCCAAAGAGGATAAATCCAGATTCTTACATTTGGAGTGGAATTTAAAATCAGAACCCACAATTTTTGATTTCAGCAGTTGGGTAAAGCTTTCCATGATTAGGATGAAAAGACAGGGAGAGAGTGGGTCCCCCTGCCTGAGACCTCTTGAGGAATTAAAATTCCCCACCAAAGAGCCATTCAGGATTACCGAGAAAGAAGGAGTAGAGATACAAAGCCAGATCCAGTGAATGTATTTTTCAGGAAATCCCATTTTCCTTAATAAAGTCATCAAGAAATCCCAATTTACCATGTCAAACGCTTTCATTATATCAACCTTGATAGCACAATCTTTTGGGCCTCCTATCTTTTTGTAATTCTTTACAATTTCGTGCATAAGGAGAATGTTTCCTTGGATTAGCCTACCTTTGACAAAAGCAGATTGATTTTCATTTACCAAATCAGGGAGAAGAGGTTTTAATATTGTTACAAGAATTTTCGATATAACCTTATAAGTGACATTGCAACAAGAAATCGGTCTAAATTCCTTCATACAAATTGGGTTGTCATTTTTTAGTATAAGAGAGATGGATGTTGCATTTATGGGATAGTATATGTAATTGTGAGTAAAGAAAAATTGGATAGCATCAAGAAAATACTCACCAACAAGACCCCAATTTTCTTTGTAGAATTCAACAGTATAGCCATCTGGCCCTGATGCACTGTCAGCTTTCAACGTAAACAGTGCTTGTTTGATCTCTTCCCTTGTGACTGGAGCTGACAATGCAAGGCTCTGCTCATTATTTATCGAATTCCCAGTCCAGTCAAAATCTGGAGTGGGAAGGCCATTTGGTTCAGTGAAAAGTTTCCGAAAAAATTCAACAGCCATATTCTGAACCAAATCGTAATCTTCAATAATATCACCAGCCTCATTTTTCAACCTCAAGATTTTATTTCTAGCTATGTGAGATTTGACAACCCTATGGAAATATTTCGTGTTTCTATCCCCTTCTTTCATCCATTTAACCTTTGATTTTTCCCTAAAAAAGGATTCTTCAAAATCCAAAAGTTTGGAGTATGAGTTCCTATGATTGGTTTCCTCATCTTGAATGAGTCGATTTGTTGGGTCTTGTATAAGCCTTTGTTGAGTATTCTCAAGATTGCTCTTGGCAGTCTCAACTCTAAGGGAAATTTGGCTATAATGCTCCTTGTTGAGATTTTTCAGGTGCACTTTTAGATTTTTT
This sequence comes from Eustoma russellianum, assembly GCA_036186865.1. Lineage (NCBI taxonomy): Eukaryota > Viridiplantae > Streptophyta > Magnoliopsida > Gentianales > Gentianaceae > Eustoma > Eustoma russellianum. The sequence continues at coordinate 34,379,418 of AP025051.1, forward strand.
AGCTTCTTAGACAATCTTACCATAGGATTTCCCTGCACAAATTCCCTCCAGCCACATTCTAAAGTGTGTTTGAATTTAGGGTGCGACATCCAGCCTTTCATGAACTTGAAAGGACGAGGACCAAATTTGCTTGCTAATTGTACTGAGAGAATACCTGGCGAATAGTCAGAGGAGATTGGGGCTTCATAGTCCAATTGAAAATCCTTGATTTGAGTTTGCCATGCTTCATTAGAAAACATGTGATCGATTTTTGTGTAAATCCTTGAATCAGCTTGTCTATTATCAGACCAAGTGAAATCAAATCCCCTCGAGGGGATGTACGCCATATCCATGTCAAATATCCAATCTGTAAAATCCCGCACTGCATTTCTATCAATTCTTTTATTTCCCTACTCACCACTGCTATTTATAACAATATTAAAGTCACCCATTATCAGCCAAGATTTTTTTTTGTACAAGAGGTTTTGATATCGAAGCTCCCTCCAAAGTTCTACGGTTACTTCTTTCGTTATAACCATAAACCGAAATGAGGATTACATCCTCATTCGCTTTTGAGGATAAGAGCTTGAAACTAGCAGTGATAGACTGGTCTGTGCAGTGAAGTAATTTTCCTTCAAAAAGACTTGGATTCCAAGTTAATATGATCTTGATACAGAATTAGGGAGTGAGTTGTGCAAGACTTTCTAGTTTCGGAAGAGTCTGTTCATTGTCCTCTTAAAGTTTATTTCTCTAATTTTGACTTCAAGTAGTCCTATTAGTCCAATATTTGTTTTTTGAATAAACTCTTTTACCTCCCTCTGCCTAAGTGGGGAATTCAATCCCCGAACATTCCAACATGCAATTTTAACTATGTTTCAATTTATAGAAACATAGTTATGCAAGTTTTAAAAATCAGAGTAGCCACTATTATCTAGTCTCATAGAACTACATAAAGGATGTAAACCGGGATCGCTCGTCAGCATCTTAGGCAAGAGGCTCAGACAAACAGTACACACAAATCATTCACTACAAGCTGACCAGCATCCACATCACGTTGGAATTCAACATCTCACAGAACAGCAGTGAAACACACACATTTTGGTTGCCACAAGAATCGAACATGCAATCTTAGATGCACTCCATATTGGCTATTTCACTACTATGTCATTACATTTGAGGGTCTTGGCGGCATAATAACTTTGTTCATGCCCATAATCACTTCCTCTCAATAGAGGCTGTTCTGAATGTAAATATCAAATCGTGCCTGCAAATCTCGAAAGCAATCCTGCAATTTTTAGCCATGACCAATGTATTGTCTTCGTCTTAGAAGAAGGAAGAAGCATGTTTCTTTTGCCTTCTGGGTTAACTTTCAAACATTCAGGCACCTGAGCTTCCACTCTTAGTTACCAAGATTCCAAAACTCAGATGCCAACTCAAATTCTAAAACCCTTTTCTCTACTGCTTCAACAACCCCAATTAATACTTCGCACTTGGTTTCCTCCAATAACCTAGTTAAATCTCCACCCTATGGTCCTTCAGGAACCATGCTTCGTGACAAATTCAAGGCTTTAGATGACGTTGTCTCGTTAAACAAGAAAATAGCCAATTTTGTTCGATCTGGAGATTTAGATTCGGCCCTTGGGATTTTTCGAAGTATGCCTGTTCGGACTAGGATTACTTTGAACTCAATCTTGGCCGGATTTTGGAGGAAACCTGGAAAAGTAGCGTATGCCAAGGAGCTGTTTGTAAAAATTCCTGAACGAGACACTGTTTCATACAATGTAAAACGCTAGGATCTTACTTGAAGAATGACGATTTGAAGTCTGCTGTTAATTTCTTTGGAAACATGCCAGCAGAGACTTTGCTTCTTCGAATACTATGATTTCGGGTTTTCTGCAGAATGGCATGATCAGTGAAGCGAAGACACTATGTTTTTGGCTATGCCAGAGAAAATTATTAGAACTTGGAACGCTATGATAGCTGGAGTCATGGAACTCGGGGAAATGGAATCTGCATTAGAGCTGTTAGAGTTGAATCCGATAAAGGACGTTGTTTCTTGGACTTTGATCATGACAGGGTATATGAGGTCTGGGAAGGTTGATTTGGCCGTAATGGTTTTTAAAGATATGTCAGAGAAGAGTTTGGTGACTTGGAATTCTGTGATTGCTGAATATGTTGAAAATGGTAGAAGTGAGGATGGTCTGGAGCTCTTTAAGACAATGGTGGAGAGGAAGGTTCAAGTCAGTGAATCGAGTTTGAGTAGCGTTTTTTTTTTTTTGTTTTTTTTTTGGCAAAATGCAAATCAATTATATTAATACCCAAGATATCAAAACATCCACGGGATGTAACCCATACAAAAGCCCCAACACAAAAGAAACCTAGCCAATTGAGCCGACAAACTGACTCAATAAGAAGGTAGTAACTGTGGGAATAACCTATACATCACCTTGAGCACATGTGTGCGTATTCTATGAATAGCATCCCATGGATCAAAAGAATGGCCACTAAAAATATATCTATTTCTAGCCTGCCAAACAAAATATACCATAGCAGCAAGAGCAATCCTTGCTGCCTTGGAACGATAAGCTTTGGCTCTCAAATGTCGTTTTCCCCATACGAAGAACCTCTCTAGACTGTTGAGTCTTTCCGGAATGCCAATCCATTTAGTGACTTCTTTCCAAACAATACCCGCCATTGAGCAACGGAAAAAAATGTGCTTCACATTCTCAATTTCAGTGTTGCATAAAGGACAGCAGACATCATCAAGGAAAGAAAGGTTATCCTTTGTTGCCAATTTTCCAATCGTAGCCAACCACAATAGGAAAGAGTGTTTAGGCGTGCACGCACAATCCCAAACAAACCGAAAACAAGAAATCTTTGCCCCTTTGTCCCTGAAGAAATTATAGGCCAGCTTAGGCTTCAAGCTTCCATTTGAAATCCAACTATTGAGAATTGCAATGGCATCACTAGAAGAGCCTGCAACATGAATGATAGCATCACGAATCTCCAAAAACTTTTTTAGTAATGGCGAATCCCCTTTGTGTTTATTCTTGCGCCAAAAATTCTCCATTTTGTACCTTTTATGCATCCATTGTACCCAAAGAAAATCTTTTTTGTGATGAATATCCCATAAGTACTTAGAAAGTAAAGCATAGTTCCTTTGGAAGACAACAATTCTTCCATGATACCAAGGCTTTTTTATTGCTTAAACCATTGTTTCCCCAAAGGAAATGAAGGCAGATTTGTTCAATCCGCCTTTTTACCTTTGCCGGCAATGGCAAGGCGCTCAACCAAAAACACGACACACCTTGAAGAACGGATTTTATAAGTTCAAGTCGGCCCGCATACGAAAGAGTTGTTGAGTTCCATGAATTTACCTTATCCATAAGCTTACGTGTGAAAGCCGAGTAATGAATAGCTTGAAGCTTGTAACCCGCAATTGGAATACCGAGGTATCTAAATGGCATAACTCCAAGAGGAAGAGAAGTGAGCTGTTCCAACTCAGCCCCCTCATCACCAAGTCCCGCATGAAACAAATGGGATTTAGCAAGGTTCGCTTTTAGTCCCGAACAATCACCAAACTCATTTATTGTATTCATTAACATTTGGACCGAAGTTTTATCTCCCCGGGAGAATAAAACCAAATCATCCGCAAAGCATAGATGCGTAATCTTTTGCTCGGAACATTTCGGGTGAAGGTTGAAGTCCGAGGAGTTGTTCAATTCTTTCAACAATCTTGAAAAATATTCCATTCCGATGATAAATAAGAAAGGAGAAAGAGGATCTCCTTGCCTTAATCCTCTCATACCTTTGAAAAAGCCTTGGGGCACTCCGTTAATTATAATAGAATAGGATGGGGAGGAAATACATTCCATAATCCATTCAATGAATTTCATGGGGAATCCAAGTTCATGAAGCATATTCTCTAAGAATTCTCAACTAATGGAGTAAAACGCCTTCCTTATATCCACTTTTAACATGCATTTTGGAGAAGTGTGCTTGTGACCATAATCCCTTATAAGCTCTTGAACTAAAAAAATATTTTCCATCATGGACCTTCCTTTAAGAAAACCGGATTGCGCTTTGTCAATAACCTCACCCAAAACCGAAGCCAATCTTGCCGCTAGAACTTTGGAAATCGTTTTATAGACCACATTACAACAAGTGATGGGCCTATAGTCTTCCACTCTTGTAATATTGATAGACTTAGGGACAAGAGCAATGTTGCCGTGATTTATTTGCTTAAGAAGACATCCACTTCTAAAGAATTCCATACAAGCATCAATGAAGTCATTACCAACCACATCCCAAGATTTTATGAAGAAAAGAGAGGAATAACCATCCGGCCCTGGAGATTTGTCTTTCCCAATACAATTTAGTGCATCCCATATTTCCTTTTCTGAGACCGGAGCCTCCAAGATTGCTGCAGCAGCAGGGGAAATTTTCAGCCCCAGTTCCAGCATATTCCTTCTAAGGGGAATCACATTTTGCTTGGTTCGAAGCAAGTTTTCATAGTATCTCACGAATCTTTCACCAACTTGGGACATAGAAGATGACATAATCCCATCTTCCATTTGAACGCTAACAACGTTGTTCCTTGCTTTGTTCCTCTTCAAGATAGAATGATAGAATTTGGAATTCCTATCACTAAGCATAACATAGTTACCTTTGGCCAACTGAGAGAAGTAGTTATGTTCGGCTTCCATGAGCTTGAAGGCAAGTTGTCTATGGTGTAACAACTTAAGCTTCCAATCATGCGTGCCCCAGCAACCCGAATCCTGAGCTTGCAATTCTTCAAGCTTAAGAATAGCCCTTTCAACTCTTGAAGAAATATGACTGAAGTTCTTATGATTAAGATCCTTAAGAGGAGCTTTCAAAGATTTTAATTTTTCTGCACAGTATAAACATCTTGGAGCCATGGACCGAGATCCCCCAGCTTTGTCTAACCAGAGATAAGAAGTTATCGTGATCTCACCACATATTAAAGAACTTAAAGGAAGGCCGTCCAATGTAAGTATCATCTTGCAAATTTAACAAACAGGGGGAATGATCCGAAAGACAACCCGACAACACATAATGTGCTCTCGCAAATGTAAACTCTTCAAGAAACAAACTGTTAGCCATGGCTCTATCAATTCGAGATTTAATAAGACCATTATCCCAAGTAAAATGACAACCTGTATAAGGGATCTCAAGCAGACCACTGTCAAGGAAATAATTTTGTTGGTCATTCAATTCATAGTTCGTAACCGGTCTACCTCCAGCTCTATCCTCTTCATTAAGCACACAGTTGAAATCTCCCATCACAATCCAAGGGTCATTCCAATTCAGACTTTGATTAGCAATCTCCATCCACAAAGGCCTTCTATGAACAATTTCATTAAAAGCATAAACAAAAGTGGCCAGTAAAGCTTTATTAGTAACTTTGCTTTTGATGGAGCAAAGAACCTGTTGAGCATCCATCTTGAGAGTCTTAACCTCCACAAAATTTGGATTCCAAATTATGAGAATCCTTTTACCAATATGGGAATCAAAATTATGAACAAATTCCCAATGATTGAACTTGTTCATCATTAACCGAGATAACATCACCGAATTAAGCCTAGTTTCCAAAGTAGCAAAAACATCTAATCTATGTTTTTTTTTACAAAATTAAGCAAACCATTTTGCTTGAGGGGTTTGTTAAAACCCCTTATGTTCCAAAATCCAATGATCATGAAGAAATAAAGGGGTCTTTCCCCCTCGTCTGTTTTTGTTTTTCTTTCCCAGCTTTTTTCATAGCTAATACTTTCGATTTAGAGAGTACCTGTGTGAAGCCTTCATTCAAGTTCTCAAGATGCAATATTTGATCCACGTGATGATCCTTATATACGTTAGGAGTAAAGTCAGTTAAAGGGCCAATGAAGGAGGGTCCAGCGAGACTTGAGGACGACTGATGCACATCACAAATAGGATTGTGATGAACAGAATTCCCAGCTGCAGATTGAATCTTGTTTTGATTAGCTTCCAAGGGGACATCAAAGTGAATATTTGGATCTTTTGTCTTCTGTTGAAAAGTCTTTTTTACAATTCGTCTTTTTGGACCAAATAAAATTTGCCTTTGTTGAGCCACAGCTTTATCCGAAAACTCCGTTGTTATGTCTGCATCATTCTGTTCAACATGTGAAGATATTTCATGTCCAAGTTGAAAACACTGAGAACAGAACAAAGGCATTTGTTCATACTCAATCCTTTGTGTAAAAGATTCTCCATTAGATAGGTCAATCACTATCTCTTTTTTCAAATCCTTACTCAAGTCTATTTCAATTAATACTCTTGCATAGTTCCAAGAGCCTCTAGTAGCCGTTTGCTGATCCGTCATTAGAGGAAAACCGATGTGCGAGCATATAGATGAGAACACATGTTCTTCCCATAGAGTAATAGGTAAATCCGGTAAGTTTACCCAAACAGGAACATTGGACATAGCTTCTTTTCCAAATCTGAAAAAGCGAGGCATTTTCTTCATCACCAATGCTTTACCGTAGACAAAATAAGGCCCTGAATAAAGAACTTGTTCCACGTCTTCGATTGAGTCGAATTTGAATATAATCCAACCGGATGAATGAAAATCTATTCAATGTTTAGGCTTCTAGTGTTTGGTCAGATTGTATATGGCTTGTTTACCAGGAAACCGTCCGACCAAACAACCCACTAGGCATTTAGTCCATTCATCATCATGCTTTAGCTTATCAACATCCACAAAAACCTTATTTGCTTGGGTAACTTCAACCTTCTTCAATTTAAGGCCAAGCTCAGGTTTCCTGTTATCCTTAAAGAGTGAAGATCATTTCTTTCCATCAGTAGATGGTGCAGGTTGCCTGTTTTGGCCTGCATGTCCCCTAGAATGACTTCTGCCACGGTGTGAGTTCCTTGGAACCAGATTCCTCTGCACAATAATCGCATTAAAGCTAGGGAAGCAAGTGCATCAGAATATTCTTAAGACCCCACTGTATTTGAATTGCTACAGAGGGAACCTCATTGATTAGCACGTATAACAAGTGTGCTGTCTTAGAGGACCCTTGGAAGTTGTTCCTCGAGATGCCTTGTAAAGATTTGGTCACATGGGATGCCATGATTTCAGGGTTTGCTCAGCATGGGAAAGGTGAAAATGCAATCAGTTTGTTTAATGAGATTGAGGAGTAGGGAATTCAGACCAGATCCAACAACATTTATCGGTGTGCTATCAGCCTGCAACCATGTTGGATTAGTTGATCTTGGTATTCGATATTTTGAAGAGATGCAGAAGGATTACAGAATTAAACCTCAACCAGATCATTATACGTGTATGGTTGACCTTTTTGGTCGAGCTGGTAAGCTGAATGAAGCTGCTGATTTAATAAAGAAGATGTCTTTTAAGCCTCATATGGCTCTTTTTTGGATGCTTTTAGGTGTTTGTAGGATTTTTAAGAATGTGGAAGTTGCTGAATTTGCAGCCGAAAATTTGCTCAATCTCGATCCTTCTAACCCTGCCGACTATGTTCAAGCTTGCTAATGTTTATGCTACAAAAAACAATTGGGAAAATGTCTCCAAAATCAGAAGAATGATGAAAGATAACAAGATCATTAAAACACCAGGATATACATGGCTCGAAATCGAAGGGGTTGTCCACAAGTTCCGGTCAGGAGATGGGATCCATCCAGAGCTGGAACACATACACGAAAACCTAAAAGGGCTGCAGAAGAAAACGAAGTTGGCTGGCTATGTATCAAATCTTGAATCTGATTTCCATGATGCCCGAAACGAGCAGAAAGAGCAGCTACTGCTTTGGCACAGTGAGAAACTTGCTATTGTGCTTGGACTCGTAAAATTGCCTTTAGGAACACCAATCAAGATTTTCAAGAACTTTAAGAGTATGTGAGGAATGCCATCACGCAACCAAATTTACATCTGCTATGGAGGAAAGGGAGATAATCGTGAGAGATACTACTAGGTTTCATCATTTTAAGGATGAAACCTGCTCGTGTGGTGATCACTGGTAAAGACATGCAAAGTATTTCTAAAAGCCATATGTTCGTTTGAAGTAGCAGAAGGTCGATTCTGGTCATAGAAGGTTCCTTCCAGTGTCTGGTGGCATTTAGATATGATTTAACCAATCCTCAAAGCTGCTATAAGATCTGGTTATGTTCGACATTTTTTTTTTCAGTCGGTTGCAGATTGACAGAAACCAGAAGAACAGACGTAAAAATAGTAATCGCATGACTTGAAAGTTGAGTACACAGATACCTGTTGAAGGTTGAGCACACAGATACCCGTTGCATGAACTGCTTTCCTGAGGCTGGGAACATGGGCCCAGTGTACGCTAACACCAACAGAGCCCCTTCCTCGTCGGCAAGCCAGGCGGGTTTCGTCCAGGCCCCGAACTTAGCATAAATATGTCAGCCTGTTTATAAGTATCGTTTTAATCCATGTCCAGGTCTCAGAAGAGACACACTACAACATCCATTCTTCCGGTATGAACCTCGACTAGGTAAGACTCGAGGGTATCAAAGAGAAAGACGGTAGAACTTCCACCAAAGTTTTGCTGCTTCTCCTTTGTGCCTGAATTTTTCTTGATTTTGGCCAGTTCTAAGAACAGTTCTACGGTTTAACACCTCTTTCTTCTAGAGAAGCTTTACTCTCTGGATTTGTCACATGAACTGAACGAACACTATGGCTTTTTCTGGATTTTTCACATATCTTAAATATTTATAACATGGCCATACATCTAGGGAAGGAACTTAATACAGGGGGGGGTAAAAAAAGCTTCAGAACATGTGAAAGGAATGACATGACGAGCCAAAGACACGTTCGCATCTTCATGTATTTCATAAAACGCATGAAAATCAGAGTCCAGTTAAAGCCAACTCTCAAAAACACTAGTTGCGCATAATGAATATATACTGAACTTTAAGAAAGTAATCAAACCAAATCAGACATACATCTCCCTCCAACTACGAATCTGGCCAAAAACATGCGATGGTATACATACATTTTGCAATAAACAAACAATTATCTAAATGCAAAAACAGATAGTGCATGCACACATAATTCCACAGAGCTAGAAGAAAAAAAAAAACTCTTCTTTAATAAGAATTCATTCAAACTGTACACAAAACCCCAGTAACTGGTAGAGAATAACGAAGATGTTAAAAAATTATTACTTCCATGTGAAGAATGCACCAGGTTAATGAAAATCAAAGCATGTTAATAGATTAAGAAACTTAACATCCCACAAAACCAGAGTGTAAGAAGAAAAAAATCTCAAAATCCAACCACGAGATAAAATGGCAGCTTGCAAGCAGCTGTCCTACTTAAACGGGTCAAACATGACTAAATTCCTCAACTCCACTGTCGACAGAAGCAAGTACATTGGAGCATTACAAATACAGAAGCGAAGAATACAAGGATTAACCATACTAAAGATAAAAGAGAAAGACTACATAAGGGTACCTATGCGCAAGACATACAAGGAATACACACATCAGCGTAAAGCTTCCACAAACTAACACAGGTTCAACTGCTGACGTTAATCCCCAAAAGTAAAGAAGGCTTTCCTTGCCCCGACCAGAAGCTCTGAAGTCCACGACATGTCAAATGCACAAGACAACCATGTACAAAAATAGCTACTCGAGCAAGATTACCTTGGAAAGTACTTGTTAACTCTAGGCTGTGGAAACACATTGCCCAGCAACAAAGCATCAGCTGAAGAAGCTTGGATGCCATATATTTTCTACCACTTGTCCTACAAATCCATATGGTAGGAACAGAAGAAAGATATTGAGGAGAATAGCTATTATTGTAGAACAATTATGATTCTCGTCTTCATAGATGTTTTTTCCCCTGGATATCGGCTAATGACATATGGTATAAATCATATGCCACATTCATGAAAAGTTCCAATCAATGCATTCCACATATTTCATTTCATATTTAGTCTTAGATTAGACTTATTAAGTTCAACTAGTCTGAGCAAATTTCCAGATCGGTTTCTATACATGTTCTATCACTAGATATCATGTAATTACACAGATAGCATAAATCCTAAGATGTACGCATTAAAAGTTGCAAGACAATTACATTCCACATCTTTCTTTCATCCTTTAATTTACTAAGAAATAACCATTTGATAGTTATATAGAGCTGCTGGTTCAACTAGCAACAAAACACATCCCTAATCTAAAACCATAAAGTCACATGCTCATCAAGTCTTTTCAACAAGCTCCAGACATAAAATACACAACTTGCTGCATCAAAACAGAAGTCCCATAGAATAAAATGCTCTGTTACCAAATGCAAAGGAAACCATCAGGTACCCAACTCTTTGCACGTGATATACTCACCATTCAAACTAGCGTAATACAGTCTCAGGACAACAAATACATGACATTTACATCAGCATAAGCCAAAGGAGTCTACCTCGTTAAACAGATGCGTTAAATTAAAAGACAGACTTTTGCACTGACAAACAAAAGAATTCACAAAGGAGAGTATGATTTCACAAAACCAAGCATCCACATCACAAACATGTTTAGGCACAAAAGTTCACAAAACTTAGAACAAACCATCTTTCCTGCTGGAAAGCCAATAAACACAGGAACCAATCTCTTACTCTTCCTAATAAAAGTTACCAATATATCATCGCATTACAGAAAAAGAACAAAATGAAACAGACTGAAGACCCAAAAAAATTTCGAATTAATACAGTGCTATATATCATAATTCTCAATATCCATCAGATTTCGACCGCGGAAATGAAGCATACAACATAACTTTAAAAACCCAAAAAAAAATCGGGAAAGAGGGAAATACAAAGGGAATCAAATCAATCCTGAGCTTTGAGCTTCTCCACGCGCTTATTCAACTGCTCGATGCGAACAACGAGGCCAGTAACAGAGTAAAGCAACCAGTACAAAATAAGTGCAGCACCAATCAGCAGAGCATTACGCTGGGACTTGATAATCGACTTCTCATGACGAACATGCTCCGATGGGGTGCAAGACCCACCCGATTCACAAGTGGGTCGGGTCTCGTACTTCCAGTAGATATCCATCAAGAGGAAAAGGCAAAAGGGGACAACCGACATAAACGGCTTCAGAAGATTTCGGATCACTGAGATTAGGCCTTTCCGGATCGGGTTAAGACCCGGGACTGTGAGGAGGAGGAGCATGATCGCCTCTGCTCCGGCGGTGTATCCTAGAACTACCCACTCCAATGCCATATTTTGTTCGGTGCTCTTTTCTGTGGTTTCGGATCTTTGTTGTTTTCTTTTTAAGGATGAGAGTAAGAAGGAATGTGTTCAGATGGGAAGCAAAGTATTGTGCTTTTATTTATACCTCTTTTTTTCTTTTCTTATTTATTAAGTTACATAATTACACGCTTTAAGGTTGTCGGATATTAAAATAATTGCACCTTACCCTTGAATTTTCGTTCTCTACCACGTGGCAGTGGGAAGATTTTAAGTGTTGACAATTTTCCCTTAAAAAAGTAGAAAAAGTAATAACATCGCATCATATAGTTTTATGCATTCATCATCATTTTTTTTTAAAAATGTTGGTATTTAGGTTAGGATTTGCTCCAAGGGTCAAGAGTTCGATTTCAGGGATACACACAGTGTGGATGTTCCTCTGCTGCTAGAAAGAAGGCCTGATTTGCGGAAAGACACCTTGGATAGATCACTGCGTAAGATTTTATCCAATGTAGCAGGCCGCTGAGTTTCTGATTTGCATCCTCTACACATGTTTTTTAGGGTTGGGATGGTGAGAGATTTTACCTTTAATGAAATTGCTCAAAAAAAAATTTTGACTATGCAGTACCGTACGTGTCACTTCACTACATATTTTTCATGTTCCACGGACTAAGAAACAACTAATAATAAATGTTCCAGAAATGCTCAAAGGGTGAACCGATCTTCAGTTTCCTTTGATGAGGGAGTGGGTTCTCCCCCCACCTGTACCAGAGGCCCCTTAGCCAGGTGGGATGTAAATCGAGGGATGTGCTCCATCGGCAGCCCTGCAAAGGGAGAGGACACACGAGACTCAGTCAGCCCAGAGGCAACCCTTGTAATATTTCAACAAGGATTGTCTCCACACGGACTCGAACTCGGGACGTCGGGGTTCTAGCCCCAATCACCTTTGCCACTTACCACTGGACTATGCCCCTGGGGGCGATCTTCAGTTTCCTTGTCTTAGTATTAAGCCATATAAAGTAGGGCTATTTAAAATGCTTATATCGTGATCACGTTGTATCAGTTTAAGAGGGATGTACTATGTGTGAAGGTGATTTACATTTTTTTCGTTATAAGACATTGGTAAAGTTGTTTTTTTATGATCTTGAGGTCACGGGTTCGAACCAGGGAAACAATTTCTTATATAAAGTATAATGTAAGGATGTGTATCAGATCGCAAAGCGATTCGTCTCCTCTTCAGACGCTGCGAAAATGCGGGAGCCTAGTGTCGAGATTGAAGGAATCAAATTTCCATTCAAGTTAAAAAATAATTTACAAAGTTGCGTCCCTTTTATAGGGATAGAAATCTACTCTTAACGGCTACTTTTTGACTTGAACATCCATCACTGTCAGTCACAGTCAATTACAATAGATGTGGTAATGGCTAGTTACCAATGCAGCTCTGCTATGCACAGTAAAAACGTAATATTTACACGCCTAAGTATAGCAGCTCAGCCTGTATCGTTGCTGCCTTAATTGTGCTTCACCTCGTCACCTCAGCTCAGCACTTGCTTTACTTCTTCAGCATATCTGGTCTTCTTTTGTCAATTTGTCCTTCTCGTCTTCATCACCTCAGTCTAGCTTTCCTGTTCAGGTCAGCTCGGCTGACTGACTTCGTTCCTCAGCATTATTCAGGTCTTCATCCAGGTCGGCCTCCTTCAGCTCAGCACACCTTTGTCCAGGTCTGCCTTCTTTAGTTCAGCTCGGCACATCTTAGCTGAACTTATTTCTACACTCCTCCCCAATCTTAGTTGTATATATTCATACAACTAAGCTTGGACATCAAGTATAGAAAAACTTTTGTTGAGACTAATTTGGTTAAGATATATGCTATCTGATTTTTTGTGGGAATGTATTGTATGCTGATTTCATTTCCATATGAAATGTCTATCTATTTCTACATGTTTTAACTTATTGTGCTGAACTGGATTTTCTGTCATGCTTATGGCAGAGACACTATCGCAAAAGATTTGTATAGGTAGTCTTGCCTGAATGCATAGATCTTCCAGAATTCTTCTAATCCATATGTCTTCGTAGATTCCCAGTGCAAGTGCTCTCAGCTTTGCCTCCGCACTGCTTCTTAATACTACTGGTTGTTTCTTGCTCCGCCATGTGACCAGGTTGCCGTATAGGAATGTTCCATAACCAGTTGTTGATCTCAGATCGGTCTTGCACCCTGCCCAGTCTGCGTCTGTGTGAATCTGGATGCCTCGATCTAAGCTTTTCTTGAAGTATAGTCCTTGTCCTGGTGCATTCTTTAGATACCTGAGGATTCTAAGATCATCTTGGAAATATTCATTAGTTTGACAGTGCATAAACTGTGATACATAACTCACTGCGTAGCAAATATCAGACATAGTATGAGACAAATAAATTAATTTCTCAACTAATTTTTTATATCCTAGTTTATTTTTTGGAGTGGTATCCCATTGATCTCTGGGCTTATATCTCGGCTCAACCAGGGTGCTAGCTGGTTTGCGTCCAAGCAGACCAGTTTCTTTGAGAAGGTCTAGTATGTATTTCCTTTGTGATATATATAGTCCATCTTTGTTTCTTGCAATTTCTATTCCAAGGAAATATCTTAATTTTCCTAGATCATTCATTTCAAATTGTTGTGATAGTTTATTTTTTATATTTTCTATGCCCTGTTTATCTCCTCCAGTTAGTATAATATCGTCTACATAAACAATAATGATAGTCAGCTCCCCTGAGCTGAACTTCGAGTGAATATAGTGTGATCACTGTGTTTCTGATTAAATCACAACTCAGTCACTGTTTGGGTGAATGTTTTAAACCATGCCTCTATTAGTTTTATTGTTAAAACCTGGTGGTATAGTATATAGACCTCTTTAGTCAGGTCTCCATTTAAAATAGGCGTTCTTTACATCCATTTGATGCAGTTCCCAGTCAAGGTTAACTGCAATAGAAAAAGATCACTCTTATAGTATTTATCTTAGCTACTTGTGCAAAGGTTTCTAAGTAATCTATTCCGTAGGTCTGAGAGAATCCCTTAGCTACTAATCTGGCCTTGTATTTATTCACTGTGCTATGATTATTATATTTAGTAGTGAATATCCATCTACATCCTATTGGTCTTATCTTGGCCGAGCTGGGAGTAAGTTCCCAGGTGTTATTTTTTGCTGACGCATTCATTTCTTAATGCACAGCTTGTTTCCATTCAGGTCGGCTAAGTGCTTCTTCTATATCTTTAGGAATAATGTTATTATTGAATGAGCATACGAACGTTCTAAAGTTTGGATTTAATTTATTATAGGTTATTATAGGATATGTATTCTTGTATGGGATACTTAGTGCAGGTCGGATTTCTAGTGCATTCATGAATTCCTTTTTTAGAGCAATTGGTCTATCGTCAATTTGAGTCCTATGATCATATTCGGTGTTTTCTTCTACCTCAGTCAGAGGTGTTTGGTCAGATGAACTATGCTGATCATTGTAACTTAGATTTTCCTGATCATTTAACATGTGTGTAGAGTTGATCCTGGGTTGTGTTTCAGTAGTTCCGAGCTGAGGTGCCTCACAGCTGAGCTGTTGTGTGCAGCACGGCTGAGCAGTTGAGCTCGGCATATTTGGTATTAGGAAACTGAGCCCATAATCATTTCTTCTTAAGTCTACTGTTTCTTCTTCAGATCTATAATATGCAAGTTTTTTATCAAATGTAACATCTAATGTTATATACATTCGCCTATTGGCTGAACAGTAGCACTTATATCCTTTCTGTGAATTAGCATATCCTAGAAAAATACATTTAACAGACCTAGGATCCAGTTTACTCCTATGGCCGGGCTGAACATGCACATATGTTGTGCATCCAAACAGTTTAGGCGGCAGTTCTGTAAGTAGATCAATATACGGGTAATGATTAATAAGTATTTCCCTAGGTGTTCTAAATGACAAAATTCTAGATGGCATTCTATTTATTAAGTAGGTGGTCGTAAGAAGGGTCTCACCCAAGTTCTGTTTAGGTACATTCATTTTAAGCATAATTGATCTAGTTACTTTAAGAAGATGTATGTTCTTCCTTTTAGCAACACCATTTGTTGAGGTGTATAGGTACATGGGGTTTGATGATGTATGCCATTTTCAATCATAAAATCTTGACATGTTTTATCTAAATATTCAGCTCCGCTATCCGACCTCAAAGTTTTAATGGTTCTGCTGAACTGATTTTTAATGAATGATATGTATCTTATAACTGTTTGAACTACATCACTTTTATTCTTTAATAAGTAGACCCAAGTTACTCTTATGTGATCATCTACAAATATTATAAATATTTAGTACCATTAATGTTGGCTATTTTAGATGGACCCCATATGTGAGAGTGGACTAGAACAAATGGCGTTGATGCCTTATATTCTTTGGCAGGATAATTATATTAGTATGTTTGGCTAATTGGAAAGTTTCACACTTAAGTTTTTCAACATTAGCTGAGCTGAATAATCTTGGCATTAATCGTTTAAGATACACAAAATTGAAATGACTTAGCCTGTCATGCCACAACAAAATCTCCCCTATACATGGATTTCTAGGATGCAAAATACTAGAGTCTTGGTCTCTTAACAGCTCGACTGCGCTGACCAAAGCTTTGTTTTCTGACTCAAGTAAGTAGAGCCTGCTATATTCTTAGCATTGCCAATCATTCCCTTCAATTTGTTTTCCTGAAAACAACATTCTGTGGGTGAAAAGCAGGCTAAGTAGTTATTATCTCTAGTGAGTTTTCCGATAGACAACAGATTGAAACTTATCCTAGGGACGTGAAGCACACCTTTAAGGGTGATCTTACTATTAATCATACCAGAGCCTATTCTAATTACTTTTAGAGTAATTCCATTCGCAATTTTTACCTTCTTTGGTATAGAAAGTAAAGTGTATGAGTTTAGAAGGGTACCATTATTGGTCATGTGATCCGTAGCCCCGTAATCAACTATCCATGAGCTGCCGGAGCTGGGCTGAACGTAGCCAGCCATGGTTGCCTGATGCAGTTCAGCTCAGCCACCTTGTTTGTTCAGCAATTGAAACAGGGTGGCAACCTATCCTTTAGTAATGACCTCAGCATCAGGTGTGCTACTTACATGCTGAGCAGCACTGTGTCCAGCAGCTACTGGTTTTTGTGATGGCCTTCAGGGAGCACTGCTGGTCTTCAGAAGTGGTTTTCCTTCTCAGACCAGCTTCGCTTGAAGTTTCCAACAGTCATCGACTGTATGACCTTCCTTCTTGCAGTACTTGCATATTTTACCTCTAGAAGAGGCAAAGTGTTTTTAACAGCCAATCCAGATGCTTCTGCTGCCTTTTCAGAATGGAGAGCGGAGGATTCCATAGTGGCAGATCTTCACATCATGACCTTCTTACGGGTTTCTTCATGTTTAATTTCAGCGAAGACAGCCTTCAAGGTTGGTAGTAGTTTTGTACTCAGGATTCGACTACGTGCAGTGTCAAATTCTGGGTTTAATCCAGTCAGGAAACGGAAAACCCGCTTCCTTTCTGTGATTTCTTTATAAAGTGCAGCATCAGTGATGCAGGGCCACTGATGTGCTTCAAAAGTATCACTTTGTTGTCACGCTTTGGTAAGTAGTGTGTAGTATTTGTGGACAGCAAGATTTCCCTGTTTCAGCTCATAAAGATGAGCTTCAACTTCGTACAATTTGTTAGGTCCGAAATACACTCTAGAGGGGGGTGAATAGAGTGTTTGGCTCTTTTTGCGGAATTTTCTCTTTTGTCTCAACTCAAAAAGGATATTCAAAATCAGAGCAAGAATGGAGATGAGAAGTAGTGAATGAGTACACCGGATATAGAGTGGTTCGAATCGTAAATGATTCTACTCCACTACCACTTTGTTTCCAAAGTGGATTTTCAACAACTACTCTTCTTATTATGAACAATAAGAACAACCACAGCAACACTTACACTAACACTTTAGTGTAAGCCACAACAACAGCAACTTCTTGCACAACACACTTGTGCAATCACAGCAACTACAGCTATTAGCAAGAACAACTTCTTGCTTCCTTACAACTTCAACAAAAGTTCCCTCAAGAACTTCTCACAGTGGATTGAAGAAATATGGTAAGGATCACACTTTCTCACAAGTCTAAGCACAAGCAAGAGATCAAATATTTATGGTTCCTCTTGTGCTTGACTCTTTTTCTCTCAATATACAATAATGAAGATCAAAGAAAAGCTAGACAAGCTTTAAACAAATTTACAAGTATGAGAGAAAGATACAACAATGGTAAATGAAGCTAGATGATGTTGAAAGTGTGTTTTTGCTTCATCCAAGCCTTCTCTATTTATAGATGAAGTTCACCACGTTTTTGAGGCCCTCCACCAAGTCTTCATCTTCAAAAATGTCAAGACAATGCCCAAATAGTCTCTAGCCACCCTATGGAGTGATTTGATCTTGGATAGCCACCCTAGAGAATCTTAGACATGTATACAATAGTCAAGGAAGCATGTAATAAGTTGGGTTAAAGTCCACAAGAAGTTTGAAGAAGATTGGAAAGAGAAAACCTTAAAAATCAACCTTGGATTTTATTCTAACGTTCAAAAAATTTGAATTCTGGAGGACATCGATCGATCGAAGTCCCTGAAAGGAGAGATCGATGTCCTCAGAAGATTTTCAAAAATCCTGCACTGCATGACATCGATCGATCGATGTCAGGGGCTGAAGTGACATCGATCGATCGATGTCACCTGGTTTAGAGACTGAAGTACTCAGTTCAACATCGATCGATCGAAGTCAGGGGATGAAGTGACATCGATCGATCGATGTCCTTGTGGTTGAGGGTTCGATGTCCTCAGACAGACATCGATCGATCGATGTCAGGGGCTGAAGTACATCGATCGATCGATGTCCCCAGTTTGAGAGATCGATGTCAACCAGTGACTTCCAATCTCAACCATCTTTGGACATAATGTGTTTTGCCCATCTTGCATCGAATATTAAACATAATTTCAACTCATTCAAAACATCTTTTCATCATCAAAACGTTTTACAACTTAACAATCTCCCCCTTTTTGATGATTTCAAAACCATAATTCAAAAGATGTTTTTACATGATACTTTTTCAACTAAACTTGATATTCTACAACTCCCCCTTAGTTCATGCTCTCTTATCAATCTACCCAACATGCTCCCCCTCAAACTATGCATCAAGTTTTGTATTTTCATCATTTCAATATGTAAAGCATATCAAGAGACTCCATGTCATGTTATACCAAATTTAACTTCTCAGGCAAAATTATGTGATGAAAAAACAACCAATTTAAGTTTAGCCATTTGAATAACCATGCCTATCCAAGTCATGCTAATATGTCTAGCTAAATATACCAGAACTCGCCATGTTAATATCCAATTATGCTTCCCAACAATCCATCATCATCAACTGGCATCCAAAGCTATATCAAACCAAGGTTAAATAAGACATGCCAAAACCAAATTATGTCAACATAACCAAGTGTCAACATGCTAACGATACCAAAATATGCTAACAATACAAAGACGGTGCCAAAACATGCATGCCAATAATACCAAAAACTTCTCCCCCTTTTTGAAAGCATCAAAAAAAATTAGAGGTACGAACACGAAAATATAAAGGTCATGAAGAAAATATCAAGTTTTGAGATACAGATGTAAACTCAAACTTGCAAAAACTAGCATAAGTACGAGGAATGAGGAATCATCAAGTACTACTCCTCATCGGAGGAGAAACATAGTCCGGAGAGAGCGGCTTTGAGCTTTGTTTTCAACTTCTGGTACTTGGTCTTTTGCACGTTCAGCTCAGTTTGGAGTGTCTTGACTTCAGTGTCCACTTTTGTTTCCAGCGATTTTAAGCGGTTCTGGAACGTCGTATAGCCTTTCTCCAAATCATCTATACGAACAGCCTCCGTGGTCAATTCTTCACCCCATTGACCAAGAGTGCGTAGAATGTCATTTATCTCGGCTTCAACATCGAAATCATCTCCGGAGTCACTGTCTTCCTCCATTGGAGCTTTGCCTTTGTCTACTCGGGATGTAGGACTTAGGAGGGTTAGGTTGGGGTTCAACGGTTGGCTCAATGGGGTGTGGTGGTATCTCCGGCTCATTCTCAGCTTCATCTTCCTCCGGGTCTTGACCACCACCCCGTCGTTGCGCTTCCTTTCTTGACTTAAGAATCTGCTGGATGTTAGACTTGGAGTAATAGTCCTTATTTGTGATTGTCTCTTCGTAGTCGTCATCCAGTACCAAATTTGCGTTTCTCAATAATCTATATATCAGATTACTGTAAGGAAGTGCCTTTGACTTTTTGGTAACTGCCTCCAACACATTTTCAAAGAATACTTCTCCAAAGTTTACCTGCTCTCTCATGGCTATGCGGTATGTGATGTAGAAGTCTAGGTTGCTTGGAAGTTTGGCTGATTTTCCATTTACACAGAAGGTGACTATTGCAAGCAAAACTCGGTAAAGCAAAGGCATATCATTTGTGTTTTTCGTAGGGTGAAAGCCAAGAAAAGTTTTAACTTCATTCTCAGTCACTTGGTATTTGTGAAAGTCTCACTTCCAAGGATCGAAATCCTTGAATCCCTCATTAGGTGCACCAAGAATAGCATTAATTTGTGTGGTGTGAAAGGAGACCACTTGACCATCAATAACCGAATTCAGAGAAAATGGATTTCCATTTAGGTAGTCAATCCAAAGGTTGGCATAGAACAACCGGGTATAACGAGTAGACATTGAACTCATCTCAGAGGTATCCCATAGAAACATCCAGTTTTGAGCATACAACAAATCAATTATAGGTTTCAATTCTGCATTGCTCAAAATGTCCTCAATTTTGAGCAGTTTTGATGGAATAGTAGACCTATTGCTATTTTCCCATTCTGTGAATAATAATTGAGCTCTCTGAGATATATGAGTGTATATACCTGATCCTAGAGGTGTAGCCAGTGCATTCTCATATTCTCCAGTTTTAAGCCAAGGGAAATTTCGAATGTGAAGACTTTCTCTTACCTCACGGATTAGATGTTCTTGAGATGGCTCTGGTTGCTTCCGCAATCCTGCTGTCCTTGAGCCAGTTGGAACATGTGGTTGATTTTCTCTTGGAGATGTTCTCTTCCTCTTGGGATGATTTTTGGTTCTTGGTGCCATTTGAGAGTATTAGGGCACGAAAATGCTAGATGATTTGTTTGGATATTGAGAATTGGTGTAGATTTAGGTAGGATTAGTGAAAAAATTGATCTTGAGGGAAGGATTGAAAATTTGGTTCGTTTGTTGGATAGTTTTCGCAGGTGAGAATTAGGGTTCGAAGTGTGGAAATGAAGAAATGAGGGTTTTTGCAGTTTTATAAACCCTGTCCCGCTGACATCGATCGATCGATGTCAGGGACTTCGATCGATCGATGTCCTGAACATCGATCGATCGATGTCTTTATAGACATCAGTCTCTGAGATTTTTCACATAGATCGATCTATG
>AP025051.1:34402417-34429030 GCA_036186865.1 Eustoma russellianum
CCATATGGCTCTACTTATTTCTTGAAGTGTTCTATTTTTTCTTTCCGCGACACCATTTTGTTGGGGAGTTCTTGGAGCTGAAAAGTTGTGTCCATACCCTTTGGATACACAAAATTCTTGAAATTCTCCATCAAACTCACCACCTCTATCACTTCTAATTTCCTTAATTGTGTCTTCTCTTTGATTTTCTAATCTATTACAAAGCTTTATAAATTCTTGACATGCATCATTCTTTTTAGCTAAGAACATTACCCAAGTGTACCTAGAGTAGTCATCTACCACCACAAAGGTGTAATGTTTTCCACTTATACTTGCTGTACCAATATCCCCATACAAATCCATATGAAGCAATTGTAGAGGTTTGGTGGTGGAGATTTCACTTTTGGGCTTGAAACTTGTTTTAACAAGTTTTGCTTTTTGACAAGTGTCACATAAGCCATGGTTTTCGAAATTTAATTTTGGAAGACCTTGGACTTTTTCATTTTTGCAAATCTCTTTGAAATTCTTAAAACTAATGTGCCCAAGTCGTCTATGCCATAGTTGAGTTAAATCATTTTTGGCAACTAGGCACGAAACATTTTGTGATATCAAATCATGTGTGCTAAATTTGTAAACATCATTTTTACGAGTAGCTTCGAAAACAATCTTATCGTTCTTTTTCACAACACATTTTCTTTTCACAAACTCAATTTGAAAATTAGCATCACATAGTTGGCTTAACACTTATCAAATTATACTTAAGCCCTTCTACATATAGCACATTATTAATAGTGAAAGAAGAATTACCAATTTCTCCATGTCCAAGGATTTTGGCTCTCCCATTGCCAAAATGCACCGTTCCACCATCTTGGAGCTTGGGCTTGGTGAACAACGTCTTGTCTCCGGTCATGTGTGTTGAACATCCGCTGTCCATAAGCCATTTGGTTCCTTCTTCTTTGGCTACTCCATTTATCTTGAGAGCCTACAAAACCAAACGATGTATGCATTGGTACCCTTTGATGGTTGGGTCCTTTAGGGTTAGTTTTTCGACCCTTAGGCTTCCAAACAAATGTGCTCTCAAATCGAGCTCTACATGCTTTCTTTACATGTCCTAGTTTGTTGCAATAAAAACACGTGGGTACAAGTTTTGGTTTAGAAGATGATAAATTTTGTTGTGTTTTTCTATTGTTTGCCTTTTTCTTTAAGGACTTAGGTTTAATAGAGGAAGATGATGAGTTAAATCTTAAACCGGATTTATCATTTCCAATTCTTTGATTTCCAAGTAGTATGTCTAAGTTGTTTTTGCCATTTGTTAGTCTTTGTAAGTCTAACTTTAGTTTCTCACACTCTTTTCTAATTTCTTCATTTTCAAGAGCTACGGTTTTATGCATGGTAAGTATGATATCATGCTCTTGAAACATCAAAATATTTTTGTCATGCAAACTCTTGTTTTCTAAAATGCATTTCTTGAATTCTTTCTTTAAATGCTTATATTTCAAATTTAATTTCTCAAAGTCATCTTGCAAATCTCCTATTTCATCATGCAAATTTGAAGGATTAGAATTTACCTCAAGGTCATCTTCTATCGCCATAAGACAAGTATGTTGAACCTTTGGATTTTCAACTATTGCCACAAGTCCAACACCTTGATCTTCACTCTCTTCTCCTTCCGATTCCGAAAGGAGATCATCCCACGTGGTTACCTCCGCATTGAGGGCTTTCTTCTTTTGAGGAAAGACCTTCTTCTCTTGCTTTTGCGGCTCTTTTACGTGGCAATCGGCAATGAAGTGACCGGGTCGACCACATCTATAGCAATTTTCACTTGCTTCCTTTTCTTTGGATGGTTTCTTGAAAAACTTTCTTGCTTGAGCTTTGTTTCTAGTTTCCATTCTTCTAAATTTTCTTACTAGAAGGGCAACTTCCTCATCCGATTCATCGGATTCTACCACCAATCCTTTGTGTGATGTTTGTGTAGGCTTGATGGGATTCATCCTATTTTGTTCATCAATAAGAATTTCATGAGTAAGAAGATTACCGGATAGCTCATCAAGGGTAAGAGTCTTGAGATTCTTTGATTCGGTGATGGCAGGTGACTTTGGGTGTCCATTCTCTTGGCAAATAGTTGAGGAGTTTTGAGACAAGGTCTTCATTTGAGATTTTCTTGTCAACCATGGAGAGTTGATTCACTATTCGTGTGAATCGATCGATTGTCTCCTCAATCTTCTCACCGCTTTTCATTCCGAACATCTCATACTCCTTCATGAGCATGAGTCTTTTGGCCATTCTTACTTGCTCAGTTCCTTCATGTATCATTTCAAGCCTTTTCCATGCCTCGTGGGCTGTTTCAAGACCTTGGAGTCTAATGAGCTCAGTGGTGGTTAGAGCACTTGAGAGAATGTCAAAAGCTTTGCCATTGATGGCGAACTTTATCTTCTCTTCGTCGGTGTAGTCATCCTCATCTTTAAACATTGATTCTCCTTTTGAGTTGGTAATCATAGGAACTTCAATTCCTTTGACAACAGCTCTCCATATATCAAATCCACAACCTTTCAAATGATTGATCATTCGAAATTTCCATAAAGAATAGTTTTGGGCATCAAATATAGGAGCTTTAGTGTTTGATCCGGAAAATAGTGCAGTAGGCTTAGGAGATGAAGAGGTTGAGGTTGAGGTTGAGGTTGAGGTTGCCATGATCTTTTAACCTTGCTACTTGCAAAGATTGGCCAAGCAATCAAGGTTAGGCTCTGATACCAATTGTTAGGTCCGAAATACACTCTAGAGGGGGGGTGAATAGAGTGTTTGGCTCTTTTTACGGAATTTTCTCTTTTGTCTCAACTCAAAAAGGATATTCAAAATCAGAGCAAGAATGGAGATGAGAAGTAGTGAATGAGTACACCGGATATAGAGTGGCTCGAATCGTAAATGATTCTACTCCACTACCACTTTGTTTCCAAAGTGGATTTTCAACAACTACTCTTCTTATTATGAACAATAAGAACAACCACAGCAACACTTACACTAACACTTTAGTGTAAGCCACAACAACAGCAACTTTTTGCACAACACACTTGTGCAATCACAGCAACTACAGCTATTAGCAAGAACAACTTCTTGCTTCCTTACAACTTCAACAAAAGTTCCCTCAAGAACTTCTCACAGTGGATTGAAGAAATATGGTAAGGATCACACTTTCTCACAAGTCTAAGCACAAGCAAGAGATCAAATATTTATGGTTCCTCTTGTGCTTGACTCTTTTTCTCTCAATATACAATAATGAAGATCAAAGAAAAGCTAGACAAGCTTTAAACAAATTTACAAGTATGAGAGAAATATACAACAATGGTAAATGAAGCTAGATGATGTTGAAAGTGTGTTTTTGCTTCATCCAAGCCTCCTCTATTTATAGATGAAGTTCACCACGTTTTTGAGGCTCTCCACCAAGTCTTCATCTTCAAAAATGTCAAGACAATGCCCAAATAGCCTCTAGCCACCCTATGGAGTGATTTGATCTTGGATAGCCACCCTAGAGAATCTTAGACATGTATACAATAGTCAAGGAAGCATGTAATAAGTTGGGTTAAAGTCCACAAGAAGTTTGAAGAAGATTGGAAAGAGAAAACCTTAAAAATCAACCTTGGATTTTATTCTAACGTTCAAAAAATTTGAATTCTGGAGGACATCGATCGATCGAAGTCCCTGAAAGGAGAGATCGATGTCCTCAGAAGATTTTCAAAAATCCTGCACTGCATGACATCGATCGATCGATGTCAGGGGCTGAAGTGACATCGATCGATCGATGTCACCTGGTTTAGAGACTGAAGTACTCAGTTCAACATCGATCGATCGAAGTCAGGGGATGAAGTGACATCGATCGATCGATGTCCTTGTGGTTGAGGGTTCGATGTCCTCAGACAGACATCGATCGATCGATGTCAGGGGCTGAAGTACATCGATCGATCGATGTCCCCAGTTTGAGAGATCGATGTCAACCAGTGACTTCCAATCTCAACCATCTTTGGACATAATGTGTTTTGCCCATCTTGCATCGAATATTAAACATAATTTCAACTCATTCAAAACATCTTTTCATCATCAAAACGTTTTACAACTTAACACAATTCTGAGATATTATCCTATTTGGAACACATCTACTTGACTGCAGCCCAGATTTCTGCTGCAGTATTGTGCATTATAAAATCATCAGCAATGTCTGGCTGCATAGAACGTATCAGCCAAGACATTATCATATTGTCTTCTGACTTCTACAGTTGGAAGTTTGCGTCAGTTTCAGATGGGACAAGGACTGTCCTATATAAATATTCTTCCTTGCCTTTACTGGTGATGTACATTTCTACCCCTCGAGACCATGAGAGGTAGTTGTCTCCGTTTAGTTTATGACTGGTAATATCTATGGAAGAATCATTAGTGAGTTGAGGACCACGCACTACTCCTGATGATTGTTCAGAAATAGAAGTGGCCTCAGTATATTCAGCAGGATTGAAGGGAGTAGACATTTTGAATAAAGAATTTTAATCGCAGAAAACAGAGCATGGATTTGTAGATACTTTTGAATCAGAGGGGTTCTGATACCCTGTCGAGATTGAAGGAATTAAATTTCCATTCAAGTTAAAAAATAATTTACAAAGTTGTGTCTCTTTTATAGGGATGAAAATCTACTCCTAACGGATACTTTTTGACTTGAACAGCGGTCACTGTCAGTCACTGTCAATTACAACGGTTGTGGTAACGGCTAGTTACCAATGCAGCTCTGCTATGTATAGTAAAAACGTAATATTTTCATGTCTAAGTATAACAGCTCAGCCTGTTGCGTTGCTGCCTTCATTGTGCTTCACCTCGTCACCTCAGCTCAGCACTTGCTTTATTTCTTCAGCATATCTGGTCTTCTTTTGCTCATTTCGTCCTCCTCATCTTCATCACCTCAGTCCAGCTTTCTTGTTCAGGTCAGCTCGGCTGACTGACTTCGTTCCTCAGCATTATTCAGGTCTTCGTCCAGGTCGGCCTCCTTCAGCTCGGCACACCTTTGTCCAGATCTGTCTTCTTCAGTTCAGCTAGGTACACCTTAGCTGAACTTATTTCTACACCTAATATACCGGGAACGTCTATTAGTGTGCACATAGTTCCAAAACAACTGACCCAGAGGCAATTGTACAATTTACAAATTGCCTTCTGCTATGTCATTAATTTTACTAAATCTGAAAATCACACGGTTTATGCATCAAGTTTGCGATGGTGGAAAAATGGAATCAATGAAATTTGCTAATGGTGTAAATCATGAATTTAACGGTCTTTTAAATTGATAATATGTTACCAGACAACTCACACAAAAGGCTTACGGTAAACCGTAACACTCAATTGGGTCATACTCACGGCTAACGACACAGCTAAAATTGATCGGAGGAATATTACCCTATGTACCTTTTCCCTTCAAAATAATGGGCTGTTATGAAATAAAGTAGAGTTTTGTATTTCAGCCCATAACCACCACAGGGAGAAACCTAGGAAAACCCAAAATTTCAAATATTATTGGTGTACAAACACAGCATTCTTTGAAAGCTGTAACAGTGTAATTGCGTAGCTCAAGGTAATGCAGTCAGACAAGCCATAGTTCAGTTGGTATTCAGATTAGAATTTGTTTCAAAAGGTCAAAAAGTCGATTTTAGAAACACATATAATATGAATGTTTCACTCAGCTCATGTCTTGCATCATCCACAATACTTCTTTAGGATGAATCGATGGGAACTTTGGGGACCGAGGGCATGCAAAGTTTCTTTCCGTGTTTGTGGATCACATGTGTCCTTAGCAAATGGTCAATTGCTTATCTTTTTCTTAAATTCAAAATCGGAAGCTTTCACGACTTTTATCTTTTCTTTTTCTTTTTTATTTATATGGTTTGAATGTTTTCCTGTGTCTTTTTTCCTTGTTTTCTTATATGTTTTTATTTTCCTAGTACAAATAAAAACACTTGAAATTCTCTATTTCAATTGTTTTTTTGTTCATTTCTGTGTATTATCTTCTCAAATGACTTTACACAAAATAAACTTAAAAAGTATATAAGAAAACAGTTGAAAGATACAACAAAACCAGGGAAAAAAAATTTATATGAGAATAAACGAAAATACTGTTTAACTTGATAGCAGGAAGAACTTGGAAAAAATTTTCGTATATTTCTCAATAATCGTTTATTTGTACATGCTTGTGTTTATAACACACTTTGATGTCTATACAAGGTAACAAATCAATCAATCATAATTTCTTAGTCTACTGCACAATATTTACTTCCTAATTCTAATCTTTCTGATTCCTGATTTTCTGGGACTGATTGCAATCATCCGGATTTTGCTCTCATTCCTGATTTTCCTCACACTCCCCCTCAAGTTGATCAGCGGGATTGACGACGTTCAACTTGCTCAAGATAATCTCTAATGACCTTACATCTACTGTCTTGGTTAAAATATCAGTCAACTGGTCTTCTGATCTAACAAATGGTAACTCAATAATCCCTTCTTCTAACTTGTCTTTGATAAAGTGTCGATCAATCTTTATGTGCTTCGTCCGGTCATGTTGAACTGGATTTTCAGATATGCTAATTGACGCCTTGTTGTCACACAGTAGTGGTGTAGGGAGACTAATTTTTATGCCAATGTCTCTGAGCAGCTTCCGTACCCATAATACCTCAGTTACTCCTCTTACTATCCCTCGGAACTCAGCTTCAGCACTTGAAAGAGCAACCACCTTTTGTTTCTTACTCCTCCAGGTCACAAGATTGCCTCCAACAAGTGTAAAGTATCCTGAAGTAGACTTTCGATCTACCAAATTGCTGGTCCAATTAGCGTCTGTATATGCCTGAATATCCAAATGTCCATTGTTCCTGAATACAATGCCTCTTCCTAGAGTATACTTCAGATACTGGAGAATTCTTCTGACTGCGCTCATATGTTGTTCCTGGTGACTGTGCATAAACTAGCTAACCATACTTACTGAAAATGCTATGTCGGGTCGTGTGTGCGATAAGTAGATTAGCTTTCCAACCAGTCGCTGCTACTGCCCCTTGTCTGCCGGTGCTGCTCCATCGATCATTTGTAGCTTATGATTTACCATCATAGGGGTTTTCCGGGGCTTACAATCCAGCATCCCCACTTCTGCTAACAGATCGAGGATGTACTTCCGTTGGGAAATGTATATACCAGCCTTTGACCTCAGTACTTCGATCCCTAGGAAATACTTCAGGCCTCCGAGGTCCTTCATCTCAAATTTGGTGAACAAGTGCTCTCGGAGACGGGTAATCTCTTCAGTGTCACTTCCTGTTATTATCATGTCATCAACATAAATAATTAAACAAGTCACTAACTTTCCATTCTGTTTGATGAATAAGGTGTGGTCTGTATTGTTTTGATGGTATCCATCCTGCTTCATGACTTCCGTGAACCTGCCAAACTACGTTCGAGGAGATTGATTCAAACCATACAAAGCCTTTTTTAGTCTACATACCTCACCTGTCTTAAATTCAGAAGAGAAACTCGGAGGTGGCTCCATGTATACTTCTTCTTTCAGATCTCCGTGTAGGAATGTATTTTTAACATCAAACTGGTGAAGAAGCCAATCTTTATTAGCTGCAACTGAGAATAGTACTCTGATTGTATCAATACGGGCCACCGGTGAGAATGTTTCTGAGTAATCCACACCGTAGGTTTGATTATATCCTTTTGCAACTAACCAGGCTTTATATCTCTCAACACTTCCATCAGCCTTGTATTTTATGGTAAACACCCATCTGCACCCAACCGGTCTCTTTCCAGAGGGAAGAGAGCACTTTTCCCACGTTTGATTTTTTTCCAGGGTTGTCATTTTTGTAATCGTAGCTTCCTTCCATGCTGGTTGGCTTGGGCTTCGTCAGTTGTTCTTGGTAGTTGTTCTACGTATAAGGACACAAAAAACCCTCGAGCTAAGTCAGACATCCCTGTTACAGAAACATTTACTGGATACCTGGATGTTCTTGATTTTTGTTCAGGTGAGTATCGGTTTGGAGGTACTCCTCTCTTCGTCCTGAGAGGTAAAACCCATACCTGCTACTGTTTCATGAAAAGGTTAGCATCAGTCCGTGTTTCTTGTATGGAAGATATTGTTTCTGACCTGTTTATAGCTAGGGTAGGATCATGAGTGGGATTATGGGAATCTGGATTTGGATCAATATTAGTCTCAATATTATGGCACGACTGTAAAGTATTAGTATCTAAATTTGTTACCTCAGTCACTTCATTCATTTGTGGAGAATCGTGAAATGGTACTCGTGACTGGGATGGTTCTTCGTTGGGAGCCGCTGCACAGTCCGCGTCATCTACTTGCCGTATTGGATCTACCGTCGAGTAAGTGTGGTATGGTATCAACCAGTCAAGGGTTCCATCAGATAGAGTCTCCCCTGGAACTGAGACCGGGGTTGGTAGTAGTAATCTGTTTCAAGAAATATGCAGTTCATGGTAATATGAAGTCGTTTGGTATGTGGGTTGTAGCAGCGATATCCTTTTTGGGTGGTAGCATAGCCAACAAAGGCGCACTTTTCGACACACGGGTCTAGTTTAGTTCTTTCATGTTTTGGCGTATGGACAAAAACAGTGCACCCAAACACTTTAGGAGGTAGGGTGTATATAGAAGGGATATTATGTTGAGATGCCAAGGCTTGAATATGAGTTTTATAGGTGAGAATTTTTGTAGGAAGGAGGTTGATAAGATATATGACAGTGGTTACAGCCTCGGGCCAAAAACTCATAGGAACATGTGAATCGTACATCATCGCCCGGGACATTTCAAGAATTATACGGTTTTTTCTTTCTGCGACCCCGTTTTGTTCAGAAGTGTTTGGGAAAGACGTTTGATATATGATACCTTGATCAAGGAAGAATTTTTTAAAATTTGTATCTAGGTATTCCACCCCATTGACGGACCGAATAATCTAAATTTTTGTATCAAACTGTGTTCATATCATGTTATAGAAGTGAATGAATTTTTGTTGTACTTCTGATTTATGTTTAAGGATATAGAGCCAATTCATTCGAGAGAAGTCACCAAAAAATTACATAATAACGAAAACCAAGTGGGGTATTATAGGGTGAGGGTCCCCATACATCAGAGTGAACCGAAGAAAACATGCGATCTACCCGGGTATTATTGGCAACGTACGATGCACGTGTCTATTTGGCCTGAAGGCATGTATCACATGACAAAGTGTTTACTGGAAAAGAAAATAAGGTTGGAAACAAACGTTGGAGATAACCAAAGAAGGGTGCCCTAACTGGCGATGTCATAACCACACCTGTCGATTGGCCATTCCGGTGGCAAGATTAGACTGTCCTTGTTGTGCTACAGCATCAACGAAGTACAGCCCTTGGCGTTCAGTACCACGCCCAATGATCGTCCCTGTATGAATGTCATGTACAAGACAAAAATTTGGATACATTAATACGACACAGTCTAATGCTTTAGTGAGTTGACTTGCAGACAAAAGTTTAGTTGATAACGAGGGTACATAAAGACACTTGTGTAGTGTGAGGGTAGGGGTGATTGAGATGGTACCACAACCAATAATAGGTACGGAGGAACCATTGGTCGTCTCAACGGTGTTTTTAGTGGGTCGGATATATGTGAGTAAGTCAGATTTATCACACGTCATTGTATCAGTAGTGCCACAGTCAAATATCCATTGAGGTTTGGCCTAGATTGAGTAACTTTGGGATTTAGGGACTTCAGGGGGTAAATGTGTAATTTGGGAAACATCAGGGGTGGTAAGTGTAGAATTACAGGAATCTGGGGGTAGGACCGCAGGTTTTAAAATTTCAGGGGTTAGGGCCGCAGTTTTTAACAGTTCAGGGTCTTGTATGTCCATTCCAGAAACTGCAGGGACCTGACTAACATTTTCATAAAACACAGGGGCAGAGGGGTTATTATACGACCTATTTAAAGAGAGCCACGGGTGCGTAGCCCGCCTCCATCTCTTCGTCCTTATGCCTGCCTGTCTCTCTTGCGCCTGAATCCTCTTCACCGGTGCATTGAGCAGCTGCAGCCTGTGCCTTCTTCTTATACTCTTCCCACCAATCTGGAAATCCATGAAGTTGGAAACAAGTTTCTCGATTGTGCCCCCTTTTTTTTGCAGTGGGAGCACTCTTGGGTGCTTTTTTCTTCTCCACACTGTGAATGATGTCCTGAGAGTGAGTTGCCTAGTCCTTTCTTCTGTTTGTTGCGTTCTTCGAAAGGTTTGGCTATCAAACCTTGTCCTATCCCCGAGATGATCTCTGATCTGAGAGGTTTAAGACTGCTTTTTGTACCCCTGCTCTTCGAAGCTCATTGTATGCTACCTCCATAGTAGGCCTGGGTACTTATTTCAGCAACTCTTTCTTTGTATCTCCAAAGCTATCATCAACCGCCAAGAGTAGGTATAATCTCTGTTCTTGCATCTTCTGCGTATATGTGGCTATATCCTTAGAGCATTCCATGGGATTTGGGTCCATGGTGTCAATTGTCATCCATAGCCCCTGAAATTGATCTCATAAGGCCTCCAGTGGGTGGTTTCCCTGTTTGATTGAATGACACTGCTTGTGTAAATCGAAGATCTGTAATGGATCTCCTCCAGATCCAAAGGTGACTGCAAGACCATCCCATAACGCCTTAACAGTAGAGTATTTTGACACATTGTTTACTAGGCTATCATCCAAATTATCAATTAGCCAAGTAAACACCATCTGATCACTCTATTCTCACGCTAGGTAGGCAGAGTCGGTGGGCAGGGGAGGTGGAGGTACCCCTGTTATATGGGGGCTCTTTCCCCTGCCCCCAAGGGTCATTTTCATTAATCTGCACCAAAGAGCATATTAGATGCCGTTGAGTTTAACTTTTAGCGTTAAACTTGCAGTTGAGACTGGAGGTGGAGACGCCATCAGACTCTGTTGTAACAAACGGGCAAATTGTTCTGAAAACTCGGCCTGCACAGGGAAGTTGGATTTTATTTCTGTTGCTTCCTGACTTGTGCTTGAACCTGGAGTTTGTGACATTGTGGTTATGTGACACTTTGCAGGTGATAAGAGCGGATGCTATTATTTGGTCAGTTTTCGGTCAAGAAAGGTATGGACAATGAAGGAAAAAAAATCTGAGCCACCAACGTACTCAGATAAGAACAGATATGGTGTTTGGTTTCTGGTAAGATTTTTGGCTATGATGTAAGGGTACTGAACCAAGCAGTGGTCTTCTTGGCAATGATGTGATCGTAACACTAAGCCAAACAATGTTTCGAACACAGTTTTAGGTGGATTGAGAGATCAAGCCTGCTCTAATACCATGTTTAACTTTTTTTTTGGACAATACCATGTTTAACTTGGTAGCAGGAAGAACTTGGGAAAAGTTTTCGTATATTTCTCAATAATCGTTTGTTCGTACATGCTTGTGTCTATAGTACACTTTGATGTCTATACAAGGTAACAAATCAATCAATCATAATTTCCTATTCTACTGTACAATATTTACTTTTTAATTCTAATCTTTCTGATTCCTGATTTTCTGGGACTGATTGCAATCATCCGGATTTGCTCTCATTCCTGATTTTGCTCACAAATACAACTATTCCACTCAGGATTTTGAATTTAAAAACACAAATTGCTCCATGGAGAAAGTGCGTAAAGGAGTGAAGTAGCAACATATTGGTATATCACAACATAAAGCTTCAACTAAGACAGGCTGGTGAAGCCCGAGCTTAAGAGTAAGAAATGTTCTTCCTGGTCTCTTCGGGGACATCCGATAAAATTGGAATGATACAGAGAAGATTATCATGGCTTCTGCACAAGGATAACACGCACAAATCGAGAAATAGTCCAATTTTTTTACCTTTAAAACATAGTTTAGTTGATATTCGGAGTGAGACAAGTGCTATAGAAGAAAGGTTATCCATGCTCCTAACAGTAGCTCTAAGTCTCTTGACAAGGACAAGTGTGCACAGAAATAACCATTCCATGGAGAGAAAGAATCTTGGAGAGTCTGCCTATGCCATGCAAGTAAGCTAAACACATTGCATAGGAACAAACTATCAATCCACTATAGATGTTGCAGAGTATTCATTTTCTTGTCACTCCAAATGGTGAGAAAAGAAGAAACAAGTTGAGAGGAAAACAACCCCATCTTTGTATTGAACTTCCTGTGCAAGTTATATTAGAAATTTTGGTATGCTTCTCAACAGTCTTGACTCCCAATTTTATTTATCCCTAGGCTCAGATGACAACACATTCTTCTGAAATCCTGAAGGCTTAATTCATGATAAATGCGCAATTAAATGCATTCTACATCCTTCATTCGATCATGAGAACAAAACCATCACCTAAAATAACGGTAAATAACGCCAGCTTGGCCCATTACAATCAATATTATTTGACTTTACAGAGACGCATGTCGCCCTGGATCCACCAGACAACGTCTCACGAAGGGCCCACAGAGCTAAAGTGGACCAAGAATGACCCATGTCGCTGGTTGATCACATCATATAAAAGTACATCAAACGTCTCACAGAGGACCAAGTTCAATCCCATTGAGCAAAACACCACTGTCACAACACAAAAAATGAGACAGGTTTTTCTAATATTCTAGCATACATTAAATGCCTAAACAACCCGAAAATGACGTGTGCATCAGAATGTTATTCTCAAAATACCAATTCCGAAACCTCAAACGTTGTTGTCTGTATGTATGTCGATATCCGACAACTATCATTAGTTTCGACGTTTAGATCATACTGTACCTAGTTGAAGATTCGCCTTGGTAAACTTACGTTAGATTATTTTTATCAAATCTAGCCAGCAACAAATCACATGCCTAGTTTAAATTTTAAGATCCTACAGTCATTTATTCTTTGAATCTTCATCCCCCCCCCCCCCACACACACACACACAAAACAAAAGCCCACAACTTCCTAAATAACTGCATAATTATACTGCACATGATATTCTTACTCTTCAGAGCTCACACCAGTTTAAAACATTCCACAACAAAACGCATAGCGGGCTTCATTATACAGTCGCTTTGACTTAACAAACTGCATTCATCTAAGATAAAAGTATGCCACAAAAGGAACTACGATTCGCGACCATGTTATCGATTTGTAATGCCAATAAACAAAAGAAGCTATCTCCATTGAATCCTAATTAAAACATTAAAAAAACATTTAAAAAAACATGTAATGGACCATGTTATAGAATTAAAAGGTTAAAACCAAAAAGACCAAAAGGCAACCTTCGACAATTGTTAGACTATATTTTCTTTAATATATACATTACGGCTTCCTTTGTTTAATTTTACGATTACAAAAACAATTTATACATATACAAAATCATATATACATATATACGTACGTACATATATGTATGTGCATATATATATGCATGTATACATATAACTTGGACTTCTAGTGAGACGGACAACAATTGTATAAGAGAAGTTTCGTATCTCAGAGACGTAATCTCCGTCGAAAACATTCCAAAATTATCCTAACTTGTGAGTTGTGAAGGTCTTTGCTGAATAGAAAATGCTTTCATATAAAATTGAACACCAGTATTCAAAGATGAAAATGTATCCATTGAAAAATTTGGAAAGTAGGTGTTTAGCTTTGGAAATACGATTGTCGACTACTGATTAATTGTCTACAAAGTTCTATTGGTTGTGTTCTGCTATTTCTTTAATAATGAAATGATATGAATTTGAAATAATAAATCTAAAACTATTTGAAGAAAAAAAAAGTTACAGAAGTAAAACATTTTATTAATAAAATGGGATGAGTTCGAAAGAATGAATCTAAGAATATTTTTGAAAAGAATTAAAAAGGTAAATGCATTTTACTATGTTATGAGTATACATGGTATAAACTGCGTGATGTTAAAAGTGTATTTATAGAGTATATTAACGTTTTAGAAAAGATGAAAAAGATTGAATGTTGGTACATTTACTATATTGAATGAAAAGATTATTTCCAAGAGCAGATTAAATGTGTTTAGAAAAAACAATAACACATTTATAACTTGGTTGAAAAACTAAAAGACAACTGTTTAATTCAAAACACTCTGTAAGCTGATAACACCAACATTACCCCACTGTTTCTTAGACTCTCATCTTTGACAGTGTATAGAGATCGAATTTACACAACCATACTCATATATCAAAAAAACACAGAGGTTGTTTCTGGATGACTCATAATGAAAATTGCGATGCCGATCAACTGCTACTCCATAATATAAGAAGCGCAACCAATTTAGTGAGTTATTTTGTTTTGTTCTATCATATTGCAGAGTCAATAAAGAACGTGTCCTTGACTCCATTAAAAACCAAAACTGTAAGCCGATAACACAATCACCGAAATACTACTACTCCATAAATTAATAATATTCCGTAAACCGGTAACCACACCACCTAAGTACACCAAAATAAATAATACTCCGTAAATCAATAACAACACCAACGAAATACTATATACAGAAAAAAATTATTAAAACACCACAACACAATATTATTTAAACAGACGCTAAAGGACGTTAATAAAGCCAAATGTTTTAATTATTTACAATATGCGTTTTATTATGTATAAGATAGAATTGTGGATGTCCAAGGTGACTTTGTATGTGTCCAATATGTTGGGAACCACAAAAGGTATTATCCCATTTACTTCATTTACCTCCAAATGTCCTATAAATAGGACATAGTATTGTAAGATAAGACATACTTGAAAATCAATAGAAACGTCTTCTATCTTCTCTTCTCTTGTCTACTTTATATTGCATTATTTGAAACTTGATTTTATAACACGTTATCAGCACGAATTGCTCCAAAGAAACAAAAACAAGTAGTCAAGAAAAGTATTAGAGAAATAAGGAAAAGAGGAAGAACACCCATAAAATTTCGCAGGTGCATGCAGACTTGCGCAGGTCCGGGAAAACTGAATTTTCCGAGTCATCCACCGTTGGATCATCACCAAATTTTGAGAGATTATTCCTAACACATATATGTATGATTTGAACGGTGAAGATGTGAGACTCCTACGTTAGGCCGAACGGGTAATTTCCGAGACTAATTTTTCTGCTGAATTTTTTTTTCAGATTTATGCTTTGTTCATTTTTGCATTTCTATTGTTACCATTTCTTCTTATATTCGAAATATTTATACAAGAACTAATCTAGCCTGAAGTCTAGATTTATTTCGAAAATAGAAGAATAATATATGGCTTGCAGCCATAGGGATAAACTTTTATCTTACCGGAAGCATGAATTGTTAACATGCCTGAAGCATGTATTGTTGTCATACCCGAAGAATGAACAATTATCATACTTAAAGCATAAATTGTTGATATACCCGACGCATGAATAACTTTCATGCCCGAAGCATGAATTGTTAGCATGACTAAAGCATGGATTATTGTTATGCCCGAAGCATAAATAACTGTCATGATCAAAGCATGAATAGATGACATGCCCGCGTATGGATAGATGCCAGGAAACATGAATAATTGATATACCTGCAGTATTGATAGTCGAAATACCATAAGCATGTGTACTTAACACGCCAGAAGCTTGTGTAATTCATACGCCAGAAGCACGAATAGTTCAAATGCTAAAAGCACAAATAGTTCACATGCCGGAAGCATGACTAATCAACATGCCAGAAGCATAAGTAGTCGACATGCCTGAAGCATAAATAGTAGACATGCCGGAAGCATGAGTAGTCGACATGCCAGAAGCATGAATAGTCAACATGCTTGAAGCATGAATAGCGGATATGTTTGAAGCACAAGTAGTTGTCATGTTTGAAGCATGAGTAGTAGACATGTCCGAAGCATGAATAATCGACATGCCTAAAGCATGTGTAACTGTAATTCAACTATCCTTAACTCGACTACGGATTGTTCTATTGAGAATTCTAATTCACGAGTCTTTCTTTTTGAATATTACCTCATATATCTTTTGGCATAATCTTTTGCGGAGCACGAATTAATATGAAAGCCATCATATTCTTTTGCTGTACTTAGCATCAGTTCAGTGCCTTTATTTTGCATCTTTCTGCATTTTTCACGGAAAATATGATAATTTCTTAAATCTCTAAGTATTTCTATGTGCTTCCTCATAAACACTTAACCACAAACCTAACAAAAAGGAATATAAAACATGCTTATCCAAATCATTTTGATTAAATTGCTTCAGCTTTAGTTATGTATTTTGTAGCGGCCAGCATACAAAAACTTTGACCCCTGCTCCCCACTAGACTTGATATCATAAACTTCTATTTTACAATATCAACGTCCTAATTTTGAAGAATTGAGTTTCTTCTGGACATTCTTCTTAGGGAAAATCTCTGGGAAATTTTGCAGTAGCCTTGAAACAATACCTAAAGGGTAAAATGAGATGCAATACATGCGGAGAGAATCAAACCTTCGCTACTGAGTTACATACGTATATATCTTTAATCTGTAGCCTCCTTGATTTATATTTTTTTTATGATTATATCATACTGGACAGTTAATTACTCCAAGTGCGACATAAAAACTTATCCTAAGGCTGATTTTATCCTTACTTCATTGATATCAAATACTGCTTTACATGGTATGTATACGTTTGTCACCTTATACATACTTGGATATACACAATGTATATTATTAAGATATTATTAGATGATGTTGTTGGACCGTGCACCTGCAATAAACACCACTAGAGGGGGGGGTGAATAGTGGTTAGCGGAAATTACACTACAACCCTTTGTTAAAATCCCCTTTGAAAACAGAATCTGAAACCACCTCAGATTCAGAACCCGTTTTTCAAAAATTCACAAATAATTGTACACAACTCCAAAAATTATGAAACTTTCCAGAATGTAACTTCAATGAGTTAACAAGACTCTATCCAAAAATCAGACAAAAATAAGATCGTTTGACCCTTCAAATAAATAAAAAGATTCAGATGGTCAATCTGGACAGAATTGGACAGAATGTTGCTGATTTTGCAAAACGTGTTTCTCTTTGAATACTCAATCAAAAAAGTTTATCTTTATATCAAAACACTCCTTAGGATGTGTAGATGAAGTTTCAAAAAGGCCCTGACCTTAACCAACTCTCGAAAAATACAGAATTTAAGTTTTCTCAAAACTGGTCAGATTGCAGCCAGATTGGAGCAGTTATCTTGCAAAGACTGAAAGACTAACTTTCCCTTGCTCAAATCAAGTGATTCTTGTTGCAAATGAAAACTAACAGTCTGAAGTATAACTCCACCAAAAATCACGAATTTTGAAAATGTTTAGCTATTTTTTCAAATTGTGAGAAGTGGTGTGAAAACTGCAGTCAAAAACGGGCAGAAAATAGAAATAAAGAAACAAGAGAAGAACACCAAGAATTTATCCTGGTTCGGTCAATGTGACCTACTCCAGTCCCAAGGAACACCTTTCCTTGGATTTCACTATGGTATGAACCAAATTACAGCAAGAACCAAGCTTGATCCTTGGGTTAAACACCAACCCTATTCAAGACTTGGATGAACACCTTTATGCAACTCTTGGTTGCAACACCTCTATCACCTATTGATGTAGCCTTATAGATTTGGCTAATCAATCTTACAAATAAGACACAAGAAGGTGTGTATAGTGTAGCTGGACAACAACTAGAAATGGAACACCTTAGCTACACAAAGTATGAACGAAAATATGAGAAGAGAATAGCAAGACAACAATCTTCAATTTTTGCTTTCAAGTGTGTGTCTTCTCTTCTTCACCTTGCCTCCTATTTATAGTGTGAATGGATGACATATTCTCTCCAACTTTTAGACCATATGATGGCTGAGAATTTTGAAATAAAGCACCTCCATAATCATCTCCAACAACCTTGTCTCCATTAACTTCAAATTTGAAATTTCAAGTTGACAACTTTTGCCAATTAGCTTGCTTTTGGTTTGTCTTCTTGTCTCCAACTCATAAAATGAGAAAAACATCATCTCCACCTGTATAATCACGTTTTGGAGGCTGTGTATATGTATACCAACTCAGATTTTTGAGGAGAAATCAACAAATAATAGTTGACAAGGTTATGTCAACATATAATATCAAAATTCCCATTTCTCCTTGACATATTGTGATGAATCTTGCACCAAGGACACCTTGTAATCTCTGAAAGATGATGATTAAGAACCTCCAATAACATATATATAAGAGTCTTCAAGAGAAAATAGAATGTGACATCTCAAATCGTCACATATCCAGCTATAGTCAATAATATCATCGGTTGAGAGAATAAGATATAAGATCACCATATAATCTTCAAAATAATAATAACACAGCTCCAGAATGAAGATAATAATATGCTCAAGAGATTCCTTGAGTGAAAATACCGAAACTGTCTTCGGGGGTAAAATGACCAAAATGCCCCTAGTGAGATAAAACTCCAGAAACGACCCCAATGGTCAGAATTAAACATAATAACACCTTCTTGATAATAAATAAGATGATAATATCTTCTTGAATCATATTCACCATGTCGAGTACCTACAAAACTCAAAATACCACTTTTGCCCTTTTTGGTAAGTTGTAGAAACTTCGAGGGCATATTAGTCACAAGATATTATCATCATAAAAATCACATAATCACAACATGATAAACATATATAAATCATGTAAAAATAAAAACAACTATTTTATCATATTTTAGAAAAATATTTCTAACAACCCTAGACATCGTGTCATTTTTCTTCACTTATTCAACTCTTTCATTTATAACACCATATGTGACATTTTTAAGTATTCATCACTTAAAATCATGACTTTGAAAATTATCCAAACATATTTCTCAACATTCTCCCCCTTTTGGATGATTTTCAAAATA
Source organism: Eustoma russellianum (assembly GCA_036186865.1). Classification (NCBI taxonomy): domain Eukaryota; kingdom Viridiplantae; phylum Streptophyta; class Magnoliopsida; order Gentianales; family Gentianaceae; genus Eustoma; species Eustoma russellianum. The sequence goes on from AP025051.1 coordinate 34,421,290, forward strand.
ACCTAACATGATTTTAATGTCACAACTTATAACCAAAGGTTTAACCAAATGTTTTCAACTATGTTTTCAACGTTTAAATAGTATGCTGCTCCCCCTCAACTCATACTCTCCCCCTTAACCTATGCTCCAAAATTTATACCAATAGAAACTTAGCATATGATTTATCATGACTTACCAACTAAAACATGACTTACCAACTAAAATCATGTTCTTATTCTATCTCCCCCTTTATTTTGCAAATTATGCAAAAGATAGAACTATACAATGGTATCGTAAGTCATCATTCCTAATTTGGCTCGTAAGTTTTCAAAAGTGGCTTGATTAAGGGGTTTGGTGAAGATGTCAGCGATTTGGTGATCAGTTCTTATATGGTTTATCACTATGTCCTCATTTTGAACATGATCGCGAAGAAAGTGGTATCGCACCTCAATGTGTTTGGCCTTAGAATGAAGTACCGGATTCCGGGAAAGATTGATTGCACTTGTGCTATCGCAGAAAATTGGAATCTTATTCATTTTAATGCCAAAATCACTAAGTTGCTGTTTAAGCCAAAGTATTTGGGTAGTACATAAACTCAAAGCAATATACTCGGCTTCAGTGGTAGAAAGAGCTACACTAGCTTGCTTTTTAGAAAACCAAGAGATCAAATTGGTTCCTATAAATTGACATGTACCGCTAGTGGATTTTCTATCTAACCTGCAACCACCATAATCAGCATCACTATATGCAATTAATTCCAACTTAGCGTTTCTATCATACCACAATCCTAAGTGAGGTGTATGCTTAAGATATCTAAAGATCTTTTTCACTGCATTGTAATGTGATACCTTAGGACAAGATTGAAACCTAGCACACATACACACACTAAACATGATATCAGGTCTTGATGCAGTTAAGTATAACAATGAGCCAATCATAGACCTATATAGTGTGTCATCAAAAGGTTTACCGTTTTCATCTTTATCAAGTTTGGTACTAACACTCATAGGGGTAGTTGTAGGTTTCAACTCTTCAAATCCAAACTTCTTAATCATATCATTGACATACTTAAGTTGGCTAATGTGAATTCCTTGAGGGGTTTGTTTGATTTGGAGTCCTAAGAAATAATTCAACTCTCCTACCATTGACATTTCAAACTCTGACTTCATACATTCTTCGAAGTCTTTTACTAAAGTAGGGTTGGTTGAACCAAAGATGATATCGTCAACGTATATTTGAACTATTAACAAATCATTACCTTTTCTTCTTAGGAATAATGTGTTGTCGATGGTCCCCCTTTGATAATTATTTGCAATAAGAAAGTTTGCAAATCTATCATACCAAGCTCTTGGAGCTTGTTTTAAACCATATAGAGCTTTCTTAAGCTTATAAACATGGTTCGGATTCTTCGGATCTTCGAATCCAGGAGGTTGTTTTACAAACACTTCTTCTTGGATGTATCCATTCAAGAACGCACTCTTGACATCCATTTGGAAGAGCTTAATTTTGCTTATACTTGCAATCGCAAGTAATAATCTAATTGCTTCTAGTCGTGCAACGGGTGCAAATGTTTCTTCATAATCTATTCCTTCTTGTTGATTATAACCTTGTGCGACTAGTCTAGCCTTATTCCTTGTAATATTTCCTTGTTCATCCATTTTATTCCTAAAAACCCATTTAGTTCCTATGATAGACTTGTCTTCAGGTTTAGGTACTAAGTCCCACACGTTGTTCCTTGTGAATTGATTTAATTCCTCATGCATAGCATCTATCCATAATATGTCACCTAAGACTTCCTTTACGTTCTTAGGTTCTAATTGTGAGATTAAGTTATGTCCTTCAAGTTGACTTATATTTCTACGTGTTCTAACCCCAACACTTGGATCACCAATGATTAGCTCTTTGGGGTGTTTATGTTTATCTTCTATAAGCCACCAATTCCTAAGTTGACTAGGTTCACCTTCTTCTAGTTCAAATGTTTCATTCGTGTGAACATTTTCATATACAATTGGAACATCCTGTAAATTAGATAGATTATCTTCCAATTGTAAAATTTCTTGATTTATTTCACCTAAAGGTTCATGCACATCTTGTTCAGGGGAAGTTGGTTCTAGATGATCATGAACAGGCTCAAGTAATATATCATCATCATCAAACATATTTTCAACATTATTTTCTTGTTTCTTTTTATCACTTACGTCAAAATATGCATTCTCATTGAATTTCACATGTATAGATTCAATTATTTTTCTAGATGCATGATTATAACACCTATATGCCTTTGAGTTAGTTGAATATCCAACAAATATGCATTCAATAGACTTTTGTTCAAATTTATCTAAATTATCTTTGGTATTAAGTACAAAACATTTACACCCAAATACTCTAAGATAATCTACCTTAGGTTGTCTATTATTCAATAACTCATATGGTGTTCTATTTAATTTCTTTCTAATAGAAAGCCTATTTATTATATAACATGCACAACTAACAGCTTCAGCCCACAAATATCTAGGTACTTTGTTTTCACACAACATAGTTCTAGCTATTTCTTGTAGTGTTCTATTTTTTCGTTCAACAACTCCATTGAGTTGTGGTGTTCTTGGTGGTGAGAATTCATGCTTTATTCCATGTAGTTCACAAAATTTGATTACGTCTTTATTTTTAAATTCTCCACCTCTATCACTTCTAATTCTTTTGACATTTTCTTCATAAATGTTTTCAAGTTGCTTGATAAGGGTTTCGATTGCTAATGGAGCATCGTCTTTGTGTGTTAAGAACAATGTCCATGTGTAGCGTGAGTAATCATCTACTATGACACACACATAGTAGTGTCCACCTAGACTTCTTGTCCTACTTGGACCAAATAAGTCTAAGTGAAGCAATTCTAGTATATGACTAGTACTCACTTCGTGTTTTGGTTTCATTGTTTCTTTTATATGTTTTCCTTTAATACATGTTTCACATAATTGAAAATTATCTAAGTCTAACTTAGGCATTCCTCTAATTAGATTCTTCTTATATAATTTTTCTATGGTTGAAACTCCTATATGGCCTAGCCGTCTATGCCATAAGTTCACATCTAAGTCATGTGATACTAAACACTTAATCCTAGCATTCAATATATTATTTAGTGATAGTGTGTAAATGTTACCATCCCTATTTCCCTTTAGAACAATTTCTCCCTTTTCATTTATTATATCACAACAATTAGGAAGAAAAGAGACATGATAACCAGAATCTATAAGTTGCGAAATACTTAATAAATTGTAAGAAAGATTGCTTACTAACAACACATTTCGTATTTGAAATGTGTTAGGGTCCCCAATTGTTCCTTTTCCAACGACCTTGCCTTGGTTGTTATCACCGAATGTCACCTTTCCTCCATTCTCAATTTGTTCCAGTTCGGTGAATAGTTTGGGGTTGCCCGTCATGTGCCTCGAACATCCACTATCTAAAAACCATTTGGTTTTCAGATTCTTTGACTTTGCCTCCTTCTTGCATTCTTTGCGTTTTTCCTACAATGGAGACAAAGTTTTAGGTACCCTTTACTTGGGTCCTTGAATGTTAGAGGTTCCATCTTTGTTTATATACCCTTTGGGTATCCAAACTTGGATGTACCTTTTGGGCACATATTTGGCATTTTCATAAGTTGAATAAAGAGGATTAACATTTATTTGACGATTCCATTTAAAAGACGATACATTGTCATACATGTTATATCTTGGTTTATATGCATTATATTTTGGACAACTTTGATAATGAGTGTGAGGCATATGATTTTGTTTCTTGAATGGAGCCATATATGTATAATCATATAATGTATTTACATTCCTATAAGTCTTATAAGGAGGATATGTATGTTGCCTATATTTAGGTTTATATGCATTATAATACGTTGGATGCATTTGATTTTGCCTAGATACATTTTTATACATAAATGCATAATTTTTATGTGATCTAGATGGAAAGTTTTGCCTTGTTGATTTTGGAGGTGCATGCTGTATTTTTACCTTAGAATGAGTAGAGGAAGGAGTAGGCAAAATGTGTACATTTGACTTAGTTGTACTATATGGCAATTTAGACTTAGATGATATAAAATTAGTCTTTTTGTCTAACTTGTCATTTTCTTCTATATAGCCCAACCCCTTTTTATCATTTCCATATTTTTGTGATGAAATTAAAGTATCTAACATATTAGTTCCAGACTTAAACTGTTCCAACATTTTTTCTAAATCTATTTTAGATGTAGTAAGTTGTGCTAATTCTTTTTCATAATTTTCTAACTTAGACTTTAACATATTATTTTCCATTTTTAACTTTTGTTCATCTTTCTTATATGATTCAATTTTATTCTCTAAAGAATCAAGAGTATTAGAAGACTCTTGTTGAAAAGATTCTAACTGATCGGAAAATTCCAAGTTGGACGTCTTCAACTTATCATTTTCTTCAGTTAGTTTCTTTTTCTCTTTAGATAGCCTTTTACAGTGAGCATGCATCTTTAAGAATTCTTCATACATTTCATCAAATGACATTTCATTATCAGAATCTATATCAGAAGAAGATATTACCTCGCTGGATACGAAGCAGACTTGAGCTTCTTCATTTTCTGATTCTGAGTCAGACGAGTCGCTCCATGTGCTCGCCTTCATTGCTCGTTTGCCTTTTCTTGCATTTGGCTCCTTTGTCTTGGACCGTTGAGGCTCCTTGTCTTTGACTTGCTTATTATTGTTATTATTATTTTTCTTTTCCAGACAATCGTAAGAAATATGTCCTTTTTTACCACATTCATAGCATTTTAATTCTCTATTATTCCACTTGTTATTATTAAAATTATTTTTCTTTGTTTGAGAAGAAGACGAAGAAGACTGTTGTCTATTTTGATTAGGCCTTTTGAAAAACTTTCTAAGTTTTCTAGCTATTAATATTAAATCATCATTGAATTCAATATCGCTATTACTTTCATCATTGTTTCTATGAGATGGCTCAGATGATTTAAAAGCAATCGACTTACTTGACGGCTTTGATAATTCAGATTTTCGTTGATTCAATTTTACCTCATATACTTTGAGTGAGCCTATTAATTCGTCCATCTTAGTAATTGACTTCGTTTCTTCAATTTGCCGTAACCTTTGGATCCCATTCAGCGGGAAGGCTTCGCAGCACCTTTTGAACTTTCTCATTGTTGGTAAAAGGTTTACCTAAAGCTTCAAGTGCATTGAAAATGTTAGTAATTCTCAAATCCATAGATGTTATGGATTCATTAGGCAACATTTTGAAAGTCTCTAATTCAGTCATAAGCATGTTTATTTTTGACTCTTTAACACCACTAGTACCTTCATGCTTTAATACAAGTGATTTCCACATGTCATGTGCGCTTGTGCAATTTGACACATATCCTGCTTCAGAAGTTGTAAGTCCATTCAAAAGTAATTGCATAGCTTTAGCATTCATGGACATTTTCTTTTTATCATCCGATGACCATTCACTTTTATATTTTTCGACTTCTTGAGTGACTCCACTAACTTGTATAGCTTTCATTGGAATGTACGGCCCATCTTCAACTATAGACCATAAATCGATGTCTATAGCCATTAAGAATAGCCTCATTCTTAGTTTCCAATGAACAAAATTATTGCCATCAAAAAGAGGAGGACGTTGTGTAGACATACCTTCCAACTCACCTTTGTGAGATACAATAGCCATAGTATGTACCTTGGATTTGAGACAAGCAGTATATAATGAATTGTTGTTTCTTGGCCTTGTATTGTTTGTATGGTGTTGAATCTTGCTTCTTTTGAGTGGTGTTGGTCTGGCTCTGATACCAATTGTTGGAACCGTGCACCTGCAATAAACACCACTAGAGGGGGGGGTGAATAGTGGTTAGCGGAAATTACACTACAACCCTTTGTTAAAATCCCCTTTGAAAACAGAATCTGAAACCACCTCAGATTCAGAACCCGTTTTTCAAAAATTCACAAATAATTGTACACAACTCCAAAAATTATGAAACTTTCCAGAATGTAACTTCAATGATGTTAACAAGACTCTATCCAAAAATCAGACAAAAATAAGATCGTTTGACCCTTCAAATAAATAAAAAGATTCAGATGGTCAATCTGGACAGAATTGGACAGAATGTTGCTGATTTTGCAAAACGTGTTTCTCTTTGAATACTCAATCAAAAAAGTTTATCTTTATATCAAAACACTCCTTAGGGATGTGTAGATGAAGTTTCAAAAAGGCCCTGACCTTAACCAACTCTCGAAAAATACAGAATTTAAGTTTTCTCAAAACTGGTCAGATTGCAGCCAGATTGGAGCAGTTATCTTGCAAAGACTGAAAGACTAACTTTCCCTTGCTCAAATCAAGTGATTCTTGTTGCAAATGAAAACTAACAGTCTGAAGTATAACTCCACCAAAAATCACGAATTTTGAAAATGTTTAGCTATTTTTTCAAATTGTGAGAAGTGGTGTGAAAACTGCAGTCAAAAACGGGCAGAAAATAGAAATAAAGAAACAAGAGAAGAACACCAAGAATTTATCCTGGTTCGGTCAATGTGACCTACTCCAGTCCCAAGGAACACCTTTCCTTGGATTTCACTATGGTATGAACCAAATTACAGCAAGAACCAAGCTTGATCCTTGGGTTAAACACCAACCCTATTCAAGACTTGGATGAACACCTTTATGCAACTCTTGGTTGCAACACCTCTATCACCTATTGATGTAGCCTTATAGATTTGGCTAATCAATCTTACAAATAAGACACAAGAAGGTGTGTATAGTGTAGCTGGACAACAACTAGAAATGGAACACCTTAGCTACACAAAGTATGAACGAAAATATGAGAAGAGAATAGCAAGACAACAATCTTCAATTTTTGCTTTCAAGTGTGTGTCTTCTCTTCTTCACCTTGCCTCCTATTTATAGTGTGAATGGATGACATATTCTCTCCAACTTTTAGACCATATGATGGCTTAGAATTTTGAAATAAAGCACCTCCATAATCATCTCCAACAACCTTGTCTCCATTAACTTCAAATTTGAAATTTCAAGTTGACAACTTTTGCCAATTAGCTTGCTTTTGGTTTGTCTTCTTGTCTCCAACTCATAAAATGAGAAAAAACATCATCTCCACCTGTATAATCACGTTTGGAGGCTGTGTATATGTATACCAACTCAGATTTTTGAGGAGAAATCAACAAATAATAGTTGACAAGGTTATGTCAACATATAATATCAAAATTCCCATTTCTCCTTGACATATTGTGATGAATCTTGCACCAAGGACACCTTGTAATCTCTGAAAGATGATGATTAAGAACCTCCAATAACATATATATAAGAGTCTTCAAGAGAAAATAGAATGTGACATCTCAAATCGTCACATATCCAGCTATAGTCAATAATATCATCGGTTGAGAGAATAAGATATAAGATCACCATATAATCTTCAAAATAATAATAACACAGCTCCAGAATGAAGATAATAATATGCTCAAGAGATTCCTTGAGTGAAAATACCGAAACTGTCTTCGGGGTAAAATGACCAAAATGCCCCTAGTGAGATAAAACTCCAGAAACGACCCCAATGGTCAGAATTAAACATAATAACACCTTCTTGATAATAAATAAGATGATAATATCTTCTTGAATCATATTCACCATGTCGAGTACCTACAAAACTCAAATACCACTTTTGCCCTTTTTGGTAAGTTGTAGAAACTTCGAGGGCATATTAGTCACAAGATATTATCAT
>AP025051.1:34429613-34580226 GCA_036186865.1 Eustoma russellianum
GCGAATGGAAGTAATTATAATAATCTACGTGGTCGTGGTTGTGGTCGTGGTCATGAACGTTATCATAATTTTTCATCATACCACCTGAAGAGGTAACATAAGAAAAAGCCTCAAGAAAGTGCCAAGGCTATGAAACATGGTGTACCGATTAAACGGACTTGTTATTCATATTAAGCCCAAGGCCAATGGTCCGTACTTGCCACCAAGGAATTTTCTTGATCTTTGTCCAAATATCACAGCCGGATGAAGGCATGAGGCAACTAGTGCATTTTGCATAGGTTGGTAACACTACATTGATTAATATATGAATTGTGTTTCCTGCAGAAACACCATTGACTACTTATGAATTGATGTTTTGAAATTAATTTTGATACTAACATATCATCCACGATGCATGATATGGGCATATGTTCAGTTGACAGTGGAACGACACACACAACATTGACTCAGGACTCCAGAAGAGTTCTAATTGGTAAAAGCAAATGTTTGTACCAATTCGAGTACTACGACCTTGATTGAAGGCTCTAGAAGAGCAACCCATATCTTGACGGGTGCTACACATATATTGGTTAATTTGGCATCATTTCCCACCAAGTCGAAAGGAAACTATTGAGTTTCCAAGATATACATCTTAATGGCGTTCATATTGAACCATTAATGAGCGGAATATGAAATTTTTATACACAATGAATCAAGCCAGAAGCTTGTTAAAGAAAAACTCTCAATTTTCTCATATGGATTGTATTGTGCGACTATACATCCAGTCAAATGTGATATTGTGATGAACCAGAAGTTCGATAATCAAAGTTCTTTATGACATAATCGACTTGGTCACCCAGAAAGAATAATGATACGTACAATTGTACAACACTCACATGAGTAATCTTTAAAGAACCAGAAGTTTCTAGAAATTCTTTCAAGAACAAAAAGATTATATTATCTCTTGATTGTGTGTCACTCATGTGAGTTTTCTCCAGCGGAGAATAATAGCTTTTGCCAAGCTTCTTGCTCATTTTATATACTTTGGAGCATGCATTCTTCAAATACTTTTACTAATTATTGCATATCTTAAAATTGATGTTTAGCATTCAGTTGCAAGTGTGCACACTTAAGATGGCCCAGCAATGTCATTTATTAAACGTTTTCAACTGATTGCTAGACGTTTGATTTTAAGGACCAATTTACAAACATGAGCTTGGGGACATGCAATTATGCATGCATATGCATTGATTTGGTGAGTTAGTTTTCCCGCTATTAGGGGGAGAGACAGTACCGTTTCCTGAAGAACGGCGTGAAATTACATGGAACGTTCCTTCACTATCTCACCTTAACACACGAACAAATCAATGCGAACAAGAAGTAAAATGATAACAAAATCCCACGTTTTAGCGATGAACACGCCGATTCGACTTGATGTCTCTGAAGGACATGATAATAGTATACCAAAACAAGTCTAAAACATGGACGCCCAGTTAATGTGAAAGATAAAAGTTCTCGAAAGAGAATTTTACAAATAATACTCTAGAAGAGAATACTCAACAAGAGATCAGATGTTCACAACTTGAAAGCGCTATAGAAATAAAAACTGATCAGTCTTAAAAATCAATAGATAAGCTGCTCCCGAAGAAGCAAGTGAACACAATTTTGAATAGATCTCTTTGAATTATGCACCTAAAGTACAAGAGAAAATTGGGATAGACAAATGATCATTATTGATCATGTTTTGATTAAAGGATTGCATGTGAAATTATGAATCAGGATCCTGAACCAATGTTAACTGAAAATTGTCGACATAGAAATCATTGGTCAAAATAGAAAGATGCAATCTAAGCAGAACTACGATGATTAGAAAGTCACAAAGCATTTGGACCCGTAGTCCAAACCCTTGAAGAGAAAGACTCATTCACAAATTATTTTGACCTGCAGTCCAAACCCCCTGAAGGGATCAAACATACTGAATATAAATGGATTTTTCACAAAGACATGGGCTTGATTATGATAAAACATATTTCCCAGTTATTGATGCCATAACATTACGATATCTAATCAGCCTAGCAGTCACTAAAAACCTTGAGATGCGGTTAATGGACGAGGTTACCGCATACTTATATGGATCATTAGATAATGATATTTATATGAAAATCCCAGAAGGATTTAAATTGTCAGAAGCATATAATCAAAGGACACATGAGTTATACTCAATCAAATTAAAAAGATCCTTGTATGGATTGAAACAATCTGGCAGAATGTGGTATAATCGTCTTAGTGAGTATATTGTCAAAGAAGGTTATATAAACAATCCAATGTGTCCTTGTGTATTCATCAAGAGATCTGGCAATGGATTCTCTATAATTGCGGTATATGTTGATGATTTAAATCTTGGTGGAACTCCTGAAGAGCTCACTAAAACCGTTAATTGTCTTATAAGAATTAGCGATGAAAAACTTTAAAAAGATCAAATTTTCTCTCGGCCTGCAGATCGAGCCTTGAGTAGTCATAGCGTGGTACGATCGTTAGATATAAAGAAAGACTCATTTCGACCACCAGAAGATAACGAAGAACTATTAGGTCCTGAAGTACCATATTTTAGTGTTGTTGGTGCTTGAAAGTATCTTGCGAATTTCGATACCAAATATAGCATTTTCAGTATATTTATTGGCAAAGTATAGCGCAAGCAACACTAACACAAAGACATTGAAATGATGTCAAACACAATTTTATCTTCTTGAAACACCATAGGGGTGTTTATACTACTCGAGAAAGGTGGAACCACAATTAGTGGGTTATGCTGATGATGGCTATCTATCTAACTTGCATAAGAAAAGACCACAGAATGGATATGTTTTGTTGCGGCCATATTATGGAGATGAATGACACAGACAGTAACAACCATCTTTTCATTATTCTAATATTTTGGTGTTGCATGAAGCAAGCTGTGAATACATTTGGTTGAGGTCGATGATTCAGCATATCAAAGACGCCGACAATATTGTTTGAGGATAATGGTAGCTGTATTGTGCAAATTGAAAATGACTACATCAAAGGAGATAGAACGAAGCATATATCGCCAAATTTCTTCTACATTCATGGCCTCGAGAAGAATGATGATATTAATATCTAGCAGACACAATCAAACCAGAATTTTGCCGTCTTGTTCACAAAAATACTACCAACGACTACATTTAGAGAGGTTGAATAGTATAAGAAGATGGCATAGAATCGACGGAAGGCTAAAGGCCCTTGTCTTTTAGTAGTTAGCTTTGCTTTCTCCTTAGCCTCAGCCTCTCGTCAAGCCTACAACATTGGAATGCGTCGACTCAAAGATCTCTTGCCAGCATCAGGGGGAGTGTGATAACTACATACACACTGTACTTTTTTTCTTTCGTCCAAGTTTTTATCCCACTGGGTTTTTCTTGGCAAGATTTTAACGAGGCAGTGTATCACACAAACCAATTATATGAATGTGTACTCTTTTTCCTTCGACCAAGTTTTTATACCACTGGATTTTTCTTGGCAAGGTTTTAACGAGGCATATTCTATAAAATTTGGACATCTAAGAAGAAGTATTATGTATAAGATAGAATTGTGGATGTCCAAGGTGACTTTGTATGTGTCCAATGTGTTGGGAACCACAAAGCCCATTTACTTCATTTACCTCCAAATGTCCTATAAATAGATAATAGTATTGTAAGATAACACATGCTTGAAAATCAATAGAAACATCTTCTATCTTCTCTTCTCTTGTCTACTTTATATTGCATTATTTGAAACTTGATTTTATAATACGTTTAAGATATCTCTTTCGTATTTAGATGAGATCCGAGACAATTTTAACCGAAAAAATAGACGGGCCAACGTCTACCCCTAAAATCATTACACGTCCACACCTAAAATTATTACAGTAGATCTCAGAATATGGCCTAATGGAGCGACAGAATTTCAAAAGAGTAACGAAAGTTTGAATTTTCGACTCATAAACACATGGTATTAGAGCTCCACTTACAGTGAGCTCTTTGGATGACTGTCTGTCTAAACTCTGTTATAACAAATTTTAGACACCTTGACTTTCATCTCTATCGCGCCGTAACACAGACTGAGAGGGTCTGCTTGAGGTTTCTGGTCATAAACCTAAAATTATTACAGTGGCACTACACATCTAAAAGTAAACTCTAGAAACATTATGGTAACCCCGCACGCCATGAGGAAAATTTTTAGGGATAATTACCTTTACCTCCCCTGTGGTTTGGCTAATTCGCCAAAAATTTCCCTGTGTTTTGAAAATAGACCTTTACCTCCCCTCTAGTTTGGGTTAAAGTGATTTCTGGCCAACTCCGTTCAAACCATAGGGGTCTGTGTTGGCCGGAAACCATTTTAGCCCAAACTAAAGGGGAGGTAAAAGTCTACTTAGCCAAACCACAGGAAAATTTTTGGCGAATTAGCCAAACCACGGGGGAGGTAAGGGTAGTTATCTCGAATTATTAACTTTTAAAACTACTGCTCACTAACTCCTCCACTTTAGAGGTACTTTTCATTTACTTTTGTTTTGTTCTCAACCTAGCTACCCTGCATTGGTTAAACCTGCGCTTGTGACATTGAGGTCACTGATTCGAGCCGCGGAAATAACTTTTTGCATAAAGTATAGAGTAAGACTGCATACATCAGATCGCGAAGCGATCCGGCCCTTCTCCAGACCCTGTGCAAACGCGGAAGACTAGTGCAGCGAGAACGACGTTTTATAGACCAATTATCAGCCGCTTTTTAGGAGAATGCCCAGTCAATGTCCCTTTATCCTTATTCACTTTCATGTCTGATAAACTATTGACAGCATATCTATTATTCTGTTCACTTTAACTTTTTTGTTATATATGTAATCTCTACATGTTAAATTATTAACATATATTTCTGAAATTCATGGAGTATGTAGTAAGATTTGTGCTCAACTCAACACGAAGCAATCAAACAAAGCTAATGTGATGGTCACGTGAAAAGAATAGCAACACTGTTGTATATGTATCATCGTACATCTTCCTGTCCAGAATATTTGCTTCCTTCCAATGGGTGCATGCCACCACATCATGAGTTGGCAACCAATTTATGAGCTTTTTACATGGATTGTGGACCTATGGATTTTTGTTACACAATGTTTTACAATGTGCATTCTGAATTTGGCTACATTCTTAGCTTTTTTCATCTAGGAGTCATCAAATCGTGGTAGTAAAATTTGTCGTGGTACACATTGATATTGATGGAAAGAAAATAAGAGTCGTAACATTTGTATATTGGTATTATAATGCATGTATTATTATTATTTTATTTTATAAAATAATATTATACGATATATTGAAAAATCAACTGTGGCAATATTTTTAAGGGATAATTACCTTTACCTCCTCTGTAGTTTGGCTAAATAGACTTTTACCTCCCCTCTAGTTTGGGTTAAAGTGGTTTCCGGCCAACACAACCCCCTATGGTTTGGACGGAGTTCGCTGGAAACCACTTTAACCCAAATTAGAAGGGAGGTAAAGGTCTATTTTAAAAACACAGAAATTTTTGGCGAATTAGCTAAACCACAGAGGAGGTAAAGACAATTTTCCCAAATTTTTATTTAAAACGACAATTATTGCGTCACGCACTATTGACAAATATTTCAATATAATACTTATTTTTGCATACTACTTTCCCATGTAACAACAATCCAAACCAGAAAACTACAAGAAGCCAAGACCAAAGACTCGAGCAACATGGAACGGAATTCAGTAACGCGCAGAGAGGAAGAGACGCGGTGACGCTACTAATAGGTGACTGACACGTGTCTCACTGTAAAAGCAAAAAAATAAAACTGTAAAGTTGGACACGTGTAAGCCACTCATTGGTGGTGTCACCGGGTCCCCCTGCAGGTCACCGAATCTTTTCCCCAAGCAACATGACCCTTTCTAATTTTACAGCTTGCTAGTAACATGCACGTTTCTAACTTTAGACTGCTTGCGACTCGTATCCTTGGGCACAACCACTGTAAGCACACCATTATCCACACTTGCCTTGATCTGATCCAACCTCACCTCCTCTGGCAATTCAATCTCCCTCCTAAATCCTCCCTTTCCGATTTCTCTCTCCGCCACGTGCCACACCACATTCTTCTCTTTTCCTTCTGCATTTTCCTCTTTTCCTTCAGCTTTTATAACCAGCAAATTCCCTTCTTCCACCTGCACCTTCACCTCATCCTTGCTGTAACCTGCAACAACAATAACATTACCCGGAGGCTCCCAACTATAAAAAGATACAAAGATCGGGTGTCCGTAACCATAATCATAAGTTAGAAACACATGTTGTTTATCGATGATCCATAATGATTTAACCTATATGTTTAAACCAAAACAGACACCCCTCTATTTTCTTTCTCGGTATTCTAATTCTAAAAATGATTTGAATTGATTCTTTCAGAAGCAAATAGGAGCAACCAATAACAACTAGCGAAAGAACACAGAAACATCAAGCCAAAAGAAAGAAAATTTTGGTCAACGCAAAATGGGATAATGCCCTGTTGCTGAAAAACCATATATATATATATATATATATATATATATATATATATATATATATATATATATATATATATCTATTATAGTTTATAATTTCATTGGAAAGCGTCTTATATTTGCTCCTAGAACGTTTTATTATATGTCTTATTTTAGGTGTGATTATTATTGAAACTTGGTCTCAAATAACGTAAAACATATGTTTAATTAAAACCTCAAGACAATGAATGATGATACCTTAATAAAGTTTTATCATATGCCTTATTTTAGGTGTGATTATTTTTGAAACTTGCACTCAGATAAGGTAACTTTTATACACGCTTAAAACTTTAAGACAATGAATGACGATACTTTAATATTCATATAAGCTATATATATTTTTTATAATGGCCAATATGAGTGAAAATATTCTAACATCCATCCAAACATATCACATAGCTTGCCATATACACGCATCTTAAACATGTCTTCAATCAACAAGCCAGACATAAAAATAGAATCCGTCCCATCAATCATAAAGAAAAAGATAGATATACTCGAATCTTAAACATGTCTTCAATCAACAAGCCATACATAAAAATAGAATCCGTCCCATCAATCATAAAGAAAAAGATAGATATACACGCATCTTAAACATGTCTTCAATCAACAAGCCAGACATAAAAATAGAATCCGTCCCATCAATCATAAAGAAAAAGATAGACGTAAACATTTAAACTTGGATGAGCAAAGACAACACATGGCCAACAATACCAGGTGTAAACCTACACTTTAAATTAGGTCTGAAACAATATTGAAACTTCAACGTGAGTTTACATGAGATAAGACTCATATTTGTTCAAAATTTTATGATAATAACTAATTTTATCACTCTCAACGGTTACGACTAATTTTATGACCTAAGATAATAGCTAATTTTAAAATGGCCACACCATTCTCAACAATTACGACTTATATGTATTTAAAACATTAGAGCGTACTTTGTATATCTTATTGATTAATAATAACTAATTTTACAACTATCACCTAATAATTTCAGAGAAGAAAACATTACTATCAATTGAAATAGTGTTGAAATCTCATACAGAGAGCGGTAAAGATTGAGGAGGATAAGCTTGCCTGGGACATTGAGTTTAAAGATGTGGGCCTGAGGGGATTCGATCCAGTCGAGGAGGGCGGCGGAGGAGGCGGAGGATGATCGGAGTATTGTGGGATTCCAGAACAAGCGTCTGAATGGGTCGCCTAAAAGAGCCATTTCCAGCTGATTTTCTTCGATTACCGAGTTTCTTGGTTTTGGATTATGAGAAACTGATAAATTGGGACGAACAGAAGAATAAGGTCCTGATAAAGATGTGTTGAAACTATAAAATCATATAAACAATCCCATTTTAAGAACAAAATTTGCTCCTAGCAGTCTCTGGAATGTTCTTCAGTCTTCTTCCTCTCTCTCCGTTTTTCTTTTTCTTTTTCTTTCTTTTTCTTTTTGAGGGAAATCTTCCTCCCTTTTATTTATCTACTTATTTATTTTTTGGCTTGCAAGACGTATATTGGATCAAATATTAATGTTGATATTTTATTACTTTGAGATCACACGGGTATAAACCGCAAAAACAGTCTCTTGCACAAAATGTAGAGTAAGGCTACGTACCTCAGATCGCGAAACGCTCCGGTCCCTCTTCAGACATGTGCAAACAGCCTCTTACACAAATATAGAGTAAGACTACGCACATCAGATCGCGAAATACTCCGATCCTTTTCTAGATCATGTGCAAAAGCAAGAGGTTAGTGTATCGAAAACGTCATTTTATTTATCTTTTGGCTTGGCCGGGCTGTTGTCGGTTTGGAGTTAATAATAACATATGATATATAATTATAATTAAAAGAAACGTGACAATATGGACATAATTATGATAGGTTTATTGAAATAATAATTTTCAAATGTTCTTTTTTAGCGAAATCCCTTTTTATTAATTTAATGAGACCAAAGTTTCCTTCAAAAATTTTAAGTCCAACTGTCTCCTCCTCTTGATATATTTGCATTACGAAAAGAAGAAAAAGACGTAATTCTACAAACAAATGATACTATTTATGGGGATAGATAACTTTATATTAAACAATACATAATTACAACTAATAGTATTAGTATTTTTACAGTAATATCTCATGGCACACTTATCATATTTCAATGTAACAACTTTGATTTATCAGAAGTGAAATAACCATAATAATCCAAATTCCGGTGTAAAAATGTCTCAAGTATAATTCTTATTTAAATCATGATAATTTAATGTCTCAATCAATATCACAACTATAATAACATTCACTTAGGATATCAAATCTATACAAATACCATTATTTTGTCTTTATGTAATAGCGATCCGCTACGTGATATAAATCGGTCTAAACGAGTTCATTTTAGATAGATTTAAGGTGGCGTTTGGTTCATACTTGGGTATGAGAATCATAATCGGAATGGGTATGAAAGTGTATGTGTTTGTGGGTATATGGTTTTACGCGTAAAAGTTATAGTTGTTTGGTATTAAAGTGGGAATGGGTATGATTGATATTGATGTTGTTTGAAACGTATCGGAATTGAAATGAGTATCGAAGATGGGAGGGTGGAAAATTGGTCGAAAAATTTTGACCGGCGGGCCGGCGACGTTGACCGGCAAGGACCTTTGACCATTGGAGGGTGTGTGGGGGCAGCTGGTGTGGGTTGATGGTGGTCAATTTCATATCCTCCATTCCTCCAATATTGAAAGACAAGGGCTAGTATAACAAAAAAAAATGATATTTATTACCAAATACTTAAATATCAATCCAAAACTCATACCCTTAATTTTAACAACCAAACAGCCTATATGTGTTTGGAGACCCTCTAAACTCATACCCTTAACGAAGAAACTTCCAACCAGGTGACTCTAAACTTACATGTGAACTCATGTCAATAGTAAAGGATGGAGCAGGTCGGCGATTGACTACAAATGACAACTTAGCAGTTTAAACTTAAATGAACATTTTATCATTTTGACATATTATTGATTAGTGACTATGTTTATGATGTATCTTAGGCTTTTATTTTATTTTATTTTTGATAGAGCACATATACTATTTTTCTTATTAGTCACATACATGTCTATGCGAATCCTTTTTTTAAGTTATCATTTTTAAGCCCAAAGTCATGTCATGACCTTAAGACTTAAGTGAATGATGTAGCGTACTTAACTAACTACACTCGAGGATGATTTTTTTTTTTGTTGCTATTTTCCTTTTTCATTACTAAAAATATTTTGTGGGCTTGATTGGGTTGAACTCAGCTCTGTTATGGGCTGGTATGGTCTCACTTGACATGCAAGCATTGCCCTGGTTCGTTCCATCAAATAAAACAAAAACAAATTTTTTGTTGTTATGGAATATTGTAATAGGCTTTTCGAAATATGTGTGGATGTCCAAAGGTCATAAACGTATACGATGTATCCCTATCCTATATGTCCTATAAATAGGACACTTTGTTAAGAATATTTGAGATAAGACAATGAAGAGATAAATACATTGCTCGCTTCTCATTTTCGTCTCGGATATTGCTTAAGTTTATAACACGTTATCAGCACGATAACTCTACCAATTGTTTTAGAAAATCTGCATAAAACTACATCACAAAAGTGAGAAAAGTAGCACGGCAGGGAGTTCTATTTCGACGATGACGGGTGTGAAGGATAGGAATTTGATGGCATCGATGGGTGGCGAAAGACAGGCGGATGAAGCTTGTGCTGTTTGTGGTGATCGTGCTACAAAGCATTGCTCTGGTTGCAAGATGATGTCGTACTAAGCAAAATCCGGCCTCTTGGTATGTGACCTAATACACTGATTAAGTTTCTGAATGGTTTGAATTATTATTGATGCAACTTAATAGAAAACTGGTAAAGAAACGAAGTAAATTTGATTAAATCTTGAATGAAAAATTAGGTTCTTGCTATGAAGTTGCACAAAAATGTAACTGGAGAGAGAAATTGTGATAAATTATTGACTCCGTTTGGTTTTCATCAACTCTATTTATTTACTTGGATTTTGTTATCATTGTTTTTTTGAGCCGACTTGCATGTATATTTCTGGATTCTTTGAATTGGAATCTTCAAGGAAACAAGTTTGCATTTTTTATACCGAGGCTTTTGTAGAAACTGAAGTTAATTGCTTTACATTTATGATGTAGTAGTGTAGCTTCTGATTAGTCTCATACTTATTGTTTTGAATGACGAAGAAGGGAATTTGTTTCGGCACATTCAAATATTGATAACCACAAACTGTCTTCATTTGATCACCCATGATTCTTGCATCATGTTTAGTATTATGCACTGATCAAATACCTAGGGTGTTTAATTATCATGTTTAGGTGAGTGATTCCCAAGAAAAACCCTTCAACTCTATCAGTGAGAATCAAAGAGGCTTATGGTTATTTTCGTAAACTTGTTACAGCCTTAAATAGTTTGATTTTGAAATACTATACTAGCTTGGTTGTCCCCTGGTTTATAAATCTGAGACATGCTACTAGGTCCTTTCTTAGTTTATATGCCATCTTTCTTACTGCATTTGTCCTAGGACAACTGTATTGGCTTACGCATATGTATTCTCATAAATTGATTCTAATTTTTAGTACATATGCCATCTTTCTTAGTACCCAGGTCTTATCCTATGTGTATTTCAAATCTCTTTTTATATATTTTTCGATTCTTTCGTTGCTAATCACAACTGGCACTTGCTATTAGGATCATTATGCAGTGTGTATATACTTTATACATGTCCTGGTATCAATTTAAGAAGTTTTCTTGATACAAGTTATAACAGATATTCAGCAAGCAAAGAAGAAACTTGTTTACGGTGCAAAATTAAATGAATGATTTGTTCATTTTGTGTTTCTATTGTTACCTATTTCTATCTTATATCCGACATATTTATAAAAGAACTAATCTAGCATGAAGTCTAGATTTATTTTAAAGGTAGAAAATTATGGCTTGCAGCCATTTGGATAAATTGTTATCATGCCCGAAGCATGATAATCACAATCATGCTCGAAGCACGAATTGTTAACATGCCTGAAGCATGGATTGTTGTCGTGCCCGAAGGATGAACAATTATCATACTCGAAGCATAAATTATTGATATACCCGAAGTATAAATTGTTAGCATGGCCAATGCATGGATCATTTTTTATACTTGAAACATAAATAATTGGCATGATCAAAGCATGAATACATGACATGAGGGCAGTATGAATAGTTGCCAGGAAACATGAATAATGATATATCCGCAGTATTGATAGTCGAAATACCATAAGTATGTATAATTCACACGCCAGAAGCATGTGTACTTTACACGTCAGATGTCACGAATAGTTCAAATGCTATAAGCCCAAATCATTCACATGCCAGAAGCATGTGTAATCAACATGCCAGAAGCATGAGTCGTCGAGATGCCTGAAGCATGAATAGTCGACATGCTAGAAGCATGAATAGTCAACATACTTGAAGCATGAATAGCGGATATGTCTGAAGCACAAATAGTTATCATGCTTGAAGCATGAGTAGTGAACATGCCCGAAGCAACAATTCTAATTTGCTTGTTATAAGTTCTTCTAAATAATAGGTTGTCAAGTTTGTTAATTGTTATGTTCTTGCATATATTCAATTTTTTCATATATACAGTTTTTTTAGTGCGATTTTATTATGATCTATTTCTTATGCCTGAAGCATCTTATGCCTGAAGCATATAACATTTAACTCAAACATGTAGTTTTGAGTGAATATCTTGTTTTATCAGATATTTTACCTGTATATATTAAGAATAAATATATACATTTCCAACTTTTCACGTATCCAATATGCTCCTGCAGTAGCAATATCAGGCAGAAAGTTAAAATATATTCTCATTTATGAACTTTCGCTGAAAAAACCACTATTCTCACCAGACCGGATGACCACTATTCCCTGTAGCGAATGGAAGTAATTATAATAATCTACGTGGTCGTGGTCGTGGATGTTATAGAAATTATACATCATACCACCTGAAGTGGAAAAACAAGGCCAAGCCTCCAGAAAATGTCAAGGCTATGAAAAATGGTGCACCGATTAAACGGACTTGTTATTCATATTGAGCCCAAGGCCAATGGTTCATACTTGCCACCAAGGAATTTTCTTGATCTTTATCAAGACATCCCAGCAGGATAAAAGCAATAGATAACTAGTGCCTTTTTGCCTATGTTGGTAACATTCCATTAATTAATATATGAATTGTGTTTCCTGAAGAAACACCATTGACTATTTCTAAGTTGATGTTCCAAAATTAATTTTGATACTAACATATCATCCATGATGTATGATATGAGGAGATGTCCAGTTGACAGTGAAATGACACACACAACATTGACTGAGAGCTCCAGAAGGGTTCTAATCGGCAAAAGCCAATGTTAGTACCAATTCGAGTACTACGACCTTGATTGAGGGCTCTAGAAGAGCAACCCATATCTTGGCAGATGCTCCACATATATTGGTTAATATGACATCATTTCTCACCAAGTCGAAAGGAAACTATTGAGTTTCCAAGATATACGTCTTAATGGAGTTCATCTTGAACCATGAATGAGCGGAATATGAAATTTTTATAGACAATGATTCAAGCCAGAAGCTTGTTACAGAGAAACTCCCAATTTTCTCATATGGATTGTATTATGCGACTATACATCCAGTCAAATGTGATATTGTGATGACTTAGAAGTTCGATAATCAAAGTTCTTTATGACATAATCGACTTGGTTACCCAGAAAGAATACTGATACGTTCAATTGTACAACACTCACATGAGTAATCTTTAAAGAACCAGAAGTTTCTAAAGACTCTTTTGTGAACAAAAAGATTATATTATCTCGTGATTGTGTGTCGCTCATGTGAGTTTTCTCCCGCATAGAATAATAGCTTTTGCCTAGCTTCTTGCTCATTTTATATACTTTGGAGCATGCATTCTCCAAATATTTTTACTAATTATTGTATGTCTTAAAATTGATGTTTAGCATTCAGTTGCAAGTGTGCACACTTAAGATGGCCCAGCAGTGTCATTTATTAAATGTTTTCACCTGATTGCTAGACGTTTGATTTTAAGGACCAATTTACCCACATGAGCTTGGGGACATACAATTATACATGCATCAGCATTGATTTGGTGAGCTAGTTTTCCCGCCGTTAGGGGGAGAGAAAGTGTCGGTTCCTGAAGAACGGCGTGAAATTACATGGAACGTTCCTTCACTATCTCACCTTAACACACGAATAAATCAATGCGAGCAAGAAGTAAAATGATAACAAAATCCCACGTTTTGGCGATGAACACGCCGATTCGACTTGATGTCTCTGAAGGACATGATAATGGTATACCAAAACAAGTCTAAAACGTGGATGCCCAGTTGGTGTGAAAGATAAAAGTTCTCGAAAGAAAATTTTACAAATAATACTCCAGAAGAGAATACTCAACAAGAGATCAGATGTTCACAACTTGAAAGCGCTATAGAAATAAGAACTGATCAGTCTTAAAAAATCAATAAACAAGCTGCTCCCGAAGAAGCATGTGAACACAATTTTTGACAAGATCTCTTTCAATTATACACCTGAAGTAAAAGAGAAAATTGGGATAGACAAATGATCATTATTGATCATGTTGTGATTAAGAGATTGCATATGAAAATATGAATCATGATCCTGAACCAATGTTAACTGAAAAGTGTCGACACATAAATCATTGGCCAAAATAGAAGGATGCAATCCAAACCCCTGAAGGGAAAGTCGCAAAGCATTTGGACCTGTAGTCCAAAACCCTTGAAGGGAAAGTGGCATTTGCAAATTATTTGACCTGCAGACAAACCCCTGAAGGGAACAAACATATTAGATACAAATTGGTTTTTGTACGCAAACGCAACGAGAAAAATGGGGTTGTGTGATACAAAGCACGTCTTGTTGCGCAAGATTTTTCCAAAGACCTTGGCTTGATTATGATGAAACATATTCCCCGGTTATTGATGCCATACCATTACGATATCTAATCAGTCTAGCAGTCACTGAAAACCTTGATATGCGGTTAATGGATGTGGTTACCGCATACTTGTATGGATCATTAGATAATGATATTTATATGAAAATCCCAGAAGGATTTAAATTGCCTGAAGCATATAATCAAAGGACGCATGGGTTATACTCACTCACATTACAAAGATCCTTGTATGGATTGAAACAATCTGGCAGAATATGATATAATCGCCTTAGTGAGTACCTTTTTAAAGAAGGATATATAAATAACCCAGTTTGTCCTTGTGTATTTATCAAGAGATCTGATAGTTGATTCTCTATAATTGCGGTATATGTTTGATGATTTAAATCTTGTTGGAACTCCTGAAGAGCTCACTAAAACCGCTAATTGTATTATGAAAGAATTTGAGATGAAAAACTTTGAGAAAATCAAATTTTCTCTCGGCCTGCAGATCGAGCCTTGAGTAGTCGTAACATGGTATGATCAGCAGATATAAAGAAAGACTTATTTCGACCACCAGAAAATAACGAAGAGTTATTTGGTCCTGAAGTACCATATCTTAGTGTTGTTGGTATAAGGTATCTTGTGAATTTCAATACCGAATACGACATCTTCAGTGAATTTATTGGCAAAGTGTAGCTCAACACCAACACGAAGATATTGGAATGATGTCAAACATATTTTTATCTTCTTGGAACACCATCGGGGTGTTTATACTACTCAAGAAATGTAGAACCACAATTAGTGGGTTGTGCTGATGCTGGCTATCTATCTGACTCGCATAAGGAAAGACCACAGAATGGATATGTTTTGGTGCGACCATATTATGGAGATGAGTGAAACAGAAAGTAACAACCATCTCTTCATCATTATAAGATTTTGGCGTTGCATGAAGCTAGCTATGAACACATTTGGTTGATGTCGATGATTCAGAATATCTAAGATGCCGACAACATTGTTCGAGAATAATGGTAGATGTGTTGTTCAAGTTGAAAATGGCTACATCAAAGAAGAATGAAGCTTTCACGTATGATCTTGAGAAGAAGGATGACATTGATATACAACAATTACAATCAAGTCCGAAGTTTGTGGACTCGTTCACTAACGCACTACCAACGACTATTTTTAGAGATGACCTACAACATTGGAATGTGTTGACTCAAAGATCTCTTGCCAGCATCAGGGAGAGTGTGATTACCACATACACACTGTACTCTTTTTCCTTCGTCCAAGTTTTTTATCCCACAGGGTTTTTCTTGGCAAGGTTTTAACGAGGCAGTGTATCACACTTACCGATTATTATGAATATGTACTCTTTTTCCTTCGACCAAGTTTTTATCCCACTGGGTTTTTCTTGGCAAGGTTTTAACGAGGCATGTTCTATAAATGTTGGACATCCAAGGGGGAGTGTTATGGAATAATGTGTTATGGAATATTGTAATAGGCTTTTCGAAATATGTGTGGATGTCCAAAGGTCATAAACGTATACGATGTATCCCTATCCTATATGTCCTATAAATAGGACACTTTGTTAAGAATATTTGAGATAAGACAATGAAGAGATAAATACATTGTTCTCTTCTCATTTTCGTCTCGGATATTGCTTAAGTTTATAACATTTGTGAGCAACTATTAGATATTTTAATAATTATATATTTATCCATAAGAAATATACAAATAAAAGAGATTGATGTGTAGACCAAGATGAACATGTTTAAAACATAGAGAAAACACATCTCTATAATCATATATGTTCTTTCGATTTCTAATGGAGTTAAGGACACACACTTTCTTGACTTTGTGATATGATGGAAGAAAGCAAAATGACTCACTAAATTGACTGCGCTTCTTATATTATGAAGTAGCAGTTAATCAACATACATTGACAAAATTTTCATTATGGGTCATCAGGAAACAACCTCTGTGTGTTTTTAACATATGAGTATGGTTACGTACATCCGACCCTTCATACCACCATAGACGGGAGCCTTTAAAGCAATAGAGTAACGTTGTTGTTGTATACTCATATATGTTATTGGTTAAACATAGGGAAAACACCTCTGTTATAGTACAATGTTTAATACTAACTTATTCACCACTTGAATGTTTGGCCAATACCAAAAGAGCTTCATATTTTACCTTTGGAAATTCCTTAAAAAAGGGCTAATCATCTAATAAATTAACAGGATATAGAAAACAAAAAAATAAACAGGAAATTTGAGTTTGATATTTCTAATGCATTGGGGCATTGGATCCTTAAATAAAAAGTTCCTTTCATTTTCTAAGACATGTAAAAAAACCAAAAATTACTCAAATACTGCTGATTGAACCAGCATCATATAGTGTATTTTTAAAAGAGTTGCAAAAAGAAGGTTGAAACAGCATCAACCGCATCTTTTTAGATAACTATTTATTCATTTAACTACCGGTAAAAGAGAAGCTTTCTATTGTATTTATTAAATTCTTTCGTCAGTATACCAACATACTTTGTGCCATCTAGACATGTAATATAGAGCGTGTGGCCTCATTAAAAGCAAACTCTCTATCCATTGGGATGAATGTATTGTTTGCCTCCCTCTCACTTTATCCACACCCTATCGATAGTTTTTGTTGTCGTTGTAATATACTGCATATGATTATAATTATAACTTTGGAAAATTGAATGCAAGATTCTTGCTTTCTTTTCCAACGGCTCTCATATTATTTAAATTGTAAAGCGGAAATAAATCAATAAAAGTCCATATAAGCTAGACCTGCACATGCAGTTCCTTCGTTGCATCAATGGCTAGACTTGATGGCCGGTAACTCAAACCAACGATGAACACACTCCGAAGAGATTAATCAATGTTGTCAACGGTAGATATTTTTACAAAACTATAAAAACAAAAGGTGAAAACTTAAAAGAAACATGTATAGCACATTCTATAATTGTAACATTTATATTTATTAACCTTTTGAGCTGTCTATTATGTTGTATCTAATAATAAAGTTACTTAGCAGTTACACTATTATATTCTTATAAAGTAGAGTATTGGTTATGTGTTGTAGGTGCTTATAAAGTTATTCCTTTTCCGTTATTATTGAAGCACATATTTTAGGTTCTGATTGAGGAAAATAGTACTCAAATTTAATATAAAATTTATTCCTCGCCTTTTCCATCCCATATATAGCTGGCAAAGTGCGGTTCGGATGAAAGAGGTTAAAGATGAGGTAAAATATGAGGTCTCTAATCATACGTCGTCGCGTGTACAAAATCAGTTTTTTTTTAAAAAAAAAAACTGCAGCAATCCTTTCTTTAAATTATTGAGTCATTTTGTTTTATTCTATCATATTTCAATGTAGTGTAATTATATTATTTTGAAAAATCAACTGTGGTAATATTTGTAAGACATTATATTGAAAATTCATCCGTGACAATATTTTTAGAAGAGAATGAGTAGTATACTTATTTTATCTTATATTAGTTCTTCCATCTTGCTGATACCTGAGGCGCATCATCATCATCATCATACCCAGTATATCACAACGACAACAAAAGCTATCGTTAGGGTCTGGAGAGGGTGCAACAGGCACACAATACCTCTATCCATAGGGATAGAGAGTTTGCTTCCAGTGAGACCTTCGGCTCTGGCTGTACCTGCATAAATGGCACAATACTAGGAATATAACATGTTAGTGTGTTAGTGAACAAATTCCGTAAATACAAATATGAAGCTACCGATATGAAAATGGTCATAAACGTGTATATGTACACATAATGTAATACAAAGATAAAACAAAAAAATAATGCAAAAAATCCACTCAAAGCGTATATAATATCTAAGCCCCTTAGTATTCTAAGGTGCTCTTATAGCCTGTCTAAACCTCGTTAACCTTAATCTTCTGCATCTATGAACTCCTATCCTGGATCATGTCTTTAAAGAGGTGCAAATCTAATAGGCCATGCCTAATCCGCTCATCCCAAGTCAGTTTAGGCTATTTGTTATTCAAAAACCCCTTCTTGTAAAGCAACACAATTTTCATTCTACCTTAGACAAGCTCTGTTTTTGTCTTATCTGTGGATATTCTCTACTGATTGTTCAATTTCTAAGAGGGCATTCACATGTGCTATTAGCTAGATAGATAGAATCATGAACGTACATAAGAATCATGCATACACATACACACAAACACAGATATGTGTATCTTGTGTGTGTAAATATATGTGCGTATCTATGTATGTGCGCGTGTATGTATGTATATGTATAATACACACACTCCTAAATGAACGAATTTTTTGATCAAAGCGTATGTCACTTTGAATAGATTTCATAACATTATCTTCAGAAAAAGTCGGTTATTTGTTTTACCCATCCGCATGTACGTGTTAGGGCTATCATTGAAGAATTTGAGATTGAAAATGGACTGAACATTTTTGAGCTTGAGAGCCCACATCAATAATCTAATACATATGTTAAACTTGGCCCAAGTTACCAGTAACCTCAATTTTTTTTTAGATTTTTTGGTGGTACGGCCATCTTACATATGTTAGCGTTACATATGCTGGAAAATTTAATCTATGAAGATGGATGACGATAAACCAACAAAGAAATTATTAACATAAAGTTGAAATACAAAAGAGTAATAAACTTGTTTCATCAAACTTCCTTTAATAATATATAAGATTGTAGGAAAAACTCTAACGATGTAATCGTCAAACATAAAAAAAATGTAACAAAGTCGACTGAGAAACGCCACGGCGTAACAAATGTTATACAGTCCTTAAAACAATTATATCTCTACCATTGAGCAAGGTGGATATGTGAAATATTTCTAAGGATATAACGGCAGTCTTCCGTTTGTTTGCTCTACGAAAGAAAGATTGAAATGCATATTCGAAGTGTTCAATACCAGAGGAAGAAGGAAAACAGAAAAATAAAAATTTATGCAAGTTTTCACTATAGATTCAAAGATTTTTCAAGGATCACAAAACACGTAGAAGCACTTTCTCAAAAGCACATCAAAAACCTTTTGATCCTCGTATTTATAGACTTTGATTGACAAATAAGATGTTAATATAACGCTCATCTGCTGAATTTAACTCTCAAAGTTAGTTTATCACCATTCAAGGTTGTAAGGAGATATCCCGTGATGCAAAAGTTGTACTATTTCGTGAAAAGACAGCACTTTCGAAGTCGCCAAACGTTCAGTGCTTTGTTTGGTTAGAAAACAAAAACTCCGGAATTAGTAGCAGGACTTTGTGACTCAACGTTTGTCGCCGCCGAACTCTGCCGCCGAATGTTCGGCACTCTTCAGAAATTGACAGGTGGAACTTTGAAATCAAGTATGGCGACGTCCGAACCTTGAATTCAAGATATGGAGAAAACTGATCACAACCAAGTTTCACTTCATTCTCCAATCTATCTTTTTACATGTTTTTATATAATTTTGAAACACTTTTTAAAGTACTTTTTCAACAATCTCCCACATGATCCAACACTAATATAAGAACGTTCATCAATAGTTATAAACTTATCTATCTGGTATTAAATAAAGATAATGACACATAACGGTTACGATGACTTAAGTCTTAGATCGCCGGTAGTACACACAAAGTTTATAAACGGGAATAAGATGAATGATACCTTGAATCATATTCCACTACTGTTTATATGAACAATCAAAATACATGTCATTATCTAACCTCATACGAGTTTGCAGTATGGTGGAAAATCGGCCATGCACCCTATCCCAAGTGGAGTTTGAAGTGGCGGGAAAAGAGAAGGGGATGGCTACAGGGGAGAGGGAAGGAGGGAGAAGGGATGACGAAAATAGAGAAAGAGGTGAGATTGGGGGGGTGGGAGGGGAGGGGAGGGAAGACGAAGAGAGAGGAGCGGTGCTGCATGGATAAAGGTGCAATCTGCAATTACAAGTCAACAACACTCGTCTGGTTTTTTTGTAAGCGTTTCATCACAGATTCAGATAAAATTTATAATAAAATTATGTTTAGACATTGTAAAAATACTAGTAAATGTTTGGTTACGAAATCTAACTTACTCCTTCGAAAAAGAAGGTTTTTTTTAGATTATCATTTCAAGTCACTTCCTACGGCAGCCTCCCTCCCTTCTATTTTCCCTTTCCGCTCCTTTCTATGCTTATGAGACAGAATTTTCAATTAGGCGGAGAGGGATGAAACTGCAGAAACCTGCCATTGTAATGAGATTCGCTGCCAGTTTTTTGTTTGCATTTTAACGATTAATATTACCTAAAGCCGTAACATGGCCTTAAGATTATATTTACACTTACTTTGGCATATTATCCTCAGCTTCATGCAAAAACATGGCTACATATTTTTCTTTTAAAGTGAAAGGTCACTATGATCCGAGGTACTTTCTTACTCATATATCAGCTGCTTAGCACTTCCAGATATAAATATGGGATAATTGTAAAGTCCCAAAAAATACTATATTCAAACGAAGAATATAGTGCTACGATCCATAAGTAAGATCAAGTGTTAAATATAAACAATGATCAACTATTTTCAGGTCATCAACAGAGAAACCCGATTTAATTGACATTTAGTATTGCTTGACCGTAGTGATATCGTCGAACGCAAAAAGTCGCCAGGCATGGTATCAACTGGGCAAATTCGAGTTATTATAATTATAATATGAGAGCCGACTAATGTCGCTGAGAAGAAAGGACTAAAACCAAGACATTAGAGAGATTTGATCCCTTAGTGTGATCTAGCGAGGACGCCTCTCCATTAATGTGAGGTGAAATGTGAAAACTCAAAAAATATCATGTTGAAAATGTGAAAACGCCTCTCCATTAATGAGGTGAAATGTGAAAACTCAGAAAATATCATGTTGAAAAGGAGAAATATAGTGGTTTGATATATAAATATAGATAAATATTAAATGTCAACAATGATTAATCTATTCTGAAACAGTAAAGACGAAAAGTACGATTCAATAGACATTCAATAATGCTTTACTATAGTGACGTTCAAAGGTCGAATAAACTCAAAACCTAGAATCGTGTGGACAAATCCGAATGGTTACCTACAAAATCTGTTACCAAAATTTTTTTAGTCCACCTACTGTACCAAATCATATTGTTGAATGATGTTAAACCTAATTAAACTAAAAAACACTTACCTTTCAAAAAAAAAAAAAACTCAATAAAATACCTAAGCAACCTATAGTGTGCCTAATGCTTAAAAATCATTGTTGCTGGGAATATACACGGGTTTATAGTCTTTGCCGACAATGAGAGACATAAAAAAAACTGCAAAATATACTAAAATAAAAGGAGAAATGAAGAATATTAAGAGCCTTTGTATAAGAAACTAAAGTCCGGTACTTTTCCAATTCAACAAGCTGAATAGCCGTCCTTCTTTCTGTATGTTGCTTGAGCGTGTTTTTTTTTTTTACTTTTTTTTTTTATGTTTTTCAAGTTTTTCTATATTTTATTTATTTTTCGATGCTAAAAATATTTTTTAAGTTTAACTTAAGCATATTTTCAAAAATCAAATTATTTTTATCACTATTCATATTTCACCCCTAGTATATATGTTGATTGGAGTAAACTAGAGAAATCATATGAGTAATAATTGAAAAGATAATGTAAGAGCTTTAACTATTAATACATTTTAATTTTGGAAAGGTAGACAATTGTTTTTTAAAATAAACCAAAATAACAATTAAAAAATCTATTTTTGGGAGGGAAGGAGTATATCTTTTCCTGAAACAAGACTTGCTTAAGTTCAGGGTAATTAAGGTTTATGCCAGAAAAGGTATTAATTTCATATTTCAAGGGAAAACTAGAAAGTTTGTCTTCAGTTGTCTCTTTACATTGCTTTCCACCTTCAGCAAAAAAAGAAAAGAAAAGAAAATTATTGTAATTAAGAAACAGAATTTAGAGAACTCCAATTTCAAGAAAATGAACCAAGAATTACATCTTTTTAGTCATTTTCATTTTCTCCAAATTGGAGTTTTCCCCAAAAACAACAATTCCCCAAAATATTTACAAGTTAGATCTCCTGTCCTTGATAGGGAGACAACATTCACCATTTGTATCAACATCTTCTTGTGATGTTAATCTTGCCACCAGCAATCTCAAGGCTTCTTTCATCCAATCTTGTTTGCAAGATTTCATCGCCTCCGACACGCTCATCTGTCACAAAATTACACATTTTTGTTAGAATCTTTTCATGTATGTGTGTCTGTAGGGCTGTTTAACGAATCGAACGGTTCGCCTTTAACATTCTCATCTGTCACAACATTACACATTTTTGTTAGAATCCTTTCACGTATATGTGTCTGTAGGGCTGTTCAACGAACCGAACAGTTTGTGAACTGTTCGAGTTCAGTTCGTATTCGTTTGGTAATTGTCTGTAAACGAACAGAATTCGAACAGATGTTTGGGTTCGTTTACTAAAATGAACCGAATTATTCACGAACTATTCGGCTCGTTTAAACAGTTATAGTGTTATCGAACCGGCTTGAACCAATTTTAAAATTCGTCTAGCTAACAAACTGAGGCGAACAGTTTGTTTAGCTAAACGAATTCAAATTTAAAGACCTAGTATTTGGTTTCGCTCGGTTCGTTAACACCTAGTATTTGGTTTCGCTCGGTTCGTTAACACCTGTGTGTGTATCAATGGACAATCAAATCATAAGCCTACTAGTATTATTTGTGCCACTTACCCATCTTCTTTGGCGTTTCTCTTTCTCCGGCCATGAGTCTAGCTGTTGTTTCACCAATAATGGGAACATATATCCTTCCTTATTCTGATTCTCAAAGTTCCATTTACCAAGTACACGCTGTCAAAAAGTGCAAGATGAATCACCCGTCATTCATTTGATTGTAAATTTCAGAAGGGCAAAAAAAAAAAAAAAAGTATGATGTGTAAACTAGTTAATATGGCTTCAAATTCTTTGAGGGCCCATAGGAGTTTTATGCTAACCTTGAAGTAATTATTAATAAGCAGTTAATAGTCCGATAGGTTTACGTTTTCAATGAAGTCAACGACATATTCTTTCTTGACTTTAGAAAATAATTAAATAAAGCAAAATGACTCACTAAATTGGCTGCACTTCTTATTGTGAATTAGCAGTTGATCAACACAGCTTGACGCAATTTTCATTATGGGTCATCGGAAACAACCATTGTGTGTTTCTAACACATAGCTATGATTGCATACATGCGACCCCCCTCCATATCCCGTCATATGCGAGAGCCTCTAAGATAATGGAGTAATGTTGTTGTTGTAGTTAATGGTCTGATAAGATACAGTACGGTAATAAGAAATGCTTACGTAATCTGAGTGGCGAATAATCAAAAGGTCAAACATATATCTTATTTTATCGAGAATATAGTCTCATGTCGCCTACTTTGAAAAAAACATATAAGTTAAATAAGAATGAGGTACAACTACCCATTGCTTTAGGGTTTTGAGTGGATATATGTCTTACCTCACATAAGTTCAAGTTTTAACATGGTATCAGATTTGGTTTAAAACATAAGCTCATACTTTGTTTGGTTCATGATTGACTATTTATTGTCTCCTCTCAACAAGCCCAGATGTTCATATCTGGCTTGTGGTTTGTGATTGAGGGCGGGTGCTGAGACGCGTATGTATGTCAAAATATTGAAAACATAGACCCACATCGCTATTGAGGGCGTGTTCTAAGACGCGTGTGTATGCCAAGCCACGTTGTCACGTGAGGACGGGTATTTAGAATATAGTCCCACATCGCCCACTTTGAGAAAAATATATAGATACATAGGAATGAGATACCACCACTCATTGGCTAAAGGTTTTAAGTAGATATAAACATCACCTCATCTAAGCTCAAGTTTCATTATATACATTTCATTAGTTAAATAGCAATTATTAATAATTAGAAATTCTTTATAAGACGATTGTTGTCACATGTGACACTGTATTAGATTGACAGAACTAACCTCAACATTGCCTGTTACTCCAGCTTCCTCGATTGTCTCTCGCAATGCCGCATCTACCATGGATTCATCCAATTCCCAACCTCCCTACATAATCATGCAGAAGAAATTTAATTAATTTGGAAATGCAGCAACGTTTATTTAAAAAAATAAAAATAAATTGGAAAGACTGGAATAAATTAGTCAGACATGTACCTTTGGAAAGAGCATGCCTTTGCCTTTTCTTTGGGCACTAATGCCAAGAACTTCAAAGGAATCTTCATCCATGGTTGATTTCTTCTTTTTGGCTTTTTTAAATCTGTATGGAATACATCTGGACCATTTTTTACCAGCAAACTCTCTATTAGAATTAGCTTCAATTATTTTTATCTAAAATCAGACAGTAAACACAACACATACCTAGTATATTCCAATGACATCAAAAGTTATTGCTAGGGTTTAGGGAGGATGAGCGGCATCAAACAGTACCTCTATCCAAAGAATAGAGAGTTTGATTCCAATGAGACTCGCGACTCTATGTATTATTGTATATAAAAATAAAATAGAATGAGAACTTTGACTTTTATTACCCCAGTCCTTGCCTCTTGCATCTAATTATGCAATAGCAGATATGTTCCTTGAAATTCCTAAACATCCCATATGATTCCGACCTACACTTATCTTTAACTTGTTTCATTCCAACCTATATTTAGCTGTAATTTTTTCTGAATGTTAATGCTGATATGATAATTAATTAGTCCAAATCAGTATAAACTTTGAAAAAAAAAAGCATTAATAAGGGCACCTTATTTTAATAAACCCAAAAGGGCCGTGTCTTATTTCAACTCTCAACAAACATAAAGAGATCGTCTCTTGAAGTCTTTTTTCTTGAACATCTCTTCTAAACAAAAATACAACAAAAACATTACCCTATTGCCTTAGAGGTTCCTCGTCTATGGTAGGGTATGGGAGGTTGGATGTATGTAACCATATCCATACGTTAGAAACACACAGAGATTGTTTTCCGATGACCTATAATGAAAATTACGTTAAGTTGTGTCGATCAACTACTATTTTACACTTAAGTATGTGATACATTGGCACAAATGTCTTACATATTGACCCTATGTAATATAATTCAAGTGTGTATTACTCTATTTCTCATGAAGCAATAACTGATATTTCAGCAGTCAATTTTCAACCCAATGAAAATGTAACATACAAGTATGGTCTGTCACGACTACAATCGTGTGTGTATATGATGCATACGGCTGTTGAACGAACCGAACAGTTTGCGAACTATTCGATTTCCGTTCGTATTCGGTTCGTATTCGTTCAG
Source organism: Eustoma russellianum (assembly GCA_036186865.1). NCBI lineage: Eukaryota > Viridiplantae > Streptophyta > Magnoliopsida > Gentianales > Gentianaceae > Eustoma > Eustoma russellianum. The sequence continues at coordinate 34,455,480 of AP025051.1, forward strand.
TAATTATTTGTTAACAAGCCGAATTCGAACAGGTATTCGGATTTGTTTAGTTAAACGAGCCAAACTGTTCGCGAACTGTTCGGCTCGTTTAAACAATTATAAGGTTATCGAGCCGAACTCGAACCAATTTTAAAGTTCGTTTGGCTAAACGAACCGAGCCGAACAGTTCGTTTAGCTAAACGAATCCGAATTTGAAAATCTAGTATTCGGTTTGGCTCGGTTCGGCTCGGTTTGTTAACACTCATTGATGCATAATGGAATACTGTGACAAAGCATAAATGTAATCATACAATTGAATGATTGGAAGAGTAATCTTTTTATTGATCATCATAAAATTTTTCTAAAATCAAGCGCACAATCAGTCAACGGTGATCCCATGCTTGTGCATCGCTTTGGGGGTTGAGATCTCCTCATCCCCACTTTCCTCACCTTCTTTGTGACCGCGCGACACGTGGCAGCAAGGGAGGGTGGTGAGGCTAGATGAGAGTCACCTGCATCTAGCCTCACCACCCCCCTTGCTGCCACGTGTCGCACGGTCACGCGTCACCGCACTCCCTTGCGGTGAGGGGATCCTATCCCTCGTTTTGGCTACTAGTATTTAGTATTCACTTGGTCCACACGGGAGTGCAGCACAATGCACTTGCTTGGGACTTGGGAGTTTCTATTAGGAAACTCATGTTCTCCATCCTCCCTTGTCTGAAAAGAATTTTAAACTAGATGTATATTCCCAGAAATTCAGGTTTCTTTTCCTACTCCATACATCCTAACATTTTACCATCAACATAGTTTAGTTTTATTTATTGTGAATTAGTAATTGATCGACATAGCTTGAATCATTATGGGTCATCGGAAAACAGCCTCTGTGTATTTTTAATATGGTTGTATACATCCGACCTCTATACCCCGCTATAGGCGGGAGCCTCTAAACCAATAGGGTAATATTGTTGTGGTTGTTGGTAGTTTAGTTTTATTTTATTAATTTTATTGTTTTTCCTGCTTGTTGGAGAACCACCAAATTAGATAAGAAACAATTGAGGGCCCACATAACGTGGTGATGATCAATATTGAAATCGATTAGTATGTTAAAAACTTACATGATTTTAATAAAACCTACACAATATCTGTCAATACGTATGTGCATAAAACACGTAAGCCTATCCTTGCAGAAGAACTGTATAATTTCTCTTGGAGGAGTCCTCAAATACTTAGTTCTAAGAGTTTAACGAACCACGTGTTTTCCAAATTGGATCTCCATTACTTCTCCCGTTCGAAAACAGATTTCTTTTAGTTAAACCGGTATTCTCTCTTGACTCGATCTTGAATTGAATTATAGAATTTTCTTCCGGTGCTGCGAAACTAACGACTCTATTAGAAAATACAATTAGCAACTTTTACATAAAATTGAAAATAGATGAGATCGGTCGATTAACCTCAGTTGACGATGAGATTGCATGTGTTTATAGATTGAACGAGATTTAAGCTAGGAAAATGGTTAGTTGACAATGAGATTGCATGTGTTTATAGATTTAACGAGATTTAAACTGGAAAAATGGTTAAATTTGATCATGAGAATACAATTCAGACTTCCTCACAAAAGAATTTACTTAGAATCGAAAGACTCTCATCTAGACTCGTGACTCGAGTTTATACTATATGTAAGAAAGTCTTAATTGTCAACAACATTCAAGAATAAGAAGTCCCAAAAGTAATCATTCATGACACTACCAATTGATCACCATAAATAAATAAAAACTACGGTTTTCTTGCATTAACACACACAATGGAAACAACTGCAGATAGGAGGGTTGGGGTTGGTTGGGGGGGGGGGGGGAGGGAGGGGATTAGACCCATCATTGCATGCAAAATATACACAACTTATTCAAGAAAAGTAGAGAAACGATCCTCACCCAACAACTTGGCGACACCCTTTATTGTAGCGTTGCAAATGCCTCCCGGTTCGACTTCTGCAGGCCAAAGTAACCATTTTCTTCAGTTCCATTTCTCTTCGGACAAAAATCTGAGGAAAATGGGTTAGAAGTATGAATATTTAACTGAACCCAGTGGGCAACTGCAAAAATTACATGTTCGATTCCAACATCAAATTTAAGGATTTATGGTTTTGAAAAAAGGTATTTTATGAAAGAGAACAATGGAGAAGTTCTGATAAATATATAACAAATGACTTGGAAGACTTTGCAAGAGAACCATAACAAATTTAATGGATACGTCTTTCGTCGGTTGCCATCATTATTTTGTCCACAAGATTTTAGTATTTGTCCTATTTATTTTATTCAATATTTCATATTTTTCTTTAACGCGTTCATATCTTTGGTATACATTTCCAAGTATGATGTCCAAACTTGCACTCTCTTATCTGCCATAGTTATTTATCGAGAACCGGTAAGGTTGCTGTGACCTTAAGGTCACGGATTCAAACCGCAAAAATAGCCACTTGTACTAAGTGTAAAAAAGCGACATATAAGAGAGGGAAGACTGAGATGGCTTATGCATGTCAAGAGGAGACATGCAACGGCATCTGTCAGAGCAATTGAGAGACGCACTGTAGAAGGAAAGTGGAGTAAAGGCAGACTCAAACTGATGTAGGATGAGCAGATTGAGCATAATTTACTAGAGTTGCACCTCTCTGAGGACATGGTTCAGGATAGGAGTTCATAGAGGCAGAGGATTAAGGTTAAGGAGGGGTAGACAGGATATATGAGCACCTTAGAGCATATTTAGAGGATTAGATAGTCTCTACACTTTAGGTTGATTTGCTATTTTTTTTTGTTTTGGTCTTTGTCTTTCAACTATTTATGCATATTCATTATTGACTATTTTAATATCTTAAGGTTTTGATTTATATTTAATAAAATTCATTCAATAGTATATATTCCTATTATACTACCTATGCAGGTAGATATAGAGTAAGGGGTCTCACTGGGAGCAAACTCTCTATCTTTTGGGATGGAGGTATGTTTTGCCTGTCTCTTACCTCCCCAGACCCTAGCGATAGCTTTTACTGTTGTTGGAATATACTCGGCGATAGCTTTTACTGTTGTTGGAATATACTCGGTATGATTGTTGTTGTTGTTGTTGTCGTCGTCGTCGTTGTTGTATTTCATGTATTATTTGTAAGGCTCAAAGGCTACACATTGTGGTAGTTTGTTATTGATTAATAAAATTTAAAAGATTAAAAGAAAAAGTCAATAGCAGTGCCACCATTATTGATTATGGACCAAGGTTACGATTCATTTTAAATGATTTTATTTAATTATCTGATATTATAATTGGTTATCAACTTGTCCAATTAATACTTCACAACTCAATATTATAAACACAACTAAAAAGAAATGTCAAATCAATGTATCACAGAAGAATTAAATCATTGTTCGTAATATAAGAAAAATATATAACAAACGAAAATAAATAATAAGAATATACCCAATTAAGTAATGACCAATGATTGAAATACAGTATAATTACCTTTCATTACATTTCATGAGAACGGTGGACATAAACTAATTTTTCTTCCCTTTCGGTTCATGCCCAGGATGGGAAAGGAAGTGGGGGTGGGGGGGGGGGGAGAGTAAAAAAAAAGATCTCTGTTTACCGGGATGAGATTCCCTCATCAAAAATTCCTCACCCTTCTCTCCAACGCACGACACGTGGCAGCAGAGGATGATGATGAAGCTAGATGCGGGTGACCCTCATCTAGCCTCACCATCCTCTCCTGCTGCCACGTGTCATGCGATGAAGAGATGGGTGAAGAATTTTGGGGTGAGATGATCTTAACCCGTTTGGCTATCTCCCCCTCCTCTCAATCATTAGAAATGACAATTTAATCTAATCTGATAAGTAAAAACGAAACTTAAAATAGAAGATAAGTCAAACTAGGAGCCTAAATGGTAGTGTACATAGGCATAGGACTGGCAGTCTAACACAACATGATAAGACAATTTAATACAAACACCAAACATGTTTTTTTTTTTTTTTTTTTTTGTATAATTGGATCAAATCAGGCCGGATCCACTTAGTAGATTGGTTGCCCTAGTAAACTTAAAAATGACCCGTCAAACACACTAAACCCAAGATGAACGTCAAAATCGAAAATGACTCATCAATCTATTAAATCCGATACGAATATAATCTATCAAACCCGAAAAGAACATCTTAACTTGTTCAAACCGATATATCAACCCATCAAACATAAAAATTGGACTGACATGTTAACCCAACTTGCAAACTTGATAGGTCAAGTTCATGTTTGTCTTTTGAATCCTGCAAACTCCGTCACCTTGAACCCGACATATTTGCTATATCCCAACGTAGGCGCCAGCCTTAAGGTTGTGCGTTCAAGTCCCACGTTGTTCATTTTTTCCATAGAATGCTGTCCATTTTTTTAAATAGAATGTAGTCCAATTTTTAATATCGGTTTTCCAAAGAGCCAGTTTGGAGCGGTTTTTCTGGTTTATTGACAATTTGGTTCTTTCTACAAAAGCGAACCATCAAACATTTAGGTTCACATATTCATCGGCCGAATCGGCCATGAGGTTCGGTTTTTAAAACCATGACATAAACTTTAATTCCTCATACATTACTCACAATATCTCAAATTTTGAATTTCTTACACGGAGATTGCGTCAAGTCTTGAGTTAATAATCGGCCACGAATAATTTGGCCTCACGAATCCAATACCTTAATTTTTTTTTTTCTGGGTAGACTTCTTTATATATACGCACACACTACCGTTTGTAGACTTTTTAAAGATGACAATTGAATCTAATCCGCTAAATAAAAAACTAAACTAAGAATAGAAGATAAGTTTGGATGACTAAATGGTAGTCCACATAGGCATAGGGCTGGAAATCTAACACGACATGATAAGCTAACTATACAGAAATTCGAAACACTTTTTTTTTGTATAATCGGATGAAAATCAGGTCAAACCTATCTAGTCAAATGGTGACCTAGTAAACTCAAAATGACCCGTTAAGCACACTAAACCCAACATGAACTCGTCTGTCAAAACCAAAAATGACCATCAATCTGTCAAATCTGATACGAATATGACCTATCAAACCTGAAAAGAACATGTCAACCTGTTAAAACCGATATTTCAAACCCGTAAAACATAAAAATAAGGCTGACATGTTAACCCAATTTGCAAACCTAATAAATTAGATTTATGTTTTTTTTGGGATCCCGCTAACTCGTGAACCTGAACCCGACATGTTCGCTATATCCCTACGTAGGCGCCAATCTCAAGGTTGTGTGTTCAGCTCCCACGTCGTTCATTTTTCTATAGAATGTAGTCCATTTTTAGTGTCGGTTTTTTAAAGAGCCAGTTTGGAATGGTTTTCTGGTTTATTGACAATTTGGCTCTTTATGCAACAGCGAACCATCAAAAATGCAGGTTCACATATTCATCGGTCGAATCGGCCAATGAGGTCCGGATTTTAAAACCATGACCTGAACTTTAAGTCCTCATACATTACTCGCAATATCCCAAATTTTGAATTTCTTACATGTAGATTGCGTCTAGTCTTGAGTTAATAATTGGGCACAAATAATTTGCCTCACGAATCCAATACTTTTTTTCTGGGTGGACTTATTTATATATATGTATGTATGTGTATGTATATTACCGTTTGTAAACTTTTTAAAAAATTGATTATGACGAGGATTTTGGTATTTCTAAAAGAAAAAAGCCGTGTAGATAAAGAAAAAAGAGGGTAAATTGCAACGAAGTACATAATGACTGAACGAATTTGTTGTGAGCTCAGATGTTGATATTAATTGGAGCTCCCTACATTATTTTCTCTTTTTTTACGAAAATACTTAGAATAGCAGATAAAGTATACCTTTTTGTGGTTCTCACAGGGACATTTACACCGTGATCCATGTGTTTTTTTTTTTTTTTTGATTGAGTCATAAACTTTTGACAGTTTTGTTGCCCTTAACTCAAAGTCTCCCCATTGTATTACACAATCCATTTTCAATGCTATTGGATAAACTATTATTTTTTTAAAAAAATATTGCCTTATTATCTATTTTATTGTGTCATAGAATATTGTCTACTTTTAAAATATAAGTTTATATTAGTATTCAAAGTTTTCATACTACCTTTTATATTAGCAATTATGTGATTGCTTTGGTTTACATCAATCAACCAACTAAGATTAAAAATAAACACAGTAAACAAAATTATTTAAATTTTGCAAATTATGTTGACAATATTTTCATGCCGGAAGAGTAGTTGATAGTTTCATCTTCTAGCGCACCATCCCAGACTAGGATCTCGGAATAGTGCACCCGCCGTATTCTGCTACGAGAAGTACGAGGCGTTGATACCATACATGTGCATGTCGACATAATCATGGTTCGATATAGCGGAAGAGACATAAACATAAACAAGTCACAATCGACATGCATTACGTTGTCTTATATTACAAGTCATAACGTATTAAGTCATGAAACCTTCTAAAGACATCATGATCCAATGTCTAACATCTTCAAAAGATAAACTCCCAGGTATACTTCATCGACCACGTGTAACCTATCTATCCTTGTCCTCAATAAACCTATACCGCGATCCCTGTTCTATGCAATGTGATAAGACAAGTATGAGCGATAACAGTAATCGCCAAGCAAGTAGTTCACATAGATACGTCATGTGGATCAAACATGTGGAAACGGAGTGATAAAGTAATAGATGCGTAAATAAAGAACATAACATGTCAAGTCTCCATTTTTAATAAATAAAGTGCATAACGTAAATGTAACCAAATAATATATGACACATATATGATTAACATCATCGTCAAAATGAAAATTCTTCTACTCTCGACATATACAAACGCTCACTATACATGTCCATCCTTAATATCCCTAATCAATGTTTAAGATAATCATCATACTTAGTCTCATTTGTCTATATGCATCAATTCAATACATAAACCATGTAATGCGATGTCTTTAAAATGATGTCATAAAACTTTTTGTAACGATGAATACTCAAAATGATGATATCCATATCCATTTACCATAAACATTTCATTACATAACATCTCCATAAATATTTAAAACATGACATTTCATATGATGGCTATAGCACTTATCATAACATAAGAACGTTACCGCATGACATACCAAATGATTGCCCATATAATCTCATGTACAAATATGAATATTATTGAGAAATATGTTTGGATAATTTTTAAAGACATGATTTTAAGTGGTGAATGCTTAAAAATGTCACACATGATGTTATATGTGATTAAAAGTTGAAAAAGTTGAAAAAGTTGACATCGATCTCTCAGGTAGGTGCACATCGATCGATCTATGTACATAAATCTCTCACATTAATCGATCCATGTAAGGCAGTGAAAGTTCAAGACTTTACTGTGAGACATCGATCTCTAAACCTGAGACAATCGATCGATCGATGTACATCGAACCTCACTTCGATCGATCGATGTAGGTCAGAGACAAAACCTGAACCTTTCTGTGAGACATCGATCTCTGAAGCTGATGCACTTCGATCGATCGATGTCTAGAGTTTTAGAAATAATTTTCTAAAATGTGATAAATTGGTTGTTTTCATTTGTATATGATTTATACATGTTCATTATGTGTATATTATGTGTTTTTGATGATTTTAAATGTATTGTGACTAACATACCTTGGAAGTTTCTACAACTTACCAAAAAGGGCAAAATTGGAATTTTGAGTTTTATAGGAACATCACATGATGAAAATATTTCAAGGATGTATTCTCATCCTATTTATCACGAAAAAGGTGATATCATGAGTATTTCTGACCATCCGGGTCATTTCTGAAGTTTTCGTATACCAGGGATATTTTGGTCATTTTACCCCCGAGGGTATTTTTGGTATTTTCACTCAAGGAATCTGTTGAGCATATTATTATCTTCATTCTGGAGCTGAGTTATTATTAATTTGAAGATTATATGGTGATTTCATCTTATTTCTCTCAAATGATGATATTATTGACTATAGCTGGATATGTGACGATTTGAGATGTCACATTCTATTTTTTCTTGAAGACCCTCTTATATATATTATAAGAGCATATTTATCATCATTATTCAAAGATATCAAATGTGTTAAAGGTGTGGAAATGATCACGACATATAAGAAGAAATATTGGAAATTTTGATGTTACACGTAGACATAATCTTGTCAACTATTATCTATTGATTTATTCTTCAAAAATATGAGTTTCTACACATATATGTATGTCCAAAAACGTTTATTAGCAGATGTGTATGAGGTATTATTTATTTTATGAGTTGATGATAAGTAGACAAATCAAAAAGGAGCTAGTTGGCAAAAATGCCAATTTGGAAATTTTCAAATATAGCCAAACGACTACTTGGTGATTAATGGATATTTTTAGCAGATTTTTGAAGTCAAATGAAGACTTCACATGTCCTATTATTGTGCTTGAAGTTGGGGATATTTTGGTGGTATTATCCTCTCTTATTATTTACATGTTGATGAAGATTATTTTTTTGAAAAAAGCTTAGTAGCCAACGGCTACTTGATGGTTCTTGGAGCAGTTTTTTTAATTTGAAAATGTCAATGCCCACATGCCTATTCTCAAGCCAAGGACTTGACGGAATAGTGGAGTATCATCCCTCTAATTATCTTTATTTTTGGCAAAGGATAATCAAGACAATTTTAGTGAAGATTTTCGGCCATGCTGAATTGCCAAGGTGGGCCAATCATTTTGTTTTATTTTGCCAAGTGTACAAGGCCATCACGGAATGGCCAAGACCCACAAATGTGACCGAAGTCAGAAGCTTCCTAGGCTTGGCAGGCTATTATAGGAAGTTTGTCGAGGGATTCTCCACCATAGCGGTTCCATTGAGTCGACTTACGCAGAAGAAGACTAAGTTCGAATGGACTGCTGAATGCGAGCAGAGCTTCTCTGAGCTTAAGAAGAGATTGACCACAGCCCCGGTGTTGGCACAACCCTCCGGAACCGATGGTTTTGTGATCTATAGTGACGCGTCCAAGAAAGGACTAGGTATGTACATCATTACAATTAATGCATTGTATATACATATGCTAGTCTTGAACTAACTTTCTGTTTATAGGTTGTGTCTTGATGCAAAATGGACGAGTCATTTCGTACGCGTCAAGACAATTGAAACCATATGAGTAGAACTACCCGACGCATGACTTGGAGCTCGCAGCTGTAGTATTTGCTCTTAAGATCTGGAGACACTATTTGTATGAAGAAAAGTGTGATGTGTTCACTGATCATAAGAGCTTGAAGTACCTATTCTCGCAGAAAGAGCTAAATATGCGACAGAGAAGATGGTTGGAGTTACTTAAGGATTATGACTTAACCATCAACTATCATCCGGGTAAAGCAAATAGAGTGGCAGACGCGCTGAGCAGAAAGTCTAGTCATGCTAGACAGTCCCCGTTGGAAAGAGAGATCGAGGAGTTTGGTCTCGATGTGGTGGATTCGGTAGCGAATGTTCTCACAGCTCTATCTATCAGCCCAGACTTGGTAGACAGAATTAAAGGAGCGCAGTATGATGATACAACACTGAAAGAAATCCGCGACAAGTTGTCTACGGGACCAGTAAAAGATTTCCATTTGAGGGAAGATGGAAGTCTATGGTTCCAGAATCGGTTGTGTACCTGATAATGATGAGCTTTGAAAGGAGTTGCTACGCGAAGCTCATAACTCAAGGTTATCTATCCACCCCGGCAGCACAAAGATGTATAAGGACCTCAAAAGGAATTATTGGTGGATAGGGATGAAGAGAAGCATAGCGGAGTATGTTGAGAGATGTTTAGTATGTCAACAAGTCAAAGCTGAACATCAACGACCTGGTGGTTTGATGATGCCACTAGAGATTCTAGAATGGAAGTGGGAGCACGTGACTATGGACTTCGTGATGGGATTACCCAAAACCAGAAATGGAAATGAGATGATTTGGGTAATTGTCGATCGCTTGACAAAGACAGCTCACTTCATAGCTATGCCACATGGTACATCTTATGAGAAATTATCCAACATATATGTGGATAACATTGTGAGCTTGCATGGAGTCCCCGTCAGTATTGTGTCGGACCCTGATCCCAAGTTCACTTCTAAGTTTTGGAGGGCATTTCAGAAAGCGTTGGGTACCGAGCTAAGAATGAGTGCCGCCTACCATCCTCAAACGGATGGACAATCTGAGAGAACCATCCAAACTTTGGAGGACATGTTGAGAGCATGCGCCTTGGATTTCAAGGGAAACTGGGATAGCATGCTGAAGTTGATGGAGTTTTCATACAATAATGGCTATCACAGCGCCATTGGTATAGCTCCATTTGAAGCATTATGTGGACGTAAGTGCAGGACTCCAGTTTGTTGGGACAAAGCTGGGGAAAGGACGATCACTGCGCCGGAGTTGGTCGAACAGACAATCAGAAAAGTGAGAATCATAAGAGAGAGGTTAAGAGTGGCGCAGGATCGCAGTAAGAGTTGGGCCGATACTAAAAGACGACCCTTAGAGTTTGAGGAAGGCGAAAAGGTCTATTTGCGAGTTTCACCCACCAAGGGAGTGGCGAGGTTCGGAATGAAGGGCAAGTTAAGCCCTAGATATATCGGCCCATACGAGGTGCTCGGCAAGGTTGGAGAAAGTGCATATCGATTAGCGTTGCCCCCAATCTTATCACAAGTACATAATGTATTTCACGTGTCCCAACTGAGGAAATATGTATCGGACCTGAGCCATATCCTTGAAGTTCAACCATTGGATGTTAAAGAAGATGTCTCATATGAAGAACATTCAATGAAGATCGTGGATAGGAAAGATCAAGTCCTACGCAAGCGTGTGATTCCGTATGTCAAAGTTCAATGGAGTAACCATACGGAGCGTGAAGCCACGTGGGAGCTTGAGGAGCAAATAAAGGAGCTATATCCACAGCTTTTCTAATAAGGTACATCAGTTTCGAGGACAAAACTTTTTGTAAGGGGGGTGGAATGTTATGCCCCGCACCCTCCGTAGAGTAATTTAAGGATTAAATTTTAGAATTAATTAGTATTTAATTTAGAATTGAATAATTAGAATTTAATCCTTTAAGATAAATAAGATAATAGGATATGATTTAGAAACTCCAAATTTCACCCTTCCCATATCAAAACTGACAGAACGTCAGTTTCTCTCCTTTATCAGAAAAGAAACCGACGCCATTCTCCTCTTCCTCTCCCGTAGGTGATTTCCCCTCATCTCCAACCCTAGGTGAAGACCCTTCAAGAACACAACCCGTTCTTCGTTTGTTTTCCGATTCTTCTTCGAGTAATCACTGACAAGTAATCATCTTATAAGTTCTTACGTTTTGCAAAAGAAAAAGGCCTATTTTTGATATCAAAATTAGATCACCATGCAGTAGTTTCTTTCCGTGAATCTATATGTGACTTATGTGTTTTGGTTTTGAGATTTGGCCATTATATGTTGAAAAATCGTTTGTTGTTGTTGTTGTTGTTGTTGTTGTTGTTTATGTGAGATCATGTAAATCCCAATCCTTTGAACCCTACTTTGTTGATAATGGCGGTTGAAGGGAAGGGAGAGTGAAAAGATTAGATTTTTGGGTTTGATTTGATAAATACTTTGAGTGTTAGGCTTGAATCTGTGAAACGTATGTTAAAGATGTTGTCTTGGATGAATTAAGGATGAATTGATAGTGAGGAATAGGCTTGGAATGGTTTGGAAGGAAGTTGGGATCGAATTGGTGGTTAATTCTGCAGTTTCTGTAGAAAACTGCAGAATGGAATTCTAGAAACGGGGACATCGATCGATCGACGTCAGGGTATGACGTACGTCGATCGATCGATGTAGGATAAGTGAGAGATCGACGTGCCTCAGAAGGACGTAGATCGATCGACGTAGACTGAGTGAGAGATCGATGTGTCTCAGATGGACATCGATCGATCGACGTCAGGGTATGATGTACATCTGTTTTGTGGAAAATTAAGGGAATGAAGAGGAAAGTTAGGGGATCCTTTGGGGTGACCTTAGTGACTTCTTAGGACCTGATTGAGGTTAGTCTAAGTCTTGGAAACATGACTTAAGATGGTGAATCAACGGTAGAGACTTCGTAGGGTATTCGAACCAGACTTCAACGTGAATGACCTAAAGAGTTAGGAATGAACGTATGAGGCTCTACAGAGTTCTAAAGGAGGAATGTGAGGGTTCCTACATCATCCTTTGTGTTCTAGAACGAATACTTAGGTAATGTTGACTTGACGGAAAGGATACACTCAGGTGTGTGAGTGAGGTGAGTCTCGAGTGACTGATTGACATTGTATGTGATTTGATGAACGTGATTGATCTGAGAAGTTCTGCATTCTTGCATCATGGCACTTGCATTTGCATAATGTTTTGATAAGAGCTGTGCTTCGGCACAGGGTATAAAGTTTGCGAAATGAGCTGTAATATGTCATGGGGTGGAAATATAAGCTGTGGCACATTACAAGGTATAAAGTTGAGCTGTGATGCGTTACAGGGTATGAAGACAAGCTGTAACCATCACAGGGTATAAAGTTGAGCTGTAATGTGTCATGGGGTGGAAATATAAGCTGTGGCACATTACAGGGTATAAAGTTGAGCTGTGGTGCGTCACAGGGTATAAAGACAAGCTGTGACCCACCACAGGGTATAAAGTTATGTGACCGGACATTGTGACATGCATTGCACTGTTTTGAAAAGAAATTGCATACGCATTTGTGACTGTGTAGTGTAGTGCATATTTTGTCATGCATCACGCGAGTCGTTACGTTATGTTTGGTTTGTAACTGGATTGTCATTGAACTGTTAAATGCGTATGAATTACGGTTCTTGTTCTGGTATGCTACTAGTCTATATTTTTGTAGTTATACAAGACATGTGCCATGTCAATCCCTTGAATTATATATTACTCATGTCTTGCCATGTGTTGATCCCGTATATCTTATAAGCGGGTTACTTGCTAGCGTTTTTCGCTAAGGGTACTACTTTTGTTTTGCAGATGAGGCTAGTTACGACATGATATTCATAGAAGACGACAGTGAGTGGGTTGAATGGGATGTCTAGAAGTCACCTTGGGAATTGTGCTAGACTATTTCTTGTTATTTCAGTTTTCTTAGTTCATTTGAAGACTTAGATGGCTGCGTCCATAAACAATTATTGGTAGTCACTTTATCTTTTGGTGTACCGCCTTGATGGTTTAGATTTATGTGATACATGTTTCCGCACTCATTTCTCTTACGTCATTGGTGAAGTGTATTCGAGAGATGAGACGTCTTTTAGTCTTCTCAGTAAGCTACGACGGGTGCACCGGGTCGGATCCGCTGTCTGGGTCGGGGTGCTACAACAGCTCAGCAGGAATGCACTTCTGTTCGGCCCTCTTATACCTTTAGCTGAAGCAAGTTTATTAATACGGCTAAGGCAAGTTCAACTATAGCCCTTGGTCAGCTCGGCCGCATGCCTAAGTCAGGTCGGCACTTGCTCAACATGATCAAGACTGGTTAAGAATGAAGTCATCTCGTAAGGACAGTTTGACACATTGCACCTCGGCTCGGCAATGCTTTAGTCAAAGCTACTACTTACAGTCAACCTCAGCAAAAGGAAGGAATCAACAGTGCACAACTCTCAAAGGACGAATATTCGGCTCGGCCTCGGCTTCAGCTTCTTATTAGCGCCGAGTTCTAATCTCGGCTCTGCTCTCATAAACACTATTACTCAGAGTATCTCGGATAAAGATCAGAGGAAGATATTATCTACGGACATCTTGGATCCACCAAGGCAGTTCTGCAGAATACTTTCCAGGTGTCAAGCATCGACTGGATTAGTACAAGGTCATCATAACATGCCGACCTACATGATATAGAGTCAGCCACTGACACAGCTATGGTTTCAGGCACTTGTCCCATCATACTGCGCACCTACAGCAGACAAGACAGCCATCTCAGACACATCGCAATCCCATCATCATGCAGGAGATCAGACTTCCTCCCTTTTGTGCATAAATACACCCCTATCCAGACGGGGAAAAAGATCCAAATTTTTGGAACAACTCTTGGAGCTTTCTTCTAAGAACTCCGTCTCGGCCAATCTTTAAAGAGTCAAACACTCATTGAGATCTTATGACAGGTTCCATTGACGGATTTAGACGGAAAGTTAACGGCATACAACTCGGGTCATCTCTGATCCACCCGGTGAGCATTTCTGGTCTCATCACAAGCAGTCAAGAAAAGAGAGATCAGAACACATCATTTGCATAATAATATAGTGAAGAAAAGAGAGATCATAACATATATACACACACATACGTACGTGTGTGTATATATATATACACACACACATATTACTTGCATTTGATAATGCAAGTACACCCTGAATAATTTAAGAGTTAGTTATATTCAAAAGTGTCCGTCTCCTTTTTGTCAATATGTGAGTACTCTGAATTTTCCTCATTAACTTTAAGAGATAACTACGTCTGGAAATTAATATTCTTCCTAAAAGTTAGTTATTAGTTTCACTTTAGTTTGAGTTTTTCTTAAATTCAGTTCCATTCAGGACATTAAGAGTGAACCTTTTTGCTTATTTTTCTGTATCTTTTTATTGTTTTGTTATACTTTTTAACTCTTTTCTTGTATCTTCATTTTTTCAAGTTTATTTTGGTTAAAACATTTTAAGAAAAACCATATGGAATAATGAACAATCAAGACACTTGAAATAGAGTGTTTTAAGTATTTCTACGGGTACAAACAATTGAAAAATATAATGATACGATAAATAGTCAAAAATTACAGAGAAACAATTAAACCACACAAAAACATAAATAAAAGATACAAATCCTAAATGAAAGCTTTTAATTTAACAAAATCTGTATCCAGGATATAGCCCAACTGGTTCCAAACAGGAGTTCTCGAAAAGGAGGTCACGTGTTCAATTCTTGCTAAAAGCAAGAGAGCCCCTTTCCAGCAAGTGCATAGTGTATGAGCTTCTTTGGCTTATAGGATTGCCTCCAGTGCTGGAGGCTCCTTATGCAGACTAGTGTGTATATGATCAAGCTCATGCTAACGGACCGTTGGGTACCTGATTTACATCTCTACACTACCTTTGGGACTGAGTGTCGCAAGGACCCTTACTGGTTAGGGTTCAATCTTTTTTTAATTTAATAAAATCCCTAGTTTGAGTCTGTATGATAGATGAATATGGTACAACTGAGCAGTTACTTTATATGTGCAAATGTAAGCGTATAGTACATACATACTGACACGAGTACACTCGTGTTTACACTTGTGTTTATATGAGCGTGAGTATGTGTACTGACATATACATATATATATATATATGTATATGTATATGTATATGTATATGTATATAACATATGATGATAATAGAAAGACAAGTAGGAAATACATGTAAGTCAACAAGTCTTAGGTTTTTAAAGTAACATATTACGAACACTACGTTTGATGCGGTTGAGGGGTTTATATACTCTCTATATTTTAGGTCGACTTTGTATTTTTTTTTTGTCTTTGTCTTTCATTGTTTGTGCATATAATATCAGAAGCTTTATATTTGTATTTACTAAATTTCTTCACTAACACACTAGCATACTATATCCCTATTATTGTGTCATCTACGCAGTACACATAGAGCCGGGGGTCTCACTGTAATCAAACTTTATATCCTTTAGGATAGAGGTATTGTTTGCCTGTCGTTCGCCTTTTCCAGATCCTAACGATAGCTTTGGTTGTCGTTGTGATATAATGAGTATGTATTGTAGTTGTATATTTCATACTTCTAATTTTATAAGTACTTCCATAAGTTCAGTACGCTTTCCTTCAGTTCACTGAAATTACCCAAGCAATAAAAAGGAGATAAAGAGACAACAAAATAATATAGAAGTGATAAAAGAGAAAATAATTTTCTTAAGGCAATAGGGTAATGTTATTGTATTTGCTTAAAATAGCATCCTTTTCCCTTTAGCTGTTTCCAGAAGCCAGGAGTAAATGGCCAGTGGATTTTTTTTAATTTTATTGTGCAACTTATAGGCAAGAAAATGTCAAAGTACATTAATATAGGATATTATAGGGAACATGATTTGATTTTACAAAGCAGTAAAAACAATCTTTTGCACAAAGAATAGGGTAAAACTACGTATATCAGATCGCGAAGTGATCTGACACTTCTTGTGACTCTGAACAAACGAGGGAACTTCGCGATCTAACCCTTCTTTAAACCCTGAACAAACCTGAAAGCTCAGTATACTCGGAACGCCTTTTCAATAAGAGGAAAAGATTCAAATGAAAAAACCAAAGAAATTTCAAGAACTCTGTAACTCAATTATTCCATCGATAGACTCAAATTTCTTTTCATCATCTCAAGTCAGGTGCGTACGAATTTAATTTGGTATGATCATTTTAGTTTAAAGAAGTAAGATATTGAAAAAAGAAGGTCAATAAAAATCATAGGAATGTAACAGGAAATAACATTCATTAATAAGTTACTTTTACATATGTCGTTATGTAGCTGCTTTTCATTAAAACGGTCAAGAAAATATCAAATTTCAAAACAAAAAATATATATTAAAAAAACGAATGAGCACGTTTGTTCATTAATTTTTCTCACAGAAATCCTAGCCTAGAAGATCTCCTCTCCTAAGGACTGCACATGAGAGATTTTGCAAGAGTTACCATGGTGTTATGCGGGTTCAGATCTAGAAGAATAAAGATGAGACAAAATATGACTTCTCTAATTATGTGTTTACACCTATAAAAAAGTAGAGTTTTAAAGAAGGAGGTGCTACTCTTTTTTTTTTTAAAAAAAATGTTTGTTTACATGTGGCGACACATAACTGAGGCATCATATTTTGCTTCATCTTTAGCCTCCTCAGATCTGAACCCGTGTTCGGTTGCATTTAAGACAATAGATACGATCTATTGGAGGATGTTGAACCTATGTCCCACAGTATATTCTATTAAAATAACGCATACACACCTATGAAATTTTGTCCCTATCTAAATTCATATATTTACGTATAAAATTCTACGTGTAGTTTGCTTTAGTTCTATTCTCATTTAGATATGTGGAATTATAGATAAATGAGACCGCATCACAAAAGTACGGATATTCTATCACATATTACAGTACATCCTCTTTCACACTAGTTAATAACTATACCACGCATAACAGTGTAGTTTTATCTAACAACAAGATTATCCTATTGTCTTAGACCCTCCAGCCTATAGCATAATATTGGGGGTCGAATGTACGCAACCATACCCATATATTAGAAACACACGGAGGTTGTTTCTCGATGACCCATAATGATGCGTCAAGCTGTGCCGATCAATTGCTATTTCACAATATAAAAAGCGCATCCAATTTAATGAATCGTTTTGCTTTATTCTATCATATTGTAAAGCCAAATAAGAGTGTATCGTTAACTCTATTGAAAATAGAAAGTGTAGTTTTATCTAATGTATTACTTTATTACATATGACATAATTTCACATACAGTTACATGACATCGTACAAAATATGTCATCTATAATCTTCTCTAAATTATTACAGTTCATCACTTGTAATTACTTCCTAAATAACGAAAATATGTTTTCTTGGTACAAAGAGATTAATTGTGTTCATGAATCATGATATTGCGTATATTATCTTAGAGGCACGTCTACTATAGATGCATAAGACAAAATATATATATATTTTTTTGCAAGTGAACATTTATATTTTAAAATTTATAAACATGCATGAGTTTATCTCTATTCCGCTGGCTGAATAACCACCAGCCAGAAGAAAACATAGGAGACCCACAACGGCATGTGTGTCGCTTTATCCATGTTTCTACCTTCTTCCAACTTAATTTTGTATACAGAACCAAGACATTTTACGAGTTGCGGTTAAACAACCAACCAACTATATCGCGTATATCACAACTGATGATGTCTGAATTTATCACCAAGTAGTTGTTTGATGCGGTGCCGTTAGAACTCCGTCAATTGTCCGTAGTGAATGAGTTGCTGTCCTGCACAAAGAGAAAGGGTCAGAGGACCCGGGATTTATGGCCCCGGGTAATACCTTCCGACGCTCAAGTCAGTTTGGGCCATTTTTCTGGAGAGGTTTATATACGGTGAAGGTTTTAAATGAACTGAGGTGTTTTTGTAAAACCTGTGTTTTTACTGTGGAGAAGATGAGTTGCTGATGAGTAATTTCTCAGAGCTTGTGGTTACTTGTCCTTCTCTCTCCTGTTGCTCGACCTTTTTATATGGCGGCTTGGGCCAATGCATGGGCAGTGCTCAGATATCGTGACAGGCAAGGAGGTCAGTCGGATGACTCTTGCTCTTGCATGCTCGCCACGTGGCTCGGTGCCGAACTGAATAAACTAGCTTGGGACATCTGGCTGGGAGTTTCACCAAGATGAAAGTGGCCGACTTCGAAGTGCGTTGGTGGGCCCTTCATGATGCTCGTGGCTGACGCCACTAAAGGCGGTCCGAGGTCAGTGAGTAGGTCGGATCCGAGGCCGAGCCCAACTCTTTAGCCGAGATAGAACTGCGGGCCGGGGTGAGGCCTTGTGGCCGAGTTAAAAAACCCTTAGACCTGAGTGAGGCCTTTAGACCGAGGTAAGACCCTTAGCCCCCAGGAAACATTGAGACTGTATGGTTGAGATGAGGGTGGGACCCTGTGTCCGAGATGAACTATTTGTCCTCGTGTGTCTTGACCATCCTCTGGGCCAACCCGCCATACTTCATCATTTTTCGCCTCACTCCTACGTTGACCGTTGTTGACCAACGGAGAATATTTTTTGGCTCATCACTTGCCCCCCAGATTAGTCTGGCCGAGATGAGCTAAAAGGGCAGGCTAATCTGCTCAGATCTTTCTCGAGTTGTCTTTCCCCCGATGACGTGTCAAGACTTAACTAGGCCGCTTAACGTATTTATTAGAAGCACAATGTACGATGCACTAATGATAACTTTTGGCCGAACCGATCAGCTAGTTCTGACTAGATTCCTTGTCACGCTGTCTATTCTGGCACGTGTCTGATTCTGGTTGGCTCGGTCTGCGCATTTACTGTTTGCGCAGAGCACAAAGCGTCAGTTGAGCAGCCTTTTGTGTCCCGCCGTTTCGTGAATCGATGGCTATTTATTTCAAGCGACGCTTGGGTTGCCGAAATGAAGCCCTATAAATAGGTCTTCTATGGATCACTCTCACTCTTTATTTGTTTTCACTCCTTTACTCCGGCCCTCTGCTTTCTTCTCCGGCGAGCTTTCTTGATTCCGGCGAGTTCCAGCCTCCATCACCTTTCGTTTCATCCTCCGGCGTCTCTTTCCTTCAATTTTTCTGTAAGTTCTCCCTTTATCTTCATAATGTCTTCTTCATCCCATGATTCTCAAAACCTTTCTGAGGGTGGCTCTTACGCCGCCGGGAGCGGAGAAGCTATTGCTTCTCCGTTACCGTCCGACAGGTCTTCCTCCGCCGATGATCTGCCCATCGGTACCCTGGTCCAATCCATTGGGGACTCTGCTCAGTCCAGCAGAGCCCTGACCGTGATCAGTTCTTCACCGGAGCCAGTGAGGATGGCTCCTGCTCCGGCGCCTGCAAATCCTCAGGCCCTCGAGGGGGGTCCTTCTCATTCTCCCGTAAGAGGTCGGCCAACTCCTATGGTCCAAGAGACTACCTCTAGCCTGACCGAGGCCGACCTAAATAGGATTTGTAAATATTACAAAATAGATAGAAATCGCTTTCAACCCCTTCTTCCTTTGCCGGGTCAAACTGCTTGT
Organism: Eustoma russellianum; assembly: GCA_036186865.1. NCBI lineage: Eukaryota > Viridiplantae > Streptophyta > Magnoliopsida > Gentianales > Gentianaceae > Eustoma > Eustoma russellianum. Next base: position 34,475,290 of record AP025051.1, read on the forward strand.
GATCCCCCTAGGGGTTATGAGGCAATCTATGAGGACTATTTCAAGTCCGGCTTTAGTCTTCCTGTTCCTGAGCCCGTTATTCGTATTATGCGAGCTTACGGGCTCAGACTTCCACAAATTCAGCCGAATGGCCTCAAACTCATTCTTTGTTATATTCTTCTTCTTAGACTTATTGAGTTTCCTTTCAACACCACCATCTTTCGAGCTCTTTTTGCATGTCGGTCTTCGCATAGCTGGTATTATTTCAGCAAGCGAAGGACCAACATTGATTTTCCTTTTGCCATCAACATTCCTTCCTCCAACAAGAGGTGGAAGGGAAAATTCTTTTATATTTTACGTTCTGAGCTGCCAAGCGAGACTATCTGGAAGCATGGCCGAATTCACAACAAGTGGCCGGGCCAGGAGTACCGCGATGAAGCAGACAGAATTCGGTCCGTTCCAATCGTCATTGATTGGCGCAAGGTGGATTCGGAGGTCTGGGCGGCTGCCGATGTACCTCACTCGGCTGTTGGTGACGATTATCGACCCCTTTCTCCTGACCAATTAACTACCATCCGAGGTGGTCACTGGAGTCTTTTGAATTCTTATTATTTTTGATTGTTTTGTTGGCATCTAAGTGTTTAACTCTGGATGTAGGCGCGATGGCTGGCTCAAGATCTCGAGCTGAGATAATGTCAGAGAACCAAGCCAGAAAAAGACTTCGAAGGGAGAGAAGATTAGCAACCCTTGCCTCTGGAGGAGCCTCTACTTCGGCAGTGCCCCCTGCCCCAAGTGCTGCTATTGATGCTGAGCCTGAACTGGCGGAGCCTGAGCCAGGTAGGACTTTTTCAAACAGGATCTTAAGTGTTGTAACACTAGTTTGCGTTCTGACTCATTTTTCCTTCTTCACGGCTCTGCCCATTATGATTGCTGATGATGAGCCTGAGGCTGAGATCCAGCCTCAGGCTTCGGCTGATTCTGAAGTCCCCGAGGACGCTGGGGAAGGCGCCAGCCTCCGCCCCCGAAAGAGACAACGGGGTGAAGGCTCCAGCAGTCGTGATCCGGGACCATCTCAGCCCCCGGAGATGATCACTGTTGACCTGGTTGAGGAGATCTTGCCTCAACCAGGTAATGTTCAAGACCCAATCTTGATTGGGTTTTCTGAGGTAGATTCTGCTGAGAACCCTGCTGTAGCCGAAAGGCTTAATAGGGCAGCAATCCTACCTCGGGATCTTCAGAGGTTCAGGGCAACGGATTTCGCGGCCCTGACCAATGCTTATATGTCCAACCTTGCCCTGGTAAGTAAATCTTCTGTTGCGTACTTTGCTTATTTTGTTAATGGACTTCCTTTTACCGCTATCGTTTTGTGTAGATCCGAGGCCAGGGGGTGGAAGTGGTGACCCGCTGTAGGAATTTTCTTGGGGAGCTTGAGACCACTCGGAAACAACTTGAAGAATCTGAGAAGAGAAGGGCCGAGCTAACCCAAAAGGTCACTGACCTAGAGGCGGGAACCACCAAGCTCCAACAGAAGGCTGAGGATGCTGAGACGAGGTTGGCCACCTCCAACTCTAAGGTTGATGAGTTGGAGAATAAGGTGGCAGACCTGGAGCTGACCTCCACTCAATCAATCACTGAGGTTGAGTTTTTGAAGAAAAATATGGCCGAGATGGCGCAGAGGCTTGAATCTGAGCAAAAGATGAACAACCTGCTGCGCCAGAACTTGATCGATGCTGAGATCAAAGCGATTCAAGACTTCAGAAAGTCCAGCTTTTTTGAAGAAAATTTGCTTCTGATTCAAGGCTCGGCCATGGAGGTTGGCCAGAGGAATGCGATTGAAGCTTGTGCCCAAGTTCACCCAAATTTGAATAGAGAAGACCGCCGTATAGTTGAACTCTACAATCCTCAAGCAGCTCAAGACTTTGAAGAGTTGTTCCAAAAGTTTGTTGATGGAGCTGACTTGAGAGATGAAGATAAGGACGAGTAGGCTTTAGGGCTCTTCTTTGTTTAACTTTTTAGGCCGGGCATGAATATGTATTTCAATGTTTATATCAATGAAAATATTTAACTCTCGAGCTCAGCTATCTTCTTTGTCTTCAATGTCTTTACCAAGTTTATTTTTTGATGCCATTGTTGCTAACTTTTTAAGTCAGACTTGACAAACTTGATGAACTTTACTAGAAGATAAACTAAGCCTTTAAATCAGAATGAACCTGTCATCTGGACTGAACCAAACCCTTAGCAGGTTTGACATAAACTTCACCTCCTTGAGATCAAATTCTGATTTGGATTGAAGTTATGCTTTGCTTAACTTCACCTCGGCTTTCACAAGAGAGAACTTAAGGTTTGCTTGCATAAATCTTTTCTTCAGCAAACTCCTCCCTCAGACTTGCTAAAGTTTTATGAATCACTTTTTTAACCTTTGTCTCAGACACACCAAGGTCTTGTTTCGCCGTTTAATGGTCTTTCACCTCGGACTTGCCGAGGTTTTAGTATCCCCTTTTATCGGACATTTGCCTCGAACTTACGAGGTCTTTTGCCTCGGACCTGCCGAGGTCTTAATGTACCCTTTTAGCGGGCATTTGCCTCGAACCTGCGAGGTATTTTGCCTCGGACCTGCCGAGGTCTTAATGTACCCTTTAGCGGGCATTTGCCTCGAACCTGCGAGGTATTTTGCCTCGGACCTGCCGAGGTATTAATGTACCCTTTAGCGGGCATTTGCCTCGAACCTGCGAGGTCTTTTGCCTCGGACCTGCCGAGGTCTTAATTTACCCTTTAGCGGGCATTTGCCTCGAACCTGCGAGATCTTTTGCCTCGGACCTGCCGAGGTCTTAATGTACCCTTTAGCAGGCATTTGTCTCGAACCTGCGAGGTCTTTTGCCTCGGACCTGCCGAGGTCTTAGGAAGCTTTTCATACTACTCAAATTGTGCTCAGACACTTGACTCTTGAAGGTTGCATCATAAAGAACTTGTATTCATATACAGAGTAGCTACAATTTACATCATTGATGTAGAAGTCTGAGATGGGAAACATGCCAGGTCCGTGGAAGAGTTCGCCCTTCCAGAGTTTGTAACTTGTAAGCTCCCGTTGGAAATACTTCAACAATGCGATAAGGACCTTCCCATTTGGAATTAAAGGTTCCTGCTGACATAGCGTGACTGACTTCGTTGTCTCGCATCACTAAGTCTCCCACTCGAAAAGATCTCGGTCGTACCCGAGAATTGTAATGCTGGGAGATTAAATTCTTATACTGAGCCATGCGAATGTGAGCTCGGTCCCTCTTCTGTTCGAGTTCATCTAAATTTATCCGCAACTCTTGATTATTATCTGCAGCAGAGTAACAATCAACTCGAGTTGAGGTGGAGCCTATCTCTACAGGAATGATAGCTTCTGTGCCATATACCAATGAGAAAGGTGTTTCTCTCGTCGAAGTTGAGGGAGTTGTCCGATATACCCATAGGACGCTGGGTAATTCTTCAACCCAACTTGTGCCCACTTTGTCTAATCGCTTCTTAAGCCCATCATTAATAATCCTGTTCGCAAGTTCAACTTGGCCATTTGACTGGGGATGTGCTACTGAGGTAAAGCGTTGCTTGATGTGCAAATCAAGGCACCAACTCTTTACCGGATCCTCAGCAAACTGCCTTCCGTTGTCTGAGATCAAGATCTGGGGTAGGCCAAATCGGCAAATAATGTTTTTCCATAAAAACTTTTTGACTTGAGCCCCAGTTATGGTGGCCAGTGGCTCAGCCTCTATCCATTTAGTAAAGTAGTCAATTGCTACCAACAAGAATCTGACCGAGCCAGGAGCTCGGGGTAGAGGCCCCACTAAGTCCATACCCACTGCACAAACGGCCAAGGACTGGAGATACTGGTCATTTCATGACTCGGCAAGTGAGAAGATGGAGCGTGAGCTTGACATGATGAGCACTTTTTGACCAGCTCTTCCGCATCTTTGCGAATTGTGGGCCAATAATACCCTGCCAAATAGCACTTGCGGGCCAATGAACGTGCTCCAGAATGACTTCCACATATGCCCAAGTGCATTTCACGGAGAATGTAATCTCCTTCGTCCTCAGGTACGCACCGCAACCACGGTTGGGAGAAAGATTTCCTGTATAAGTGGTCGTTAAAGAGTGCGTACCTGGAAGCCTTCAGGCGGAGTTGCCGAGCTCGTGACTTATCCTCAGGTTGAGTCTGATGTTGTAGATAGGTGACTATCTCGTCCATCCAGGTATTACGATAGTCTTGCTGTAAGACTTCATTTCCATCAAAAGCGCGATGCTTTACCAACTCTACAACAATCTTCTTCCCAATTGTGGCCGAGGTCGATGAGGCTAGCCGAGACAGTGCGTCGGCTCGTTTATTGGCCGATCTGGGGATATGTTCGATCACAAAGCATTCAAACATTCCTTTCAAATGTTGAACTTTAGCCAGATACCGCTTCATATTGTCTTCCTTCGCCTCATAGTCTCCATTGATCTGAGAAACTATGAGCTGTGAATCACTTCGTGCGGTTATCTGCTGTGCCCCCAGTTTCCGGGCCAAGCTCAATCCGGCTATCAGAGCTTCATACTCAGCCTCATTGTTAGTAGCCTCAAAGTCGAAGCGTAAGGCATACTCGGTCTCTTCCTCGTTGGGATTAACTATTAAGAGGCCTGCACCACTTCCTTCCCTTGAAGAAGATCCATCTACATATAAGGTCCAACCCTGTGCTGAGGGAGGATCTTCTTCAACAGATATTCCTTCAGCCAAAAAGTCAGCTAAGGCTTGAGCTTTAATCGAGGTACGTGACTTATAACTGATATCATACTCGGCAAGTTCCATTGCCCACTTGGCAGCTCGGCCTGATGTGTCCGGTCGAGATAAAATCTGCTTTAAGGGCTGATCAGTCACCACGATTATAGGATGAGCTTGAAGGTAGGGACGGAACTTCCTTGCCGCCACCACTAATGCCAGAATGACTTTCTCAGTGTTTGGGTACCGCACCTCGGCTCCATGCAAGACTTTACTTGCAAAGTAAATAGGCTTCTGAACTGCATCCTGCTCCCTGAGTAGAACTGCACTCACTGCCTCATGGCAAGTGGACAAATATATGTACAAAGTTTCTTCTGGAACGGGAGAAGTTAACATGGGCACCTCGGCCAGATGTGCCTTTAAGTCATCAAATGCCTCCTGGCACTGTTCATCCCAGAGAAAAGCTGTTCTTTTCTTCAAAATTTGGAAGAAAGGCAACGATCTCTCAGCTGACTTGGAAAGGAACCTGCTTAAGGCTGCGATTCGTCCCGTTAACCTCTGAACTTCTTTAACGTTTCGAGGTGGGTGCATGCTTTCCAAAGCTTCAATTTTAGCTGGATTGGCCTGCACTCCTTCTTTAGAGACCATGTACCCAAGGAACTTTCCTGTTCGTACCCCAAAGGTACATTTCTTTGGGTTCAGCCTCATGCAAGACTCTCTTAGGATGACAAATACTTCGCGCAAATTTGAGATATACTGATCTAGGACCCTACTTTTGATCAGCATATCGTCGATATATACTTCCATAATTCGACCAATTTGGTTTTTGAACAATGAGTTAACTAGACGTTGATAAGTTGCCCCAGCGTTCTTTAAGCCGAATGGCATGCTGATATAACAGTAGGTGCCCACCTCAGTTATGAAGGAGGTCTTCTCTCGGTCCTCTTTCGCCATCATGATCTGATGGTAACCCTTAAAGGCATCCAAGAAATCAAAGACCTCGTACCCCAACGTAGAATCTACCAATCTGTCAATCTTCGGTAAGGGGTAACAATCTTTTGGGCAGGCTTTGTTTAAGTCAGTATAATCAACGCACATTCTCCAGCTTTTGTCCGGCTTAGGGACTACAACCGGGTTGGCCAACCAAATTGGATACAAGACTTCTTCGATGAACTTTGCCACCAGGAGTTTCTCGACCTCCCCTGCTATCACTTTGTTCCTCTCTGGTGCAAAGTTTCTTTTCTTCTGCTTAATGGGCCTGACCTGAGGATCCACATTAAGCCGATGTTCTACTAAGGTAATCGGGATTCCAGGCATATCTTCTGCCGTCCAAGCAAAAACTTCTGCGAACTCCCTTAGCAGATTCTGGAGCTGAGCCAAAGTCTCAGCTGGCATCCAGGTCCCAATTTTAATTGTATTCTCTGGCCGACCTGGATCCAGGATGAATTCCTGAACCGCGTCATCTGTTTGTAAACATTCATCTGTTGGGGGAATGAGATCATCCAGAAAAACCTGCTGGACGGTCCCACTCCCTTGGGTGGCCACTGCGTAACAATTTTGGGCGATAGGAATATCCCCCTGCAAAGTAACTACTCCACCTGGGGTAGGGAACTTCATGCTAACATGCAAGGGAGATATTACAGCCTCCAAAGCTACCAACGCGCGTCGACCTAAGAGAATGTTGTAAGCCGACCTCTCTTTAACCACCACGAAATCCATCCATAAGCAACGGTATGCCGGGGGTTTGCCAAAGCTGACACTAAGTGTGATCAGGCCAGCTGGCCGAATAGGCATACCAGTGAATCCATACAGAGGGAAAGCTACTGGAGTCATTTGGGAGTCCGTCAAACCCAATTGCTTATATACATGATAATACATTATGTTCACGGCACTCCCAGTATCCACGTACAATCTCCGTACCTCTACGACTCTATCCGGTGCCATATGAATGCATTGTCCAATGACTAGTCCCGTGTTGTTGGAGTCGAGGGGGATCAAGTCTTCTGGTCCGTAGATCAGTTCTCGAGCCAATCTCCGTTTTTTCGGGGGAGGCCCAGTTGACGTACTTGACAAACTGGGACCACCGGGGTTTGGCTGTGACGGACCTCCCGAAATGGTGTAAATTATGGAATTGATCTGAGGCTGAACCGCGGCCTCTTGCTGGTCTCGGTCCCCATCATCATCCGACCTGGGATGTGTTGGGGGTGTCTCGGGTCGGCACTTATCCTTTGACACATTCTTTCGGAAGCTTAGACGGTTATGGAGCCGGGAGCGCGGGTCATAAAACTGTTTCAAATGCCCCAGCTCAATCAACTTCCGAATTGCTTGAGCTAACTGCCGACAATCTTCAGTGTCATGGCCGACATCACGGTGATATCGGCAATACAATTTTGGATCTCTCTTGTCTCTGGGACCTGCCAAGGGCTTGGGGTCCGTTCTTAGGCCATCTCTTTCCATGACGGCCAAAATCCTATCTTTTGAAGCCAAGAGGGGCAATCCTTCTTGACCTCGCTTGCCTCGGACACCAAGGCGATCGAACGCACTGTGTCGTTCGCGTTGGTCTTCAGGTCGACTTGCTCGGAAACTGGGCCGAGCCTCTCGTCGGGTACTCTGCTCGGCTTCTTTCTTCAATCGGTTTGCCTCCTCTCCTCGGGCAAACTGGTGCGCCTTTTCCAAGCACTCTCTCAATGTAGTAGGCCCCTCTTCGGCAAGCTGAGAAAAGAGGCGACCTGGCCTGAGACCGTTAATAAACGCAGCGGCTTTCACTCCTTCATTTCGGTCACTGACCTGCAATGACTCGTCAGAAAAGCGCTGCATATACTTCAATATAGATTCCTCTGCACCTTGCTTCAGGGTCATAAGGTGCGAAGAATTCTTTATGAATGGCGCACTCGACACAAATTGGGACTTAAATTTTTACGCCAGCTGTCTGAAGGAGTCCACCGACTGGGGTGGGAGCTCCTGAAACCACCTTCTTGCCTTCCCCCGCAAGTACATAGGGAAGGTCTTACAACAAAGCGGATCTGGTGCATTCTTTAAACTCATTGCCGTCTGGAACTGAAAGAGATGGTCCGTCGGATCAGATGTACCATCATATGTGTCCATCTTTGGCATCTTAAAACTGTCTGGTGCCAAATATTCTGCAATATCCCAGGAGAATGGACTTGCCTGGATCACCCTCAAGTATTCAGGGTTAGGTTCTTCAGGTCGGCTCCTCGGCCTGCAAGGACCTGCCTCCTGTCGAACACTTTTAAATGATCGGGGCTTTATACCCAGGCGCTGCCTGGGTATTGGCACCGACTCTACCGTTGGGGCTCTGTCACCACTGCGCCTAGCATCCGCCATAAACCCCTGGGGATGATGAGAAGATTGCAGTTGGGTCTTCTGCTTTGGATGGAAAGATGTAGAATCTTCCTCTATGTATTCCATCTCTGGTCTCTTCCCTTTGAGCCGTTCCACCACGGCTTCAAATACTTCCAAGTTTTCAGCCACATACTTCATGGTCTTGTTTCTCTCATCCGCGGTTATACCCGGGACCTTCTTCCTTTCTGGCTCTGTCCTCCTGGAATCCTGTCCAGGATGAGCAGAGCGGGTCTCTTTACGTCGTTGTTGATTGGAGGACTCTCCTAGTCCCTCACGGGCGTCTCTACCCATTTGTGCTGACTTGTTTAAATAAAACGGTGCAGTTAAACAAAATTACATGACAGAGGTTCAGGGCCCTCCTTCTAGCGCCAATATGATGATGTCTGAATTTATCACCAAGTAGTTGTTTGATGCGGTGCCGTTAGAACTCCGTCAATTGTCCGTAGTGAATGAGTTGCTGTCCTGCACAAAGAGAAAGGGTCAGAGGACCCGGGATTTATGGCCCCGGGTAATACCCTCCGACGCTCAAGTCAGTTTGGGCCATTTTTCTGGAGAGGTTTATATATGGTGAAGGTTTTAAATGAACTGAGGTGTTTTTGTAAAACCTGTGTTTTTACTGTGGAGAAGATGAGTTGCTGATGAGTAATTTCTCAGAGCTTGTGGTTGTTGAGAAATATGTTTGGATAATTTTCAAAGTCATGATTTTAAGTGATGAATACTTAAAAATGTCACATATGGTGTTATAAATGAAAGAGTTGAATAAGTGAAGAAAAATGACACGATGTCTAAGGTTGTTAGAAATATTTTTCTAAAATGTGATAAAATAGTTGTTTTTATTTTTACATGATTTATATATGTTTATCATGTTGTGATTATGTGATTTTTATGATGATAATATCTTGTGACTAATATGCCCTCGAAGTTTCTACAACTTACCAAAAAGGGCAAAAGTGGTATTTTGAGTTTTGTAGGTACTCGACATGGTGAATATGATTCAAGAAGATATTATCATCTTATTTATTATCAAGAAGGTGTTATTATATTTAATTCTGACCATCGGGGTCATTTCTGGAGTTTTATCTCACTAGGGGCATTTTGGTCATTTTACCCCCGAAGACAGTCTCGGTATTTTTACTCAAGGAAGCTCTTGAGTATCTTATTATATTCATTCTGGAGTTCATTTAATATATTCTTGAAGATTATTTGGTGGTTTTCTATTTTATTCTCTCATTTGATGATTTTATCGACGGTGGCGGGATATGCGACGGTATTCGATGTCACGTTCTATTTTCTCTTGAAGACTCTTATATATATGTTATTGGAGGTTCTTAATCATCATCTTTAAGAGATTACAAGGTGTCCTTGGTGCAAGATTCATCACAATATGTCAAGGAAAAATGAGAATTTTGATATTATATGTTGACATAACCTTGTCAACTATTATTTGTTGATTTCTCCTAAAAAATCTGAGTTGGTATACATATACACAACCTCCAAAACGTGAATATACAGGTGTAGATGATGTTTTTCTCATTTTATGAGTTGGAGACAAGAAGACAAACCAAAAGCAAGCTAATTGGCAAAAGTTGTCAACTTGAAATTTCAAATTTGAAGTTAATGAAGACAAGGTTGTTGGAGATGATTATGGAGGTGCTTTATTTCAAAATTCTCAGCCATCACATGGTCTAAAAGTTGAAGGGAATATGCCATCAATTCACTCTATAAATAGAAGGCAAGGTGAAGAAGAGAAGACACACACTTGAAAGCAAAAATTGAAGATTGTTGTCTTGCTATTCTCTTCTCATATTTTCGTTCATACTTTGTGTAGCTAAGGTGTTCCATTTCTAGTTGTTGTCCAGCTACACTATACACACCTTCTTGTGTCTTATTTGTAAGATTGATTAGTCAAATCTATAAGGCTACATCAATAGGTGATAGAGGTGTTGCAACCAAGAGTTGCATAAAGGTGTTCATCCAAGTCTTGAATAGGGTTGGTGTTTAACTCAAGGATCAAGCTTGGTTCTTGCTGTAATTTGGTTCATACCATAGTGAAATCCAAGGAAAGGTGTTCCTTGGGACTGGAGTAGGTCACATTGACCGAACCAGGATAAATTCTCGGTGTTCTTCTCTTGTTTCTTTATTTCTATTTTCTGCCTGTTTTTTGACTGCAGTTTTCACACCACTTCTCACAATTTGAAAAAATAGCTAAACATTTTCAAAATTCGTGATTTTTGGTGGAGTTATACTTCAGACTGTTAGCTTTCATTTGCAACAAGAATCACTTGATTTGAGCAAGGGAAAGTTAGTCTTTCAGTCTTTGCAAGATAACTGCTCCAATCTGGCTGCAATCTGACCAGTTTTGAGAAAACTTAAATTCTGTATTTTTCAAGAGTTGGTTAAGGTCAGGGCCTTTTTGAAACTTCATCTACACATCCTAAGGAGTGTTTTGATATAAAGATCAACCTTTTTGGTTGAGTATTCAAAGAGAAACACGTTTTGCAAAATCAGCAACATTGTGTCCAATTCTGTCCAGATTGACCATCTGAATCTTTTTATTTATTTGAAGGGTCAAACGATCTTATTTTTGTCTGATTTTTGGATAGAGTCTTGTTAACTCATTGAAGTTACATTCTGGAAAGTTTCATAATTTTTGGAGTTGTGTACAATTATTTGTGAATTTTTGAAAAACGGGTTCTGAATCTGAGGTGGTTTCAGATTCTGTTTTCAAAAGGGGATTTTAACAAAGGGTTGTAGTTTAATTTCCGCTAACCACTATTCACCCCCCCTCTAGTGGTGTTTATTGCAGGTGCACGGTCCAACATTGGTTACTTGTCCTTCTCTCTCCTATTGCTCGGCCTTTTTATATGGCGGCTTGGGCCAATGCATGGGCAGTGCTCAGATATCGTGACAGGCAAGGAGGTCAGTCGGATGACTCTTGCTCTTGCATGCTCGCCACGTGGCTCGGTGCCGAACTGAATAAACTAGCTTGGGACATCTGGCTGGGAGTTTCACCAAGATGAAAGTGGCCGACTTCGAAGTGCGTTGGTGGGCCCTTCATGATGCTCGTGGCTGACGCCACTAAAGGCGGTCCGAGGTCAGTGAGTAGGTCGGATCCGAGGCCGAGCCCAACTCTTTAGCCGAGATAGAACTGCGGGCCGGGGTGAGGCCTTGTGGCCGAGTTAAAAAACCCTTAGACCTGAGTGAGGCCTTTAGACCGAGGTAAGACCCTTAGCCCCCAGGAAACATTGAGACTGTATGGTTGAGATGAGGGTGGGACCCTGTGTCCGAGATGAACTATTTGTCCTCGTGTGTCTTGACCATCCTCCGGGCCAACCCGCCATACTTCACCATTTTTGCGTCTCACTCCTACGTTGACCGTTGTTGACCAACGGGGAATATTTTTTGGCTCATCAACAACGATAACAAAAGATACCAGTAGAGTTAAATAGTGTGTTCTTTATTTTCAGTGTTTGGATTAGAGTGTCGCTATTGCATAAAAAGAAATTTGTATAATGTGGTTGTCTTTTGTTTTCCTTTTTTCTTTCAAGTATTTGACTCGGTTATATAATATGGCGCATTTATTTTATTATCATTTTATATGTCCCTTGTGCTTAGGGCGTTAAGAAAACCGAATTGTTCGAGTTCGTTCATTAATTTTACTTAAACGAGCCGAATTCGAACACCTGTTTGGGTTCGTTTACTAATACGAGCCAAATTTTTCGCAAACTGTTCTGCTCGTTTAAACAATTATAGTTTATCGAGCCAAACTCGAACCAATTCTAAAGCTTGTTACACTAAACGAATCCGAATTCAAAAACCTAGTATTAGATTCGGCTCATTTCGTTAATAACCATACTTGTGCTATTTTCATGTTTTGGTTTGTTTTGCTTAGAACTCTTGTCTAATCTCATCTTCTAACAGAACTACATAATAATATACCATGTACGTTTACATATATAATATATGCCCATTAGTTAACAATGAAGAATAATAGTTCAATATCTTCCATATTGTATCGGTAACTTTATCAAAAGATCATTTACATAAGGTTTAGCCGATAAATTTTACAATACATATATTATGATCTTACTGAATAGATTAAATAATTACGAATAAATAAAACATCCTACGGATCTCTTTTCATGACTTGAATTTTTCTTGAAAGATGTCTTTAGTATATTATAAAATTTTAATAACATAACAGATGCATAAAATTTATCTTCCCCTCTCACCTTCAGCAGGAGAGAGGAAGAGAAATTCCACATGACTAAAATACAAGTAAACACGCTTGTAGAACGTAGTTCAGTTGGTATTCGTGTTAAGAATTGTTAGTAAGAAAGCAAGAGTTCGAATCTGGGGACACGCACAGTGTGAATGGTCCACTTCTGCTAATATGTAGAGGGCAATTGCTCCACTTCTGTTAGTTTGTAGTGGACACCTTGTGTGGGTCATCTTGTGCAGCCTCACTGACTTAGGAGGCCACTGGCACCTGATTTTAATTCTCTACAAAGTTTCATGGAGCTGGGGCAATGGAGACCTCCTGGACGAGGGATTTCGCCTTTTGCTACCAATTAAACACCGTAATCTTCTGTTTATTAGTGAAAGTAAAAAATATAATCAGCATATTCATTATTGTGTTCGATATCACCCCCACCTCCAACCGGTCTTAGACAAAACGTGAAATGCTACCTTAGAGTTTAGGGTTAGAAGTTTCAGCCTTGACTAACTGGGTTAGGATCTCCTAACCCCACTTTCCACATCCTCTTTGTGACCGTACGACACGTGGCAGCAAAAGAGGGGAGGTGAGGCTAAATGCGGGTGACCCTCATCTAGCCTCACCACTCCCCCCTTGCTGCCACGTGTCGTGCGGTCACGCGTCACCGCTGCCTCTTTGCGGTGAGTGGATCCTATCCCTGACTAACTACCCTCCAGCAAAGACGATCAATCTACTGAAATGGGACGAAAGTAATACCAGTGCCATGTAATTTTCAAACCCTCCCCAAATCTGTAGACCTGAAAGTCATACGACTTCAAAATTCACGGATTATTATTATTATTTGTGGAAAATAGTTATTTTGTTCGTTTTGATGCCTTATTTTTATTGCGTAAACAAACTTGAGAATGTGTGGTTCATGATGCTACCCATAATTTTGGCTGCCGATTTCATGAGCTTCAAAAAGCGTTGATTTCTAAAGAAAAGTTCGTTTATATAGCTAAAGTCAATTTCTACAACCAAAACTTTTAAACTGAGAGCATGTTTGTTAACACCAATCTACATAAATTAAGTGATTAATACATTGTCAATCACTTGATTACTTAAGTGCAACTGTGTTCTCTTGACAAAATTTTAAAGGTGAAAGTACCACTTATGTCTAAATCTCAAAACTCATCTTAAAACGCTCACGCACACACACATATATACATATATGTGTATATACATATATATGTGTGTGTGTGTATATGTATAAATATATATCTGTGTCTGTGTGTATAGCTCTGTGTGTGTCTATATACATATATACATATGTATCAATATATATTAAGAGAGAGAGAGAAGTGCACGCACGCATGCACACACACATATACACATATATATATACACATATGCGTGTATATATATATATACATGTATGTATGTACGCAATTATACATGTGTATAAGTCTTCTTACACATATATTTATGTATATGCATATATATACACACATGTATGTATATGTGTACATGTATATATGTGCATATATACACACATACAAATACACACATACACATACATACACACACGTGTGTGTGTGTATATATATGTTTATATATATATATATATACACACACATGGAAAGATTTCAATATTCAGATTTAGACAAACTTATTCTCAATACTTAATAAATTGGGACTTCAGATTTTAGACTTTAGTTTTACAAAAAAAAAAAAAACCCTAACAGTCAAATATATTGTCGATGAGAAGTTTTAATACTTTCTTTGATTTAAATTGAGGGTCACTTTTTAAAACTCTAACATTTTAAGCTTAGAAAAAATTACTTTCAATTTAGGAGGAAGAGTATTAAAAAATTTATGTTCCATCCTTGTATATTATAATCATTCTTCTCCCTTTACAATTACATATTTCCGGCCAATAATACAGTCACACACTAATTACGTAAGTCTTGTCCTATTTATGTTGACTTGGGCGACGGTCAACTTGCCTCATTCATCTAAATGCAAATCAATCACATCAGCACACAATTTGAAGAAGTATCTCTTTGAAATTTACAATGATTCCCACCATGCTTTTTTTAGGATCCTCCCCTCCACAATCCCTTCACCCGACACGTGAGAACAGGGATAGTAGGACTAGATGAGGAACATACGCATCTAGCCTTATTACCTCTTCTACTGTCACATGTTATGCGGGTGGAAAAGAAGGTGAAAGAATTGTAGGTGAGAGTATCCCAACTCGCTTTCTTCAGCTATGTCAAAGTGGAAATATATTAAATCAGTCATCTTATTCATCATTGTCTGATGAATTAGACAGATCATATCTGCATATTTAATGCATTGATCTTATTCAGATCCGTCTGATAAATTAGAGGGATCAGGTCTGCAGGTGCCACATTTTTCTATGTCCAATGTGTCGCCATATTATAAACCGGATGAGATCCTAAGAGGCTAAAAATGAGACAAAAAGTGAGGCCTCCAATCACGCGTTGCCACGTGTACAAAATCAGTTTTTTTTAAAAAATTGCAGCACCCTCTTGCTTTTATACACGTGGCGACGCGTGATTGGATGCCTCATATTATGCCTCACTTTTATCCTCCTAAGATCTCATCCCAGTATAAACAGGGCTGTTTTAGTTTTATCTTAAAAAAACTAATCCGAACTTCGCACTGTGACCGGAAAAGTTTTAATGACCACTCCCGTATAATGTATAATAAATATCACTGTATCCTCTCCCCAACTTAACTAGAAAAAAGAGAGTTGGCCTGGAAAGAGAACAAATTAGTAGTTAGCTAGCTCACGAGCTAAGTTAGGATTCCACAGCATAAGATGTTATCTTAAACCAAAGCACCAAGCTGCATGTATTGCTATGAATTCACGAACGTGTTTTTCCTTAGATCAGGTAGAGCCTGGATGTGCTTGCTAATAACTCAAGGAGCTCATTCGAATCCACTGCAAACATAAGAAGCAGCGAAAACACCGAGATCGTTTTTTCTTAGAAAATATTTTCCATTCTTTCCACGCACTGACAGAAGAAAGAATGTGGTTGCATATCCAAACTATAAATTAGATATATATTGAGGTCACAAATGTATATGTATATACATACACATATATATACCGGTTTGTATATATACATATATACACATATATGTAGATACATACACACAAAATGGTCGATTAACAATACAACCTTAAACATTTTTGTTTTATTTTGTATTTCAGAAAAAGAGTGGGTTCGGAAAAAGATTGACAATAAGTTCTTTTACAATGATCTCTCAAATGGGCTTCGCACTTCCCAAACAAGGGCCAACGACTCCCAAATTTCAATTATACTCGAGGGCGGATGCATGACAGACGGTTTGAATATCATAAGCGTTTTTTCATAGGACTGTCCGCAAATTTGATATCCATTGGGCAAAACGGGTTGTAGTTGGATATCAGTCCAAGAAAAAAGAAATAATTAATGATACAACCGTTTTTCTAAAATCAAACTTTGTTGTCGCCCGGTCCTGGTCACTGCCTCCTCACAAAAGGGGGTTGCGTTTGCAACTCCTTTGAAAATTTTACCAGAATAGTATTTCTTTCCCATATTTCAAAGCCACTTGGGGGGGTGGTGGCATATAGTTATTGGAATAATTGTTGGAGACTCATGCCAATCCTAAAGATCCATTAGATTAAATGTGGAAGAACAATTTTCGTCCCTGCTGGACGGGAAGACTTTGACCGAATGAATAAGAATGAATTGATAGACATTTTGATTGAAACAGAGAATCCAAGATAATTTGCTTTTTCATGCGCTATGTGAGTGTGAGAATCTGAATTTGAGTATCTGAGATTAAAGAAATATCATTCAGCCGTTAGATCTAATGTTTTTTCGCACACCCTTCAACATTTTAGTTGCACAACTTATTAATAGAAAGAAACATATAAACGCTGTATCAGCTGAGAGAGTTCGAAGTTATTTGAAATGCAATATCATCATCCAAGTTTTGTGAAGTATTATAGCTCAAAGTATAGCATTGATAATATCAATAAGCATCCTTGTGCTTTGATTCATAAAATCTTTCCAGATTTAAAATGATGGGGACTTCAAATCTTTGACAAAAATTGTTTCATGAACAATAAATGACTAAACATACATATACATATACATACATACATATATAGTATATGTACACATACATACATTCATACATATACATATATATATGTGTGTGTGTCGATGAAGTATTTTCTCAAAATCAAGTTTCGTAAGGGATAAAACAACTGAAGTCCAAGAAATTGTATAAGATCGTTATTATACAGTCTCCCTAGCCTTATGATTTAGATACTAAACGGAAGAACGATCCTAATTGGTTAAAGACTACGAATACGATTATGATACAAAAATTTCTTTAGAATATATGTATAGGATGAGGTGTTGGACGTTAGGTGCATACGAGGAGACGATGATAAATTCTGCAAACTTAATGGGGAAAAAAAGGCATAAAACAAATGTCAATGTGTAACAAATAGACTAATTGCTTAAAGTGATAGAATGGCTATTTTCTTTCGTTTATACTTGAATACTATGAGAACAAGAGACCAGATCCCCTTACCACAAACTTCCTCACCGCGCTGCTCACCGCGCGACACGTGCCAACAGAAGGTGGTGAGGTTAGATGCGGATGACCCTCATCTAGCTTCACCAACCCCCTGCTACCACGTGTTGCGCGGTAAGAAGGTTTGCGGTGAAGGGATCCAAACTCTGAGAACAAGTATAAATACAAAGTGCCATATATAGATATGTTCAAGAAAGAGAGAAGAAAGTAGAGAGAAACAATATTACGAGTCGAAATCAAAATCTGACGTTGAACATGCGGCTCGAGGGCGGACCTAAGGACAACACTGTGGGTTATGATTCCCTCACCGCAAAAGTCCTCACCGTATATTTCACTGCGCGACACGTGGCATCGGGTGGGGGTAGTGAGACTAGATACGGGTGACCCTCATCTAGCCTCACCACCCCTCCTGTTGTCACGTGTCGTACGGTGAGGGCTTTTGCAGTGAGGGGTCTTAACCCAACACTGTAAGGCCAAACTCTAAGGTTGAACCCCACATATAACCTTCATTTAATTTTTAACTATGTTAGTATACAAATTTTGAATATACGTTTAATACTACATTTTTCAACATTCTATATAAAAGATCCCCATAAATTGATGATGCTTGATATACCCCAACGATGTTTTATGCCAAACCTCACTTGTGCCAAACGATGTATTAAAGAATGACTGGGTTTGTAGGAGATTTAAGCGCACTGCCTTATGCCTTCATATTTTACACGGGTACAAGTAGGACTTCTGTATAATATCATAATCAGCTTTATCTTATGTGAACTAACACCTGTATCATTTAATTTTACTTTTCTTATAAGTGTTAATGTTCATATGTCCTGTTCGGCTTTTGTCGTTGAGGACATATGTTATAGTGTAAGCATATGAATACCATGTTTTCACGTGAAAACGGAAGTTCATAATTGTCCTATATTGGTTGAATAAAAAATTTTATGATTTTATGTAGAAATTGTGTACCATCATCTAACACCTTAAGGTTTTAGATAGGTATAAATTTAACTTTATATAGGCCCATAATTATATTTCAAAAGTCGAGAAAACCACACGTCAATTGAGTAGAGAAAAATGGATACGTTTGTACTAGATACAATAACTTAATACCATAAAGTTTAGGTATATATAGTACGATCTTATATAAAATCCGTTACTTCGTTCACTTGACGCGTAGTTTAAAGAGACCTTATTCAATACTCTTTCTGTTCCAAAAAAAAAGTAATCACTTATTCCTTTTTGTGATGTTCTTAAAACATATCTACTTTTTAGTTTAACTTTTCAATACTATTTGAACTTCTAACATTAACATTAGCCTTATTAATTAAATAATAAGCAAATAAAGGTAAAATTGAGAATACATGGTAACATGATAAAATAACACACTAAATGATGTTCTCTAAATAAGTTAGAAATCCTAAAAGTGGCTACTCCCTCCGTCCCAAGAATATTGTCTTAAATTTTATTTTGTTTTGTCCAAAAATATTGTCACTTACATTATTTATCTATTTTACCTTATGTAACCTAATAGCCGAATATACTGCAAATATTCTTGTACCATATATAGTTCATACCAAATATACTCAAATAGCATCCATAATTGTATACAATCTGTATCATAATTACAAAGCATAACTAGTGGCATAATTAGAGGATAATCAGAGGACTCATGATTGTATTTATACTATTGAATGTATCAATGAAAGGCAAGAGAGATATTCATTCTTTTATGGTATCAGAGCCTTGATCTTTCTCCTCCTCCCCCGAGCCGATTTTTCCTTTCCCCACTCCCATCGATTTCTTCTTCCATCAACAATGGCTGACACCTTGCTTCATCCTGCATTATCAGTCACCAACATCAAAAATTTCATCCTTATCACTCTTGAAATGGAGAAAAGTCAATACTCATCTTGGGCTGAACTCTTCAAAATCCACTGCCGTGTCTATCAGGTTCTTGATCACATCATCTCACCTTCATCAGATGCATCAACGGCCAAAGACAAATTCGTTCCTCAAGATGCAGAACTATGGAGTCGTCTTGATGACATTGTATTATAATGGATCTATGGTACTATTTCTACTAATTTATTGCACACTATTCTTGCTCCAGATTTAACTGCTAAGAATGATTGGGAAAGTCTTCAGAACATATTTTAGGATAACAAACACTCTCGTGCAGTCTATCTTGAAAATCAATTTTCGAATACTCGCCTTCATACTTTCTCTAACATTTCCTTTTATTGTCAAGAATTGAAAATTATCGCAGATCAATTATCTAACGTTGGTTCTCCTGTCTCTAATCAGCATCTTATTCTCTAACTAGTAAGTGGTTTGAACGAGAATTATGACGGTGTTGCCATTATTATTCAACAAAGTAATCCCTTACCCACCTTCTATGAAGCCCGTTCCCATCTCATTCTTGAAGAAACCAGAAAAACCAAACAAACTGCCTCTGCCGTAAAGATTGTTGACACCGCTCTAAACACGAACAACATACCATCCGATCCACTCCACTGAAATCGTCTGGCCTCCCCTGTCCTTCCCCAATCCTTATCGTCCCACCTATCGCGGCTCCCACACCTGCAGGCGCGGTCGCGGTTGTGGCCGTGGCCGTGGCCGCTCCAACCGTCCCCCTGGCTTCCTCCCTTCAACCCCTGGCAATCTTATCACAACCCTAGCGTTGGATACCTCAACCCTGGTTTAACCCCCCATGCCCGTATCCCACCAACCCGCCCTCTCTTCCCCATCCCACTCAACCCGGCCTTTTAGGCCCCGTCCCAATCAAGCCCACACTGCCACTCACTATTCCTCTCCCTATACACCTACTCATATTGACCAAGCCATAAGCACCTTGACTCTTAATACCCCAACCCCACTTGGTACATGGACACTGGCGCCACTTCCCACATGACATCAAATTCAGGTACGCTCTCGTCTTATCATAATAAGAATCATTCAAATTCGATTATGGTTGGCAGTGGTCAGTCTATTCTTGTTCATGATATTGGTCATACACGTTTCTCCCCACCCCTACCTCCTTTCCAATTATCTCATGTTCTTTATGCTCCTCATCTAGTCAAAAATCCTATATATGTTCATCTCTTTACTACTGACAATAATGTTACAATTGAGTTTGATGCTTCTGGTTTTTCTGTGAAGGATCGTCATACGGGCACACAACTCCTGAGATGCAATAGCTTCAGTTATCTTTATCCTCTCGCTTTTCCATCCTCTCCCCCTCCATCATCCACTCTTGTTTCTATTTCAGCAAATTTATGGCATAACAGACTAGGCCATCATGGTCTCCCAATTTTTCAAAGTTTATGCAATAAGAAACTTATCAGTTGCAGCACTCAGTGTAATAAATCTCATTGTCAATCATATGTACTCGGTAAACAAGTTAAATTGCCCTTTTCTGATTCTGTCAGTTTTACAACTATGCCATTTGATATTTTACATAGTGATGTATGGACTTCTTCTGTTCTGAGTTCGACAGGCCATAAATATTATGTACTGTTTGTTGATGACTACTCTAACTTCTTGTAGAATTTCCTTTGGGTCACAAATCACAGGTGTTCTCTAATTTTCTCATCCTCTACAAATACATTCAAACGCAATTTGGTGTTCCTGTTAAATGCTTGCAGTGTGATAATGACCGTGAATATACTAATTCTCAATTCCACAGCTTTTGTCAAAACACTGGTATGACTTTTCGCTTATCTTGTCCATATAAATCTTCCCAAAATGGCAAGGCCGAATGTACAATCCGCGCCATTAACAATATTATCCGCACACTACTCATTCACTCCTCTCTCCCACCATCCTTCTGGCATCATGCACTTGCCATGGCCACTTATCTACTAAACATTCTACCTAGCAAAACTCTTTCCAATTTCTCTCCCACTCAAATACTTTATAACAAAGATCCCTCTTACTCACATCTTCGTGTTTTTGGCTGTCTATGTTATCCTCTTCTACCATCTACTACCATTCACAAACTAAATGCTCGCTCCACCCCATGCGTTTTTCTGTGATATCCGCCTAATCACCGGGGTTACAAATGTTATAAACTCTCTACAGAAAAAATTCTTATCTCTCGACATGTCCTGTTTGATGAACACATTTTCCCCTACTCCACGCTCTCTCCCTCCTCTTCTGATAAATACCATTTCTTAAATGATGATTACTCGGCCCTCCTTCACAACCCCCTCATTCGTCCTTCTCATGCAACCGACCCCACCAACCCATCGCCTCCTAGTTATCTGCCCCCAACCTCCACCCCCCACTCATATGGCCCCTCCCACCACTCACAACCCTCCTTCCTCCCCTCATGTTTCCCAGCGATTACCCGCCCCCCATCCTCACGGTTCATCACCACTCGCAGTATGCACGGTATTGTCAAGCCCAAACGACCTCTTAACCTAAATGTCACGTCTTTCCCGTCTCCTCTTCCCTTGACTCTTGCTAACACCCTTACCGATCCCAATTGGAAAGTTATCATTCATGACGAATTTGATGCTCTTATTAAAAATAAGACATGGGTGTTAGTCCCTCGTCCACCAAATGTTAATATCTTACGTTCCATATGGATTTTCCGTCATAAAACTCGTTCTGATGGTTCTTTTGAGAGGCATAAAGCCCATCTTGTAGGTGATGGACGCTCCCAACAACTTGGCATCGACTGCACTGAGACTTTCAGCCCCGTGGTTAAACCCGCCACTATCGCATCGTACTTCATCTTCATCTGGCTCTTTCACAATCATGGTCTATTTATCAACTTAATGTAAAAAAAATATCTTCTTACATGGAACGTTACAGGAAACTGTTTACATGCATCAACCTATGGGTTTCCGCGATCCAACATATCCTGATTATGTTTGTCTGCTCAAGAAGTCTCTTTATGGTTTGAAACAGGATCCCCGTGCATGGTATCAACGTTTTGCCGACTATGCTACTTCTATTGGGTTTACTCACAGCCGCTGTGATCATTCCCTGTTTATCTACCACCACGGTTCCGACATGGTGTATCTTCTTCTTTATGTGGATGACATTATTCTCACTACCTCCTCTGATACTCTCCACTGCCATCTCATGGCTCTTCTTGCCTCTGAATTTGCTATGAAAGATCTAGGCCCACTGAGTTACTTTCTGGGTATTGCAGTCACTCGCACTTCGGATAGTCTTTTTCTACAGCAACAAAAATATGCCAAGGAAATTTTTGACTGTGCCGGCATTTCTAACTGTAAATCTATTCCTACTCCTATTGATACCTCTGCCAAGCACTTCTGGCACTTTGTATGATAATCCCACTCTCTATTGCAGCCTAGCAGGTGCTCTTCAGTATCTCACTTTCACTCGTCCGGACATCTCTTATGCAGTCCAGCAAATTTGCCTTTATATGCATGCTCCTCATGACACTCATATGGCCGCCCTCAAGCGCATTTTGCGGTATCTCCAGGGGACTCTACACTATGGTCTTCACCTCTCCAAATCCCTCAACACCACTCTCGTGTGTTATACTGATGCAGATTGGGGTGGTTGTCCCGACACTCGCCGCCCTACCTTCGGTTGCTGTATTTTCTTTGGTGATAATCTTACCTCGTGGTCCTCCAAGCGCCAACTGACACTATCCTGCTCAAGTGCAGAAGCCGAGTATCGTGGTGTGGTAAACGTGGTGGCCGAATCATGTTGGATCCAAAATCTTCTTCTTGAGCTTCATTGTCCTCTAACCAAGGCCACTCTTGTTTATTGTGACAACGTAAGTGCTGTTTATCTCTCAAGTAATCATGTCCGACATCAACACACTAAACATGTTGAAATGGACATCCACTTTGTTCGTGAAAAAGTCACCCAAGGTCATATCCAAGTTCATCATGTTCCTTCTCATCATCAAATTGCCGATATCTTCACAAAAGGCATGCCACGAATTCTGTACCAGTCTCAACGTCCACGAACCTCCCGTTTCGACTGCGGGGGTGTAATAGCCGAATATACTACAAATATTCTTGTACCATATATAGTTCATACCAAATATACTCAAATATTATCCATAATTGTATACAATCTGTATCATAATTACACAGCATAACTAGAGGCGTAATTAGAGGATAATCAGAGGACTCATAATTGTATTTATACTATTGATTGTATCAATGAAAGGCAAGAGAGATATTCATTCCTTTATAACCAATTGACGGTAGAATGGATATAGTGTCTAATAAAGTTTGAACTTTTTAAATTGTCTCAAGTTAAAATTAAGACAATATTTTTAGAACAAAATATTTTTTAGGACAAACAAAAAAAGTAAGGTCATTTTTTTTTTCCGTGGTGGGAGTATCATACATGAACGAAATTGGTTCCAACCGAATGACTAGCTTTTGTACATCTCTAACTACATATCTGCCTCGGAAAATATGATGGACTTGAAGTCTACGCCTATATGAAACTGGAAAAGGAAAGCAATTTTATGGTATCACTCGGTTGGTATTCAGGTTGGAATTTTACAGCAAGAAAAATGTAAGTTTGAATCTAGACATGTGCAGTGTGTGAGTATTACTCCTATCTGAGGTTAAATGCTAAAGGTCTGAATCTGATCCAATTAGATGCTGGATTACAAGCTCGGTTTGCATGTTATCAACAAATTTACCACCTTTTCTATGAATTTGGAACCATAAAAAACCATAGAGCATAGAACCTTGTAGCAAAAGATTTGACCTTTTCTATGAGGAAAAAGAAATTAAACATGAATTCTGCGGGCCAAAGCCATGTGAAATTAATCAGTGATGGGAAGAAAACTTCAATGGTCTCTCAATAATGTATTGTGATTCACGAATAGTCGGTTCAAATGCTAACCAATATAAAATGTTATTTAATGCTTTAAGTCATTAACTAATTTTCAAGAATTCATTATTCTTGTACTATCAAGTTTGTTATTTTGAAAAAAGTACAAGCATTCTAAGTCCAGCGTAGAATATGTTGCATTATAATTGAAATACAAGGGTTTTCTATCTCTTCTAGAAATATTTGACTTTTTTTTAGCTTATCCCTTGAGTTAATTGTTGTGGTAATAAGCTTTAACATTAACAACCTCCGTATGTTTCTAACATATAGGTATAGTTGCGTACATCTGACTCTTCCATACTCCAATATAAGAGGAAGGCTCTAAGGCAATGGGTAACGTTGTTGTTGTTGGAATGGGAGCGAAAGTTTTGACGAAGGAATGTTGTTAATTAACTTGTATCCTCGTAACTAATCACTTCCTCCCTCCTAATTTGTTAATCCATCATTTTCTTTTAAAATAGGGATAATTACCTTTACCTATGTGGTTTGGCTAATTCGCCAAAAATTTCCCTGTGTTTTGAAAATAGACCTTTACCTCCCCTGTAGTTAGGGTTAAAGTGATTTCCGGCCAACTCCGTTCAAACCATAGGGGTCTGCGTTGGCCGGAAGCCACTTTAGCCCAAACTAAAGGGGAGATAAAAGTCTACTTAGCCAAACCACAGGAAAATTTTTGGCGAATTAGACAAACCACAGGGGAGGTAAGGGTAATTCTCTCGAATTATTAACTTTTAAAACTACTGCCCACTAGCTCCTCCACCTTAGAGGGTACTTTTCATCGACTTTTGTTTTGTTCTCAACCTAGCTACCCTCCATTGGTTAAACCTACGCTTGTGACATTGAGGTCACGGATTCAAGCCGCGGAAATAGCCTCTTGTATAAAGTATAGAGTAAGACTGCATACATCAGATCGCGAAGCGATCCGGCCCTTCTCCAGACCCTGTGCAAACGCGGAAGACTGGTGCAGCGAGAACGACGTTTTATAGACCAATTATCAGCCGCTTTTTAGGAGAATGCCCAGTCAATGTCTCATTATCCTTGTTCACTTTCATGTCTGATAAACTATTGACAGCGTATCTATTATTCTGTTCACTTTAACTTTTTTGTTATATATGTAATCTTTACATGTTAAATTATTAACATGTATTTCTGAAATTCATGGAGTATGTAGTAAGATTTGTGCTCAACTCAACACGAAGCAATCAAACAAAGCTAATGTGATGGCCACGTGAAAAGAATATCAACACTGTTATATATGTATCATCGTACATCTTCCTGTCCAGAATATTTGCTTCCTTCCAATGGGTGCATGCCACCACATCATGAGTTGTCAACCCATTTATGAGCTTTTTGCATAGGTTGTGGACCTATGGATTTTTGTTACATAATGTTTTACAATGTGCGTTCTGAATTTGACTACATTTTTAGCTTTTTTTTTCATTTAAGAGTCATCAAATCGTGGTAGTAAAATTTGTCGTGGTACACATTGATATTGATGAAAAGAAAATAAGAGTCGTAACATTTGTATATTGGTATTATAATGCATGTATTATTATTTTTATTTTATTTTATAAAATAAGATAATACGATATATTGAAAAATCAACTGTGACAATATTTTTAAGGGATAATTACCTTTACCTTCCCTGTGGTTTGGCTAAATAGACTTTTACCTCTCCTCTAGTTTGAGTTAAAGTGGTTTCCGACCAACACAACCCCCTATGGTTTGGACGGAGTTCGCCGGAAACCACTTTAACCCAAACTAGAGGGGAGGTAAAGCTCAATTTTCAGAACACAGGAAAATTTCTGGCGAATTAGCCAAACCACAGGGGAGATAAAGATAATTTTCCCTTTAAAATATCTCAAATGCTTATGTTTTTTCTGTTCCATAAAAAAACTCTTATGTATTTCTGTGTATGAACTTGTTAAATTATATTTAATTATAAACTTGTCATAAAGAAACAAATATTTTTTCAGTTCAAATCCCTTGTAATAATATTTGGAAGCACGCGTTCATGGAAAATGAATTACAGTCACATGACATAGTTTTTTTTTTTTTTTTGCCTTTTTGAGGCCATAGTTAAATATGACGTTTCACCAAATTTGATCCACATATCCTGTGACACGTGTTCCCAAATCAACAATTTTATTGTTCTTCTTGTCATTGAAGAAGTAATGGTCCTCGAATGTGACAGACCAATTTTCAAAGCAAACGTGAAGGACCAATTGAGGGGTTAGAACATGAAGTATGTTTTATTTATTGATTCTTTTATGTTTTTATAAAGAAGTGTGTTATAACCCGTATAAAAATAAATTAAAAAATAATTAATTAATTAAAAGAAAACAAAAACCCCTCATTAAAGTGTTTTTAATAACTATTAAATACTATATCTATATCATAAATTTTGTTTTATCTCTTATCTACTTGGGAGATGAAACATTCACCCTTTTAATTATAAAAGAAAATGCCATTTGGCAAGCAAATGTTTTAAAACAAAAAAAAAACACCAGCACCGAGAGGAAGGAAAAGCATAAGTAAGTAAGATAGAATATAGAAGAGATAGGAAAAAAAAAGAAAAAAGAAAGGAGGAGGACGGGAAGTGCACCACCATCACAACACCACCACCAACATATTCTTACAACCAAGAGGTAGGTGGCCTCTCTCTTTTTGAGTTAATTTTATATATGTAATTTATTTTCTATATGTGTTGTTGATTGTTAATTTGGCATGTTATAATTCAAGTTGACATGTTATATGTTCTAGTTGCTTCATTGTTGCATGAAATGTTATGTGTATAAATTTATTGTTAATTTTATGTTTTCGGCTGTTTTTGTTAGTATATGAGATACAATTGAATTATAAGAACCGAAATAGGTAGAATTTGGCATTCGTATGCATAATGTTAAATTGAGGATATAGGTATATATAAGATAATAGTAAACTGTTAAGTTGTTTTGTAGGTTGTAAGATTTAGCAGAAAATTTAATTAGAAAAGTTGCAAATAAAATTAAGATTAGAATTGGAATTGAACATGAAAGTGTATACGTCAATGATTTTAATAAACGGAGATGTCAGCGGACTTGTGCGATACCATTACAGTTCTTAGTAATGTTATGGTAATAAAATTGTTATCGGATATAATGTGCAAAATCGTAATGATATAAAAGTTGCTAAATGTAATGAAATTGTAAAAAGCACCAATATTTGTGTAATATAGTATATGTTAAAAACGTGGCTATTTGTTCGGCAATATTTACTGTGAAAGAAAAAGAAGAGAGTGTAAGTGTTCAATTATTAAACTGTGATTTATGTTTGTTTTTTTAAATAATATAATAAATAAAAAAATGTAATAAATTGTTATATAGTGTATTATCAGTGTATGTTATACTTACACAAACAATTACAACTATTTATTCTACAATCATGTACATAGTTATATTATTAGTCTTAACTGATGCAATCATTTATACACAACAGAATGTTACGTTATTACAAATAAACTACACGACTTTAGTTTAATTCATTGATCATATATTTACACAATCATTTCACAAAACATTTCACATTGACATTATTCTGTTTATTGACTACATTTATTAATAGAGAGTAAACACACAGTTTGTTTAAATACTATCTTTGAATCAAGCTAATTATATTATGTTACATTAAATAAATTTATTTTGTATATAAGAGAGTTAACAATTTCAAATTAATTAAGAGGAGACAAGGAAAATTATTGAAATGTGGAAATGAGTGAAGGAAAGAGGAAAAAGAGAAAAACGTGTTATGTGACATATTGCATTCGCATTCATGGCACGAGCATTGCATGACCTTCGTGTCGAGATTGGCCCTATGAGGCGTGTGGCCCTACGTGACGTGTGGCCCTATGAGGCGTGTGGCCCGACGGGGCGTGTGGCCTGACGAGGCGTGTGGTAGGATCACCTCGAGGTTCATGCATTGCACGGTAGAGAGACAGACATTCGGGTGTTGAGATATTGTTGCGTGTGACACAAGCATGCATCATGACATCGCATAATTGTTTGTTGTGCTTTTATTTACTTGTTCAGTTATTCATGTGTATGCGTGTATTACATGTTATGTGATGTCATATATGAAATTGTTCGGAAAGAGGCGCAAACCTACTGGGTGATATTTCTATATCACTCACCCCTTTATTTTTCCCCAGGTGAACAGGAGTACGATTATATTTACATAAAAGACGGAGCGGAGTACGGCCAGTGGGGTAGTTAGAGCCAGGAGATGTTTACCTTGGAAGTTTTATTTTCTTTATGTTGAAATGTAACAGTGAACTTAGATATGGTATTTATCTGATGTTGGATTTGAGATGTTGGAATAAAATGAATGTTTATTTTATATAATTCGTTTCTGCTGCGAAATTTTCTACGTCACTGCTGACGTGTAAGAGAATTGAACGACGCTTTGTAGTTCTCATAGGAGACTACGGCGGGTGCACCATTTCCGATGTAGGGTTCGGGAGCGGGACGCTACAAAGTGCTTATCAAATACATCAGGGAATGTGTCGCTATCATATGGTATTGACGTAACCAGATCACCTATGGATACATAGCTTGTTTGCCATTGTATATCCACACCCATAGATACATAGTTTGTTTGCCATTGTATATCCACGTATATAATGAGTTATTGAGGCAAGTGAGACTTCAAACATTTGTAAATATTTCTAGACGTACAACAAATGTACGAAATACTTCTGTAGCTATTATTGATAGTATACTTTTGTATTGTTTGAACATATTGAATAAAGATCCCTTTTCTTGGAGAAAAAGTGCTTATCAAATGAACTTAGTTTGGTTATTATCCCCTTTAGCGCATCTCCATAGGTAAAAGCATTGATATAAAGGGCGTTCTTAGTATACTGGGCGTCCGCGTTTGCGCAGGGTCTAAGAAGGGGTCAGATTGCTTTGCAATCTGATGTACGCAACCTTACCTTACACTTTGTGCAAGAGGCTTTTTTCGTGGCTCGAACCCGTAACTTCAAAATCACAAAGCAACAACCTTACCAATTGCTCCAAAGTCCTCCGTCCTCATGTAAAAGCATTCATATGGTATTTAATATTTAAGAGGTAAATACTAGGTTATTTAATATATGAATGGTTGTCCCTCTTATGCTGGAAGCATTACTCTTGTCCCATGATTCAGCCCATTGTCTCCTGCCTAAACAACCACTTCAGCCTCTTTCTACGTCCACCTGCTGTCATGCCGCCGCTGGCGGTGCCACCTACCTACCATCATCAAAGATGAAAGATATGATTTGTTATGCCCCGCACCCTCCGTAGAATGATTAAAGGATAAAAGGAAATTAAACGAGATTAATGGCAGTCAATAGTAATGAATTAAGAATTAATTCATAGATTGATTGGTATTTATTGAGGGATTACATATTAGAATTGAGTAGTATTTAATTTAGAATTAAATATTAGAATTTAATTATTAAAGAAAAGGATTTAAGTAAAATACAATTTAGAAATTCCAGTTTTGCCCTTGCCCATATTAAAACTGACAGAACGTCAGTTTTCCCTAGGCATACAGAAGAAACCGTCGACTTCTCCTCTCCTTCCCCTCAAGCCAGCGATTTCCATAGCCTAGCAGTGAAGAAGATAGCCTTCAAGAATCGATCCAATCCGTTTGTTTCCCAATCCATCTTGAGTAATCAAAGGCAAGTAATCTACTTATAAGTTCGTGCGTTTTGCGAAAGAGAAAAGGTCTATTTTGATATCTAAATGGATCACCATGCAGTATTTTCTTTCTGTGAATCTATGTGTGCTTTATGTGTTTTGGTTTTGAGATTTGGCCACTGTATATTGAAAATCCTTCGTTGTTGTTGTTGATTACTTGAAATCTTGCAAATCCCAATCCCTTGAACCCTTTCTTTGCTGCTATTTTTGGTTGAGGGGAGAAGAGAGGGAAAGGTAGGATTTTTGGGTTTGTTTTGGGGGATGATTTGAGTTTTAGGCTTGAATCTTTGATTGATATGTGTGTAGTGTTCAATTGGTAGTTTAGGCATGAGATTATAGCAGGGATTAGGTCTGAGATGCTTGGTATGAAGTTTGGGATCGAATGGAATTGCAGTGCTGCAGTTTTTGCAGAAGTCGCAGAATATCTTTTCTGGAATCGTAGACATCGATCGATCGATGTGAGGGTATGAAGCACTTCGATCGATCGATGTAGGGTATGATGTTAGACAGTAAGTATTCTGACGGACATCGATTGATCGATGTGAGGTATGAAGTACTTCGATCGATCGATGTAGGGTATGATGTAGGACAGAAAGTATTCTGACGGACATCGATCGATCGATGTTAGGGGATGAAGTACTTCGATCGATCGATGCAGGGTATGATGTAGGACAGTAAGCATTCTGGTGGACATCGATCGATCGATGTGAGGGTTCGAAGTCACTTCGATCGATCGATGTAGAAAAGGGTGAGAGATCGATGTTCTCTGATGGACATCGATCGATCGATGTGAGGGTATGATGTCCAGCAGCTTTGTGGGAAAATAAGAGAAGAAAGAGGGAAGCTAGGGAACCTTTGTGTGACCTTAGGGACTTCTTAGGACCTGATTGAGGTTGGTCTAAGTCTTGGGAACATGACTTAAGATGGTGAATCAAATGTGGAGACTTTGTAGGGTATTCGAATCGGACTTCAACGTGAATGGCCTAAGGGGTTAGGAATGAACGTATGTAGCTTTACAGAGTTCAAAATGAGGATTGTGAGGGTTCCTACATTAGCCCTTGGGTTCTAGAATCAATGTTTAGGTGTTGTTGACCTGCCGGAAAGAATAAGCTCGAGTGTGTAAGTGAGTTGAGCCTCGTGTGACTGATTGATATGTGAACGTGATTTGAAGTATGTGATTAAAGAATGTGATTGATATGAGGAGTCTTGCATCATGGCATTTGCATTTGCATAATATTTTGAAAAGAGGTGTGCTTCGGCACAGGGTATAAAGTTTGCGAAATTGGTTGTAATATGTCATGGGATGGAAATATAAGCTGTGGCACATTACAGGGTATAAAGTTGAGCTGTAACGTGTCATGGGATGGAAATATAAGTTGTGGCACGTTACAGGGTATAAAGTTGGGCTGTAATATGACATGGGATAGAAATATAAGCCGTGTCATATTACAGGGTATAAAGTTGAGCTGTGGTGCGTCACGGGATGGAAATATAAGCCGTGACCCACCACAGGGTATAAAGTTATGTGACCGGACATTGTGACATGCATTGCACTGTTTTGAAAAGAAATTGCATATGCATTTGTGACTGTGTAGTGTAGTGCATATTTTGTCATGCATCACGCGAGTCGTCACATTATGATTGGTTTGTAACTGGATTGTCATTGAACTGCTAAGTGCCTATGAATTACGGTTCTTGCTCTGTTATGCTACTAGTCTATATTTTTGAAGTTATACAAGACATGTGCCCCATCAATCCCTTGAATTATATATTACTCATGTCTTGCCATGTGTTGATCCCGTATGTCTTATAAGCGGGTTACTTGCAAGCATTTTTCGCTAAGGGTACTACCTTTATTTTTGCAGATGAGCCTAGCTATGATATGATCTTCATAGAGGACGATGGCGAGTGGGCCGAATGGGATGCTTAGAGTCTTATTGGGAGATAGTCGAGGCTGTTGCTAGTTATTTCAGTTTCTTTCATTCACTCGAGGATTTAGTTGGCTTACCATGAACACTCTTTTGTAATTTCATTACACTTTGATGTACAAATTGGATGGTTTGGATTTTATTTTGCACGTGTCTCCGTGCTTATTCTCTTACGTCATTGATGATGTGTATTCGAGAGATGAGACATCTTGTAGTCTTCTCAGTAAGCTACGACGGGTGCACCGGTTCGGATCCGCTGTCCGGAT
Organism: Eustoma russellianum; assembly: GCA_036186865.1. NCBI lineage: Eukaryota > Viridiplantae > Streptophyta > Magnoliopsida > Gentianales > Gentianaceae > Eustoma > Eustoma russellianum. The sequence goes on from AP025051.1 coordinate 34,506,939, forward strand.
CGGGGCGCTACAGGATTAACTAGTTGACATGGACACATATGCCTAATTAATTAGCTACTCCGTTTTGAATACAGCATTTTATGAGTAACAATAATTGCTAAAGCCAAAATGTATGGACATCCACATGAATAAAGAAATTAATATGAGTAACATTTCCAAGCATGATTACAACTAGTCTATTTTCCGGGATAGGATCCCCTCACCGCTCCTCCCTCACCGCATGCGTGACCGCGCGACACGTGGCAAAATGTGGGGGTGGTGAGGCTGGGTGAGGGTAACCCTCATCCAGCCTCACCACCCCTACTGCTGCCACGTGTCGCGTCCTGGGCCGCGCGGTGACTCACCGCGCGGTGAGGAGATCTTATCCCCTATTTTCCTGCTATCATCTTCATGATCCTTGCTTTTTGTCTTCTTCGATTTTCTATATTTACACTTCACTTCAGCTGTACAAGACTAGAGGAAACTGTAATCAGGTCAACATAAAAGAACAAAAAATCACGTGCTCAAAGTGATGTATAGATTGTACTCACAGTTGCTACCTCCTCATTGAGACAGTATGTTGACTCAATAGGTTAGGTTTCTTTTTGTTGTGTTGGGGTTTTTGTATGGGTTGCATCCCGCAGATGTTTTGATATCTTAGTATTAATATAAATTTGTATTTTGCCCAAAAAAAGAAAAGGATATACCTGGATCAATGATATACAGGAGATAAAAGAGAAAAACACGCCATTATGAATACACAAGGTCTCAATTGTCCTCCCCCGAGCGCACAAACATACATATATAGAGAGAGATAGACACTCAAATAAGGTATGCATATAATTGGCCCCCAGGGACATAGTCCAGTGGTAAGTGGCAAAGGTGATTGGGGTTAGAACTCCGACGTCCCGAGTTCGAGTCCGTGTGGAGACAATCTTTGTTGAAATATTACAAGGGTTGCCTCTGGGCTGGCTGAGTCTCGTGTGTCCTCTCCCTTTGCAGGGCTGCCGGTGGAGCACATCCCTCGATTTACATCCCACCTGGCTAAGGGGCCTCTGGTACAGGTGGGGGGAGAACCCACTCCCTCATCAAAAGTATGCATATAATTGTATATGCTTACACATAAACACCCAGCCACACACACCTACACAATCCCCCCCCCCCCACACACACATATATATGTATGTATGTATGTATGTATATATGTGTATTTATATGTAGGAGCGTTAAGCGAACCGAACAGTTCGCAAACCGTTCGAGTTCAATTCGTATTCCGTTCGAGTTCGTTCGTTAATTTTACTTAAACGATTCGAATTCAAACACCTATTTGGATTCGTTTAGTTAAACGAGCCGAACTGTTCAGATCTTTTAAACAGTTATAGTGTTATAGAGCCAAACTCGAACCAATTTTAAAACTCGTTTAGCTAAATGAACCGAGCCGAACAGTTTGTTTAGCTAAACGAATCTGAATTCGAACACTTAGTATTCAGCTCGGCTCAGTTCGTTAGCACCCCTATTTATATGTGTATATGTGTCTGTGTGTGTATATATAGACACACAAGATATACATCGGTGTACACGTAATTGTATGTCTATGTATGTAGATACGCATGTGTGTATAGGTACATATGTAGATACGTATACATACATTAGGCTCGAGTCAGGGGTAGGGGGCAGTTGGTACCTGTAACATAATATCCCTTTTCAGCATAGGGTTTTGCAGTAGAGGCCCTTCTCCAATGATACATTGTCTATAATTCCGGCAATTAACAACAGTGCTTAATCAAGGAGAAAAAACAACGGCGTCAGATGACAGACAAAGAGGGAAGGATGGTGACCAACTATCTAAAATCTAGGTTAATTGAAGATGATAAATTCCTAGTTGCATGAGATACAAACATAACATCTTGAAGAGATAATTAAAACACAAGTTTTTATCTCCAGAACATGGGATCAATCCAATAGACTACGCTAAGTTATATCTAGTGTTAACACAGTAGAAGATTAATAAGCTCGTGTTAGCGATGCACACAAAATTTACGTGTTCATAGCCAAATTCAATACATTTACATAGACTTTGCTTGAAGCCCTTGATATGGAGGTATTGTTTGTCTGCCTCTCACCCTCTCCAGACACTAGCAATAGTTTTTGATATCGTTCGGATATATCCCAACAGAGTATGGTGGTTGTTGTTGTAGACTTTGCTTGAAGCATGAGATGAGCTTTACTTGGAAAGGCTGGAATAAGGATTACTAATCATAATCCTGTGTGGATATTATGTTCATTTCATAATCAAAAAGCATCAGGGATCTTCAGATGCCATCTCTGAGGCAGCAGCCTCTTGATCTTCTTCATCTTCGACATCAAATTCATCAATCTATACTACCTGATTGGCAGTCATCTTGGTCATTGCTGCCATCTTACTTGCTCTTTCTGTCCGACCTCTCGTTGAGCTGGAAATTGTAGGAACTGAAGTTGATGAAGTTTCTTCATCGGAGGGCTCCTCTGCCAGCGTGGTTCGCCTCCTGCCATGGCTTCTAACATGCTGGAGTTGGTGGCATTTTGGCCGACTAAAACCACAAAATAAACTATAAAAATCCTTACTAAGATCAAACCTGAAGACAATGTTTAATAGCATTTAAACAAATTTTGATTCTCAGAGTCTAAGTATGGTTCAAACCCTTATTTAGATAATATAAAATAGTCAAAGACAACTACTTCATCTTCCGCATTTCAAACATACCACTGGAACTTCAGAAGTCCTACTCTACTCGACCCTCTTCTCTGAAGAAACAATTTTGTTAGACGTGTTTCTCCTTCTACTCCAGAAATAATAATTTACTTCTTCTCCCTTGACGAAAATCACTAACACGATTAACAGATAAAGAGGAAGGAGAGTCTATTATGAGTCTGGAAATACCTGCCTAATTTACCATTTAAATTTAATGAGGAACAACAGAAATGTATGATTACCCAAAATAAGATTTGCCTCATCAGGAGACAAGTTCTGATCAGGGTTCCTGTACGGCCTTCAGTTGTTCACCTATGAGCCTCAACTCCTTTGGAATCTCTCTGTCAGTTGCTACAGATTCAGCAACATGATTTAAAAGAAGCTGCATTAATTTTACTGGCCCCCTTCTCTGTAGACCGAAATTGAAGAAACCCAAGTAGCCTGCATAGTGCCAAAACGTAGGTTTATATAAAATTTATATAAACATATACGAAGTTTGATTATTGAACAGACTTTAATGATATTTTATAATTTCGGTCTAAGGCAGAGTGTTGCAAGTTTTCTAACTTGTGTTCTTGATTTTTGTTCAAAGTTAGGTTTCATATCAGCGTCTTGAGCAAACATTGTGGAGGAATCGAATCTTTTAATATTGAAAACACGTCCCAAGGGTTGAAAGTTCTTAGTCAACAAACACGTTTCAATTTGAAGGATCTTGCTTGTTTCCAAACCAAGAAGCACATAGCCAAGGGTGACGAAATTCGTTCTTGACAACCGAACACCAGATCTTATTGAGGATTGGTTAGAACAAAGGAACGATCGTAACTTGCGCTCCCAAGCACGCATCACCTCTTTCAAAATACTATATCATCTCAACCGTGATTTCGGTCTAAATACATAAAATTCTCCCTTAAATCTTATACTCTCTACATGACATCGCCTAAATGAATCAGTAGTCTCTTTATCACTGAACATATAATAATAATAATAACAACAACAACAACAACAAAAAGAACTCCCACAAATGAATTCATCAATTCTAAACAAAACATCTCCAACCATTTTTTTACAGATTTAGTTGATCCATTAGGAAATTACACTGAAAAATTGGTTGGTTTCAAATCCCCCAGTTTTAATTTTTTAAAAACCGAGTAAGACATAACATTGACACTAGAACCAAGACCACAAAAAATATCATGACAACAAAAATGACCAATTGAACAAGGAACAGAAAAAGATATTCTTGTTTTGGTGGTAATTTTTCTTTCATAATAATAACCAAAAAGAAGAAGGAACTAGAGAAGGGGGAAATTTTCGCAAACAGCCACCAGCAACAAACCCTGTTTCCAATCAGCCAAATAAGATATGTGAATAATGTTTTGCCACAAATACCATCTCTTGGCAGTGGGTCCAAAGAAATTCAGATTCTTATGGCACAGAAATCAGCACGCTACAAGCAATAGAGAAACAGAACCCATAGCTTGACCATACACACCATGAGGTAATGAAAGTCGAGGTTGCAGCATATAAATGCGGATTGATTATTCACTAAAACAACTTGAGGAACAGTGAAACCAAGCTAGGAGTACAAGATATTAAATATAAAGAAACATTCCAAGTATGAAGGAAATTCTCAAATTTTAAATCTCACTATCAGGAGCTATTTCACGCTTTAAATCTCACTTTCAGGAGTTATTTCACCCTAAAAATGAACTAGTTTTTCCCTAATCGTTTTTTAAAGGGAAAGTGAGCGTATAGTTTTCCATTCATCAAGGTATAAAATTTGCTCACCTGGTTTATCTGCCCCTTTATGATCAGCATAGTAGCACTTTGCCGAGCTTCCAAAGATAATGAGGCAAATTTAATAGGAAAGTCATCACCTGTGTAGTCAAGTTTCAGCTTGGATGGCCCGTAGGGCATAGCTCAGTTGGTTCCAGGACATATTTGCTAACAAGGTACAAGGTTCGAATCTCGCAGCCTGCATTGTGAGTGCCTTATCTTCAGACTCCAATGTGAGTCTTAAGGGTGGGCCCCTAGTGTGGGTCTGCATGTTCTATGCCTCTCCCTTAGCCGGCAGCTGAATACCTGATTTATATCCTCCCAGCTGTCTCGTCGGGCTGGGGTGTTGGGAGCCCTTGAGGTTGGGGTTCTACCTTTTGCTAACAAGTTTCAGCTTGGATGAAATCCGAAGGTAAGTATCCAAGTCACCTAACCATAATTTGTGTATAAAAGTTAAAGTATGTACATGACAACCAATGCATATCAAAGAATAACGCACTACGCCCAACAAGATAAATGCATTAGTTTAACAGAACAGTTTATTCACAAAAACTAAAATAAGTAAACAAAATTTAGGGGATTTCCAGGAGGGAGGACGATACACCATGAAAGAGAAATAACACAGAAGGACAAGCTACGAGAGACAGGAAATGACTTGAGGCACTATTAACAAGAAAAGCAATTCAGCAACCCTAGCTTCCTGCAGTGTTTATACATAAATTGACGTAAGAAACTCAAGGTGCCAGACAGCAACACCAGAAAAACATGATCAAACATAATGTGAAATAACCTCGAAAGTATAAATCACCATTGAATAGCAAACTTATAGCAGAAGATGCATGCTTAAGCAGCTACATAAATTATAAAAAAAAAGTACCATTTAAGACAGAGCCCCAAAGTTCTGATTGATCAGACTGTGACATAATCATCACAGATTTGGAGTTACCAGTGATTATGCCCGCGGCCTGCAGAAAAGTAAATTCTAATAGACATGCAACCATATCTGAGATTATCAACAAATAAATAAGCAATTCTTACTCTACTGCCACGAAAAAAGTAACAAACAATAATAGTGGGGAATAATAGGGGAAAATGGAAAAAGATGGCAAGAATTAGGAATACCCCTGCACTGAGAAGACAAGAAAAAAAAGAATGGGCATATTGCGGAAGTTTCCTCAGGAAAAATATATTCTTACTAAAAAAACAGAAAAAAAAAAAAACTTGCATAAAGTAGATATTATACCTAACCTCTTTCAATGCATTAATGAAGCTCCACTTGACACTATCTTCACCTTCTCAAGAGTCAACACATTTTCCAGATATCCCCTAAAATGTACCTGCACCATAAAAAGACAATAATTGGATATCGAAGACAAATCATCCTAGCAACGGCTGCTACAATCTTTTCCCAGATTCAGGAAAAATATAACTTTGGCAGTTTGCTTTTGACAAATCAAAGGGAGCTACTAAGCTTCTTTCAGTAGCATATATAAGGAATAATCCTTTCAAGGTACCAAATTAATTTTCAGAAATACGGGATACTCAAACTCAATCAAACAGAGAAATCACTACTAATTCATATGAGAACGTGCTTGTGAAAGGCTTTATTCCAACTTAAAGCTAACATGGTGTAACTCTTACAGGGCACCAAATCAAACGTTAAAGCTACAGGTTAAATGGTTGAATCACTTTCAACTTGTTAAGGCAACCTTCTTAAAGACTTCACGTTGAATCATATTTGACAAGGACATGGCAACATATTAACATGTGACTTTGATGAGATTATGAAACAAGTTACAAGCACCAAATGCCATAACCTAAGCATGAACTTTTTACGTGCCAAGAAATGTAAAGTCTGCCTCCATCAGCAATTCCAAAATGTAACAAAAATTTTATTAGTAAAATACATATCCATAACAATAAACTTGACAAACCCTCCGCAATCAAGGCCTTCAATCAGGAGAGTGACGAACTTTTTGAGCATTTTTTTAAATAAATAGGGCTTTACCCGCGAAGGGAGCCCTTCCAGAAATTCTCAACGGCCTGGGGATGACCTAGGCCAAAGATGGGGTTTAAAATTAGTTTTCCACCAGCAATTAATGCGCCTCAGTTACGACCTCACTAGCTGCGTCATTGCCCCAAGAGCAAAGATAACATGTACAGCACAGATTGTAGGTGTTCAAATGACATGTATTTACAGTTAAATTCCAAGGTCTCTCTGGCTCTGCAGACAGCAGATCAAAACGTATTACAGTCGGTATGTACCTCACAGAAGCGAGCCAAATTACATTGAAAGAGCTGCCAAGAGAAGCTATGCAGTTAACAGTAGTAAGTGAAGACGGTAATTCCAGAAAACAGTAAATAGACACCATGTCCAAGTAGTCGACTCATTTTAAAACACTTTTCAATCCAGAAATAGCATGAGTTGAACATTGGAAAAGCTTGTTGTTTCCAAAATCCCTAACCTCTTCTAATCAGATAAATCAAGGGGACGTGTTTTCAAAAGCTTATACAGTATAGCTACTTTACTTCCAAAAGAAGACTAGGGTTCCGCCCACCAACAACAATGAGAAGTGCTTGTCTGAGAGCTAAAATGTGCAAAGTAAACATTTTAAGCTCTACTCCAAGACTTATCCTTTCAGCTATGACAAAGTACGAATTACGCAAATAAGAACACCAGACGCGGCTTTTCTCTTACTCTTGGTGCCTGAGACAGGGCCCTTCTAGATGGCATATAATGTCAATAATCCTAAATATCAACTACATCAACTCATACTTGTTCCCTTTTGCTTGAGATCTCACAAGTTACAATAGTCACTGGTAGTATTCAAACAAAGAAGGAAGAAGACCAAATATGATGTTTCCATCATGTGATGATAAGCATATTATCCAACACAATAACAATTATCATAGCTGTAAGCAACACTACATGTGTAGAAAATTTCATCCAAATGCGACCACTCAACAAGTGTTTCATCTCGATGAGTTCTCCAAGAGGTAGACAGAGCAAATTAAGACAAGCTAGAAACACTTGAAAAAATATCACGGCATACCATCTGAGAGGCAACCCTTTGTAGTCAAAACCGTGTCAACTCCAGGAGGAACTACGCTACTGAATAAAGGCTTCAACTGCGGCACTAACAGAGGTAGATAACCTATCCGAGGAGCCAAAATCTGACATAAAAAACAATGATACTTTTAAGGGAAAATGAATAATGCCGGAACCAGAATTCCAAACATTCAGCAAAAGTGAGCATAAAGCAATTAAATACAGATGGATCAACAGAGGAAATAAGGGCCGTATTAATCAACTGTCAAGGTTTTGATTTGAGCACAGATCATAGTACTGAAGACAGAGTATATGCTCGGGCCAAAAGGCTACGCTTGATACAAACTTTCCCACCAGAATGCTGTGAAAAGTTAGAATCACGAAGCATAAAAATAATGATCAAACTTTCCCACCAGAATGCTGTGAAAAGTTAGAAGCACGAAGCATGAAAATAATGGAACACGCAAAAAGGGGGTATGCTTTCTTAAAATCGCTTAAAGGACAAAATAGGCTTAACAATAAATATGGGTGCTGGTTGAGATCGTTCACTTTTCTGTCTTCTTACCTCCCCTCAACTTCAAATTCCACCACATCCTCAACTGCATAAGTGGAATTTTTCCTTTGACTTGCAAAAGACCAAGAAATGAATCAATTATCATCCATAAACAATTTTGGTTAGAGCTAACCACACTGAGTGCTGGTTTACCAACGGGTAATGAAAACCATGACTTGGACATTTGTGCTTTCATCAAGTGCAATCCATTTTGTACTTTCTTAACACTAAGGATACACCAATCCCGAGTCTTTAGGTTTCTTTTTCCTTTTCTTTTTTTCTTTTCTTCCATCTAGACCTAGCAATATTCCCATTTCCTCCCATTTATATGAATAAATGGTGCTGCAGCAAGGTTCTATCACCAAGCTACTCAGGAACAATGATCTATTCAGTCTCATACTGTTCAAATGATACTACATAGTCCACTTCCTGTTTCCAACCCAAGACCAATATGAGCTAGAAGGTTCCTTCATAACGTGAATTACTCATTCCTCAGGAGGGCCAACGTCCCTGTCCCACCACCGACCCCCACCGTCCAACCCCCCCCCCCCCGGCCACAATCCCGCACCCCACCTCACCTACTCAGAAGCCCCTTGCCAATCACAAGAATGTCACTGACAGTACCATACCAGAAAATAGATTTCTATTCCATCTTTTGCGTCCACGAAACCAGACATTGGGAAGTCTTTCGAACATAAATCAACCCTAAAAAGCAAAATTGAAAGTATATCAATCCCAAAGTGGCAATTTTACAAATAGCAACTAAAACCAGGAGCAAACAACATTTAAACAACGAATCAACAACAACATTGCCAATCGCCTAATAGATAGAAAATCAACAATAGTAAAAGATAGAGAAAGGGGGGAAACCAGTGCAGGAGATGGAGGAGGAAAGAGTGGTGACTTCAGATTCATGGAGATGAATTTGTAGAGGTATGGCTCCTTTCCACACATACTTATGGGCTTCTGTACCTTTATTCTCCATCCGTCCCCAAAATATTTGCCCTCAACTAACTTTTGAAGTCGAATCATCAGGAAAAGGAGTTAACAAAGAGAAGTGGGATTTACATGAGTGATTCAAGAAGCAATATTTCAGATGAAACTGGCAGGAGAACCCAGAGGAGTGGAGGAGTTCGTCCTTTTTTTTTATTTAATTGCTGAATTGGGCCAAAACCCTTTCTTAACCGGGTCAGGATCAGGTCGGGTCAGACCTGCCTAGCCTACTTTGGAATATGAATTTTTCGTTTTTTAATGTAATGTGGACCGAAGCCCAATTTCTGATATGGGCCGGACCGGGTTGAACCCAGATCCGAAGCCCAGACCCGCTAACAGGAGCAAAAAGCTCCAGATTTTTCGGCTAACAGGTTTCGAACCTGTGGCCTTCAGTTGCTTCTGGGCAGGTTTATATTTATATTAAACCAGAAATCAACCAGAATTTTATTTCGGTGGAAGAATAGAGGAAAAAACGTTTTTGACCCCAAAAAAAATCTTTGTCAATCATGAACAGATTGACAAAAATGATTCGATTAGACCCTCTCTGATACCACTTATTGGATTTATTTAATAAATTCCTGAATAAAGACCGTTTAATCGAATCACTGAGCAAAGTAACAAAAGGCAGAATTTTACCTTGCTCCATTTTTTATGTTGAACTGTCCACTACGTATGCTTCCGCTGCTTGATGAATCTGGCGTGATCCAAGGATTCACGACCCCCCCCCCCCCGCCGATTGTTAAATTGTTGATTCACTGCTTGAACGGATTCAACAACAGTGAATTGTTGAATCCGTTTAAGAATTGTTGATTCACCCCTTGAACGGATTCAACAATTCGTAGTTTTACCTAATGGTGATTCACCCCTTGTTTTACCTAATGGAGATGTTAGGCAGTGTGGACTTTTTTAGAAAAAGGTCGGTACACCCTCCCTCTTTTCTCTCTTGGTCGCCGGCTATGTATTGTGTGTATGAGGAGATGAAGCCATCTTCCTTTATATAGAGGGAGAAAAAAGAGAATCTTGATAGGGATATGATTCGGAGTTGTGTATGGAACTAAGCTCTCTTCCTTTATGGATGAGAGTTTTTCTCATCTCAAATACATGAGGATATACTTGATGTTATCAAGTGATCTTTATCCATTATTAAATATTATTTAATAGTTAATAGTAAATATTATTATCTAATATTTAATATTAAATATTTGTTAATATTTAATATTACGTACCAACATTTTTCTACTAACCACACGTAGGTTGTCGTCCCTCAGAGACCAGACGTCGTACACTTTATGGACGTCACACTTTGAGCACATCCATCGCGGTCTCTGACCATATGACTTTCTATATATTCGGAGTTTCCATTTTTATACCATACTATATATCCACAAACATGCCCGATGATCACTTAACGTGTGGATGTTTTACGCAATAATTAATATTATTACGTGACATATGTGACATATAAAATTATCATACATAATGGTCATCTTATGATTAATTCGTGTACACTTAATCAGCGTGCTGCGCATTACACGTATCTTAAATTAATTCCAACATATATCGCAAACAACCTTGCATACATCCGATTCCCCCATATACTGCCATGGGTGGAAGGGCAATGGGGTAATATTGTTGTATATTTTGTCGTCTTGGTTCAAGGGATTTTTTTTTTCCCTTGACATAGGTCATGTATATATTATAGGGAATGTCCCATAGATATTATAAATACTTACTTTGCCTAATACTTTTTGCATTTAATTGAAAAAATAAAGATATTCAACTAGCCTCAGTAAAATCGATAGCTTAGATACTAAGGGTTGAGGGCAGAGATGTCGTATATATATGCTATGTTTCATTGGATGAATATGAATACCTAATCAGGAAAGAAGGGAAAAAGAAAAGCTTTGTTTGATATTGGGGTGAATAACTTATCAGTCAATTGTGTCGCTCAGTTAGTATTCGGCTTATGTCATCGCTTCAAAACTTACCCCTTTATGTGTATGGTGAATTGGCTCGACAGATTCCCCCGGGATAGCCCAGCCCATCATCTAGTGGCGGAGTCAGGAGTCTCTTCTTGGAGGGGCACTGACTGGATTCGCAATAGGAATACCACCGGTCACCGTTTCGGACCGAGAAAACCGACAAAATCTTCTAGACATATTTTTGTATTATAACATAAAATACGTGAAAGAAAATACATCTACCAACCAATGTACAAAAAATAAACAATACACAAACAAACAATATGCGGATCATAATTATTAAACGAATATAGTAATATACATCAATACATACCTTTTATTTGCCTATTGCATAGCGAGAAGGATTTGACAAGGGATGCAAAAAGGTTCTTCGAGATGACATTGAATGAAATTGTTGCATAATAGCTTCATCTTCAATGGTGCTAAAAATTTCATGCTCAAAGTAATACAATAAACAATCCCATAGTACGTCACCCCAAACCGGTTGCGTAGATCAGTCTTGACGATATCTATTGCATAAAAATTAGAAACAAACAACTGTCACAAAAGCTAGTGTTTAACAATGGACATTTGGAAAAGCATATTACCTTTTACAGTTTACTGTCTGAATGCTGAATCAATGAACCAATCATATACGGTGTACATAGTTGCCTAGAAATTGTAAAATAGTTTTCACACTAGCAACAACCAACACTAAGGATTTAAATGCAACCTAAAGGTATGTGTAGCTCTCAACTTTGAAACGACTTTAGAGCAACCAAATAAAATCACAAAAGATGTGTAATTGTAGCATCTTCCCCAACGGAGTGGCATAACCGTATGCCGTTTTTAAATTAATATATATCAACTATCGAGCATCAGCCCTCACATGATTCGTAAGATTAGCAACCAATTAAAAAAAGAAACTTTCATTTTCATAAGCAAACTAATGCAAAAAAGACTACTAGTTTTCCAAATCTTGAATTTTTTTAATATATTTAAGAGACCGAACTGCTGGTAAGTTTTAGACATATTTTAGTCACTTAGCAGAGAATTGCTGAACGTTAAATACTATGTGACCACGTAACAGAGGGTTAGTATTCTGTCAAGTAAGGGCACACTTTGAACCGAATGGCCAAAAATACAAATACACCTACCTATCTATATGATTTTTCCACCGACGTTGGGGGGGCACGTGCCCCCCATGCACCCCCTTCTCTCCGCCCCCACCATCATCTATCTTAGAGGTAAAGGTCATATCCTGGTCCTGATGGTTTCACCGTCCTAATCTCAAAGAGCATTGTAGAAGATACAAATCAGGAGTTCGGTGGCCTCCTAGTTTGAGGATGTTATACACAAGGAGCCTACACAATACGTCCACTGCACACAGGACTTTTGGCCCAGACAGTAATAAAAACACCCGCAGTGTACGTGTCTCTGCAATCAAACCATATACCTCTTAAAACGACTTCCAATATGAGTACGAATTGAGCCCATCATCTCTCTTCATTGCTCGTATGTTTGTTTCACATTTTTTTCATTTTAGTCGTCTCTTACCTCACACAAATTTTAAGATGTTCGTTCAGGATAAAAGGAAATATTTTGTTAGAATTGTATAGGAAAGGTAGATAAATTTACATAGTAAGTTTTAGGTTTATTGCTCCTCGAACATTATAATTTTTTTTGAGGGTATAAAAAGGATGATTTTCTACTATAATTAAGTTACTCCCATTAGTTTAATAAGGCAAAATGTAAAAGTTAATGGATTTTTTTTTAATCAACATGTTCATGAATCTCCGGTACCTTCTTTTTCAAAATTTATCCCTCAAAAGAAAACATTAATGACATTAAATATAAAGTTTTTCTGCAGATTCTGTCTAACCAAGCCTCTTGGTCTCTGAGTCGATTTTTCTAACCAAATCTTTTGGCCGGTCTTATTAAGCTAACCTCTTGGTTGATGGCAAAGATGTCGCAAATTTATAAATACTTAGAATATATTCGCAATTAGAGATATGCGTTGAGCCCAAGACAACCGTTCGTACGCCTGTGTAGAATACGGGCTTCTTTCCGGTGGAGGTAGACCTCCATCAAGGGTCTGCGTTGAGCCCTTTTTTTTTGTGTTTGTCATTGACGAGTTATCAAGGCCGATACAGGAGGCAGTTCCGTAATGTATGCTTTTTTGCTGACGATATTGTATTAGTCGCAGAGAGTAGATATACCCTGAGTATGAGACTAGAGCAGTGAAGATGTGTTTTAGAGAGAAAATGCTTAAACCGAGTATCTTTAGTGCAACTTCAGCGGCGTAGCCGACAACGAGAATAGCCAGCTCACCATCGATTGTGTTAAGTTCAAATACCTAAGGTCATTTGTGCAGCAGAATGGGGACATAGATAGTGATGTATCACACCGAGTTCAAGCAGGCTGGTGTAGTTGGAGGGCGGCCTCAGGGGTACTGTGTGACAAGAATTTTTCAACTATATTAAAGAAAAAATTTTATAGGGTAGCAGTGCGACCGGCAATGCTATATGGGACAGACTGCTGGGCCATCAAGAGGTCACAATTGCAGAAGATGGAAGTGGTAGAGATGAGGATGTTGAGGTGGATGCGTGTGCATACAAGGCTAGACCGGCTAAGAAACGAGGTGTTTCGAGAAAGGTTAGTCGTGGCTAATATAGCAGATAAGATCATGGAGGGAAGAATGAGATGGTTTGAGCATGTCAAACGGAGACAGACAATGACTTCGGTCAGAGCAATGGAAAGCCTCATTGTAGAAGGAAACAGGAGCAAAGGCAGGCCCAAACTGACTTGGGATAAGCAGATTAGGCACGACTTATTAGATTTGCATCTCTCTCAGGACATGGTCCAGGATAGGAGTTTATGGAGACATAAAATTAAGGTTAACGAGGTATAAGTCACATATAGGGACACCTTAGAGTACATTTAGGGACATAGATAAGCGTAGACACTATCTACGCTTTAGGTTGATTTTACACTTGTTTGTTTATGTTTTACCGTTGTTTTGCATTACATGCACATATACATGTTATGTGTATTTTAATATCGAAAGCCTCTTCCTTGTATTTTATGAATTCTCTCACTAACACACTAGCATATTATATCTCTATTATTATGTCATTTATGCAGGTACATCTAAAGTCGGGGTCTCACTGGAAGCGAACTCTCTATCCCTTGAGACAGATGTATTGTTTGCCTACCACTTACCCTCCCCAGAACCTAGCGATAGCTTTTGCTGTCATTGGAACATACTGGGTACGGATGATGATGATGATGATGGAGTCCTTCTATGTATAAGCGTTGATATATATATATATATATATATATATATATATATATATATATATATATATATATATGTATGTATGTATGTATGTATGTATGTATGTATGTATGTATGTATGTTTCGTATTGTTTTCTCATTTTCTCAATAAAACATTCTTATAAAAAACTTTTGCAGCATTTTCGATATTTTTAGTAGATGCCTTTCGAACCATTCTTTTATGATCCATACGTACAATGTAGTAGCCTAACTTAAACTATCCACTACGATATAGTATCGTACAACTGATTTTTCTTTTATTTTTTTATTGTTTCTTAAAGTACAACATATATTTCCACTTTGATTATCACGTTTACTGTAGCGCCCCGCTCCCGAACACTAGCATCGGGAACAACACGCCCGCCGTATCTCACTAAGGAGAATACAAAGCGTCGAATCAACTTCCAACATGTCCGAAAAGACGTAGAAATTTTTTTTTTGCGCGGAAACGAAATACAATCACATAAAGTTTTCTTGATAAAGACAATTCCATAATACAATAACGAACTAAATCCTGACAATTACGTAAGTCTGAAAATCTAAACAATGTGATGTCTGATGAGATCCCAATAAAATAAAGACAAACGTTCGCAGGGTCTTCTTATATCCTAGGCACGACCATCAGTCTGTCCACTCCACCGTATCAGCCCCGTCCTCAACAAAGACATAGTCGTACGCTTCTTCGTGCTTACCTGGTGGGGGGAAGTGGGGGTGAGTGACGGAGAATCACCCAGTAGGAACCTGCCTCCAACCAGTACAAGTCGAGCATACAAAAATGATATAACACATAACACATAGAACATGATATCACATAAGCGTATGAAAGAATGCGGAAAGTAATTCACTCCAGATAAAGAATGCGCAACATCGTGATGCATGTCCTACAATGCATGTCACACGCAACAAAGTCATGTCACACAGAATGTCGATATCTCCACCGTGCAATGCATGAACCCGGGTCCTACTGAGTGGCTGCAGGTCGTACACCCCGTAGTCACCATACTGAGTGTGCGTGGCCGCGCCACCGCACACCATCCTGAGTGTCGTGGCCTCGCCACCGTACACCATCCTGAGCGCCCGTGACCCGTACGTCACGACCCGCCATCAATGCAATGCACGTGCCATGAATACAAAAACACAATCGCCTGAGGCCCCTGGCCCATCCCCACCATCCTCTGGCACTCAAATCTAAGTTCAGTATTACTCGAATGCTAACTCAACATTGTCCAGCATCAAATCCACTTTTCCGCGGCTTGTATACCTTTATCGTGCATTTCCTATATTTTTCCTCATTTTTTCCCTATTTATTTCTATTTATTACCTAATTATCCAAGTTAAATAAATTATCACAATTACTGAAAATTAATGGAAATAATTTAATTTCAGCATTTTATAATTTCTGGAATTTATTTATAATTTTTGGAAATTTATTTATATTTTTCCTATAATTATTACTATTTTAAACTAATTAAATACAATTATACAATTTCCAGAAATCGCCCTAAAATAAAATAAATAAATAAAATAACAAAAACATAGGGCCAGCCCAATCCCGCGCTCAGCTCTGGTCCGGCCCGCTCCAACCAAATTTTTTTTAATTCCAGATGTTATTGGGCCGGCCAGCATTTGGCCCGGTCCATTGGCCATTCGGCCCGGTCCGCCAACTGTCTTTTTTTATATATATATTCTGTCGGTTTGGGCTGGTCCTGCAGCAGCAGACCGTAGCCCATTAAGGATTGGACTGGTCTGCGCTGGCAGGCCGGCCCTTAACCTTTTTTTTATATTCCAGGTATATCGTCCAGCAGCACCACCAGGCGCGCGTGTAGGCCACGCACGGCCACTCCGGCGGCGCGTGAGCCGCTCCGGCCGCCTCCGGCGTCCGTGTTTCGACCCCGATCTATATTTTTGCCTGTTTCCAACCTATGGGAACCTAATATAAGGCCAAAACAGAAACATAAAACCCCAAATATACTAAAGATGTGCTATTTTGGTTATCAAATATTTCCTTAAAATCAAAACAAAAGCACGCAATATCATCAAACGCATTCAACAGCCTTCAAGATCTCATGCTCTCCACATATAATTAACATGCTATAGATTGCAACAATTAAAACAACAAAAACACATAATATATCACCAAGGCATGCTTGAATTTGTACGAATTGGAGGGGCAATAGGGAACCTACCTGATTGCAAATGAGTTACGTATAACAAATGGTTTGAGATGCTTTGGCTTTTTTTTTCCTTTTCTCCCTTTCTTCCTTTTCTTTCTTCTCATGCCTGCCCCCTCCTACTATCCTTTGGATCTTTTCACTACTCTTTTTTTTCCAACCCCTGATCCCCTTAATTCTTAAAAAACCACGTTGAACAAAATGGGGGAAAACAGTTACCCCATTATCACGACTTCTTTACTTATAATTTTATTATTTTTTTAACTTTATACCTTCAGTTTCAATTTAATTATTATTTTTTTTATTCTTTTTTTAACTCCCTCACGCCACGCACCCTTTTAAACATATATACATTGTATTTATTTATATTTTTATTATTTTTTTGTGCCTATCCTTTATTTGTACTATATATATATATATTTAGTAACCCCACATAATTATGAAGCTACTTAGACATAATGATACGCTACAGTTATATATATAGTACTCACACATAATTATGAAACTACCTGGACATAACGATACGCTACAGTGAATTTAATTTCGAAAGGTTGTTACACCTAACGACTACTTAATTCTCAATTAGCACATAACGGCTAGTTCGTAAATTCTCGGGTGTAACATCCTACCCACCTTACAAGAAGTTTCGTCCTTGAAACTTGACGTAATTTAATCATAGAGGCTGAGGAGGTTTGATGTACCTTAATCGAAGGGTTTAGGACAGCGTTCGCGCATCTGATCCTCCAGCTCCCAGATCGTTTCATTTTCCTTATGATTTCTCCGCTGCACCTTGAATACGGAAGGATTCTTCCTCTCAGCTATTGGTCTTTGCGGTCTATGAACCGAACAAAAGTCTCTTCATATGATATGTTCGGTCTGATTCTCAACGGCGGTGCTTGCAGTACGTGACTCGGGTCTCAACCGTACCTTCTCAGCTGAGAAACATGGAATACATTGTGCACCTAAGCTAGCGTTAGACGTAACGCCAATCGGTAAGCTAACGAACCGATCTTTTCGAGTATCTCATAAGGCCTAATGTACCACGGTCTTGGCTTACCGTTCAGACCAAGACGTGTCCCACCTTTTATAGGTGGCACCTTCAAATAACCCTTGTCTCTGACAGCAAACTCCAAGGGACGCCTCTTCGAGTTTGTCCAACTTTTGCTTCTGCCTTGGGCAACCTTAAGTCTTTCCAGAATCACTTTATCTTCTATTTGGTCTGCTCAGCCAGTTCTAGACCGGTAATAGTACACTTTTCAACTTCGTCCCAGTGGACATGGGACCTACACTTCCGTCCCTAGAGCGCCTCAAATGTTGTCATGCCGATGGCGTTATAGCCGCTGTTGTTGTTAACAAACTTGATCAACTTGATCATACTATCCCAGTTTATTCTGAAGTCTAGTGCGTAAGCCCTCAGCATGTCCTCAATAGTCTGCATCGCCGCCTCCAACTACTCATCAGACTGGGGACGAAATGCAACGCTCAACGTGGCCCCGTCTGCTGTATATCAACATACACGAGTTTTAACATGTGTTGTCGTTTTAAATGTTAAGTCATTAAACATGTTTGGTATAGATATATATATGGTATGTTGTGTATCCTTATGTCATACGCATGTATGACTTATGCTTCAAACGTAGCAAATAAATTCACGATCGTTATCTGTAGTCTGTCACATGTCTTATATTTATATTGTATATTAGTTGAGTTTTAAGTGGTAAACATGCTGTGCGCGTTCATTTTATTTAACTATTTTTATTTTATTTTTTTTATTTATTTATTTTTGATCTCTCTCTTTTTTGTACTTATGTTAGTCGTCGATAATTTTTGTTACCTATACTCTATATTTTTTGTACTAGCTTATATTATTGTACAAATATCGTATATAAATTATTCCAAAGGAATTTCACAAATGCATGGACTTTAGATATACTCATTTGGGTGCTCAAGTAAGATAGTCAATAAAATTTCCCTTTTTTTTTTTTACTATTTTTCTGTTGTTAAAATTTTTTTTACACTTTAATCTATTACTATGTTGTTCCTAGTTCATAATTACTATGCTTTACTATAAATATGTATATTGTTAATTTGTTTTAAAACTTGTAGTTGTATGCCTATATTTTTTTCTTTTATAATCCCTGTCTTGTATGCAAGATATTTGTTATTGTATTCTTTGTCATTGTGTTGTTTGTTGTCGTTACATACTATGATGTTTATTACTGTTTTGTTGTATTAATTATGTTGCGGCCTCATTGAAACAGTTGTGTGTATACCTGTGCATATGTACTTAGCATCGTGTAGCCACTCTGTTTCGTGTATCTACTTGTATGTTTTTTTTACATTATGTCATTGATGTTGTAACAAATTGTGTTTGTCTATTTGCTTCTTTATTTTTGTAAAAGACTAGGGGTTGTTTTGTTTGTTTGTTTGTTTCCTTTTTGTTTTTTAAAACATGTATTATTGTGTGGATTAGTACCCCATGATATATATTAACAGCTTAACTTTTATAAATTTCTAAGATGGCTATCTGTCATGGGTTCGTTTGATTTTTTTAATAGCGATCATTTAGCACAATAATCCTGACTTATCGTATATCTTTTATATGTTCGCTACTCCTACATTGTTATCGTATTCTATATATATTGTGAGCTTTTACCTGTTACTTCATATTTTTGTGTTGGTCGCTTTGTATGTATATGTATATATGTATATATTTAAGTATATGTATGTATATGTGTGCGTGTGTATATACATATTGTTGACTTATGTCGTTGTATATCTGTAGTTCATTATGTTATGTGATATCTCTATTTTTTTGTACTGTGTTATAACTCTTTGGCGTACTTATGATGGATTTTGTATGTTAATATTCTAGTACGTGGTTGATATGTGGAAATATGTCGTTAAAGTATGTTGTATTGATCAGTGCGTGCATATATAGTTAATTAGCAAAATTTGTGTATTATAGTCTTGTGTTTTTTTCCTCATCGAAGCTTTGTTGAATATCTTTGTTGATATCCACTGTCCACTCGAACTTCGCCTCCTTATGCTTCCGTCTGTTCGGGGCACCAGTATCGACGGAAATCCTTAATCGAAATCCATGTAGCAGCTGGCTAACCAAGAAAACTCCTTACTTCAGTCGCCTTGGTCGGTTAGGGCTACTCAGCGATATCCTTAATCTTCTTCGGATTCACTGAAGTTCACTCTTCTGAACTTACGTGACTTAAGGAAGCCACGCTTCCGCTGCGCAACTCTGACCATTTATCTTTGACTAACGTCCTCTGTACTGATGATGAGTTATTGATACCTGGTCGCCGGCAGTTGAATTCTATTATGACGCCGTCAGCCTTTCCAACATCAGTCATTACGTGGATATGGGCACTGATCCTTGCCTCCTTTTATGCTGTTCTTGATTTTGCTGTGATGGTGGTACCGGCCACTGCTCAGTGCCCTTACTCGTAAAACGTCCTTGTTGATTGCACTCATGCTTGCCTAATACTCCCACACTGACCCAAACGTGGCATCAATAATGAGCACATGGTGGCCGCAGTGGCCATGCACTCCTATACGGCTGTACTTCCATTGCGAGTGGTCTTGTGTTTATTAGCGGCCATGTCGCATATTTATGCCTCCCCGGTGAAGGGTCCTTCTAAACATTAGATTCCGAAAGTCATGTATTCCCACGTAGTAGAACCTCAGACCTGGTGGTGGCAACGGCGGAAACTGCTGGTTCAACTGCTATTGGCCTGGCACAGTCTACAATTGCTGCTGCGCCCAAGTGGTGGCCATGGTGTCGGCCAATGCTTGGAGGTTGACCCCCTGACCCTGATGGTTGTTACCATAACCATCGTTGTCTCCTTTGCAAGATTTTTTTTAACGACGCGACGGGATTTTCTTGGACTCCGAGCGAACCTCGACGAGCATTGGGATTGACGGAAGTAATAGATGGATTTGAACATTTAGGGTGCTCACGCGAAAGTTCGGGGGTACAACGGTAATGACATAGAGAAAGCTCACCAATGGCACACACCTCCCCTAACCCGATCATAACTTAGGTCTACTTCATTTATTAGGGGTATATTCGTTATTCCTAGGTAAGGGTCATAGCTTATGTCTAAGTGATCTAGTTAATCCTGCGTTCCCGAGACGGATCTGAAGCCTCGGCTCTGATACCACCTGTAGCGCCCCGCTTCCGAACACTAGCATCGGGAACAACACGCCCGCTGTATCTCACTAAGGAGAATACAAAGCGTCGAATCAACTTCCAACATGTCCGAAAAGACGTAGAAATTTTTTTCGCGCGGAAACGAAATACAATCACATAAAGTTTTCTTGATAAAGACAATTCCTTAATACAATAACGAACCAAATCCTGACAATTACGTAAGTCTGAAAATCTAAACAATGTGATGTCCGATGAGATCCTAATAAAATAAAGACAAACGGTCGCAGTGTCTTCTTATATCCTAGGCACGACCATCAGTCTGTCCACTCCACCGTATTAGCCCCGTCCTCAACAAAGACATAGTCGTACGCTTCTTCGTGCTTACCTGGTGGGGGGAAGTGGGGGTGAGTGACGGAGAATCACCCAGTAGGAACCTGCCTCCAACCAGTACAAGTCGAGCATACAAAAATGATATAACACATAACACATAGAACATGATATCACATAAGCGTATGAAAGAATGCGGAAAGTAATTCACTCCAGATAAAGAATGCGCAACATCGTGATGCATGTCCTACCATGCATGTCACACGCAACAAAGTCATGTCACACAGAAATGCCGATATCTCCACCGTGCAATGCATGAACTCGGGTCCTACTGAGTGGCTGCAGGTCGTACACCCCGCAGTCACCATACTGAGTATGAGTGGCCGCGCTACCGCACACCATCTTGAGTGTCGTGGCCCTGCCACCGTACACCATCCTGAGCGCCCGTGACCCGTACGTCACGACCCGCCATCAATGCAATGCACGTGCCATGAATGCAAAAACACAGTCGCCTGAGGCCCCTGGCCCATCCTCACCAGCCTCAGGCACTCAAATCTAAGTTCAGTATTACTCGAATGCTAACTCAACATTGTCCGGCATCAAATCCACTTTTCCACGGCTTGTATACCTTTATCGTGTATTTCTTATATTTTACCCTATTTATTTCTATTTATTACCTAATTATCCAAGTTAAATAAATTATCACAATTACTGAAAATTAATAGAAATAATTTAATTTCAGCATTTTATAATTTCTGCAATTTATTTATAATTTTCGGAGATTTATTTATATTTTCATATAATTATTACTATTTTAAACTAATTAAATACAATTATACAATTTCTAGAATTTACCCTAAAATAAAATAAATAAATAAAATAACAAAAACATTAAGCTGACCCTATTCCGGCTAGCCCAATCCCGCGCTCAGCTCTGGTTCGGCCCGCCAGGGTCCGGCCCGCTCCAACCGATTTTTTTTTAATTCCAGATGTTATTGGGCCGGCCAGCATTTGGCCCGGTCCGTTGGCCATTTGGCCCGGTCCGCCAGCTGCCCTTTATATATATATATATATATATATATATATATATATATATATATATATATATATATATATTCTGCCGGTTTGGGCTGGTCTTGCAGCAACAGACCGCAACCCATTAAAGATTGGACTGGTCTGCGCTGGCAGGCCGACCCTTAACCTTTTTTTTAATATATTCCAGGTATATCGTCCATCAGCACCACCAGGCGCGCGTGTAGGCCATGCGCCGCCACTCCGGCGGTGCGTGAGCCGCTCCGGCCGCCTCCGGCTTCAGTTTTTCGACCCCGATCTATATTTTTGCCTGTTTCCAACCTATGGGAACCTAATCTAAAACCAAAACAGAAACATAAAACCCCAAATATGCTAAAGATGTGCTATTTTGGTTATCAAATTTTCCCCTAAAATCAAAACAAAAGCACGCAATATATCAAACACATTCCACAGCCTTCAAGATCTCATGCTCTCCACATATAATTAACATGCTATAGATTGCAACAATTAAAACAACAAAAACACATAATATATCACCAAAGCATACTTGAATTTGTACCAATTGGAAGGGGAATAGGGAACCTACCTGATTGCAGATGAGTTACGCGATTATAACAAATGGTTTGAGATGCTTTGGCTTTTTTTTTCCTTTTCTCCCTTTCTTCCTTTTCTTTCTTCTCGTGCCTGCCCCCTCCTGGCTCCTGCTATCCTTTGGATCTTTTCACTACTCTTTTTTTTTCTAACCCCTGATCCCCTTAATTCTTAAAAACCCACTTTGAACAAAAGAGAAAATCTCACTTATTAGCCTAAGGTTTGGCCCATTACTCAGTTAGCAGCCTAACATTGATAAAACTCACTTAACAACAACTCTTTTGCCGAAATGTCTCACTTGTAGCCAGGTGACCGTTGACCAGCCGTTGACCAGCCGTTGACTTTCTCAGACCAACCAGAAGTTGACACGTGGCGACCCTTTTTAATTAAAAAAATAAAATTGTATTTTTGAATAAAGTGATAAAATTGTTAAAATTAATTAAAAATTATTTTAAAAATCAAAAAATTAGGAAAAAAAGATAAAAATAATAAAAAATTACCCACAACGCCTCAGCACTCCACCCACCTACCCCTCCACCCCCTGCGCCACCCCACCCCCCCCCACCCCGCACCCACCGGGCCAAAAAAAAATTTTAATTTTTTTTTTAACTCACTCATAACGCTCCGACCATCCGGTCCACCCCCGCGTCCCCTCCCCCACCCCCTCCTCTCGCGAAAATTTTTTTAAAATTTTTTCTAACTCATCCATAACATTTCACTCTGTTTTATTGATATTGACAAAACATTTCACTCTGTTTTATCAAATAATTCAATAAATTATGGATGGTGAAAATTCATTTCATATTTTCATCAAAATAAATAAATCAAACAATTATAGAATCTTTTTAATCTGTGTTGGAAAACAATAAGCCACATTTACAATGGACAAGTATGATACATGTTTCACTTGCATAAAGTATGATCAAAGCTCAGCAATAAAGAAACTTAAGAAGATGCATCCAACACCACTAAAGAAACGACCCGTATCTAGGCGATAAAAATCAGATCAATTCAGGTCTAATGTACACACACTTAGGTTGTCTGCTTATAAGATGCAATATTTTTCATGAACAATTTTCTAAAATTGAGCTGTAACAATTAGCAACATACAATCTATTGTGTAAACGATTTCATATATAATCCAGCAATTTCTTGTCCGGTCCTGCATTTACTCCTCCACCAATAAGACTTTCAAATATCATAAATCATTCTTCACAAGTTACATTCAACACCACATATGACAAAAACAAAAAAAAAGATTCTCTGATTCTATTAAAATGAGCAAAAGTAAGATAGTAATTATTCATGAAACCTCTATCTGAGAATATAGGCCGTTGTAGCCACGAGAATTAAGGAAAGCATCTACGGCGTCGTTTGAAGAGTTCGCCGGATTGGTTTGAAAAGAATCAGTGGTGTCCAAAAAAATTTTAAAATTTTTTTGGGGTGTGCGCGGGGTGGGAGAGGGGACGCAGGGGTGGTTATGATGTTATAGATGAGTTAGAAAAAATTTTAAAAAATTTTTTGCGAGAGGAGGGGGTGGAGGAGGGGACGCAGGGGTGGGCCGGGTGGTCGGAGCGTTATGAGTGAATTAGAAAAAAATTTTAAAAATTTTTTCTGGCCCGGTGGGTGCGGGGGGGTGGTGCGGGGGGTGGAGGGGTAGGTGGGTGGAGTGCTGGGGCGTTGTGGGTAATTTTTTATTATTTTTATCTTTTTTCCTAATTTTTTGATTTTTAAAATAATTTTTAATTAATTTTTACAATTTTTTTAGAATTTTTACAAATAATAACATTTTTTAGAAATGATTTTTTTAAAAAAAAGAAAAAACCTGCTGTAGCAAGTCACCTTCCGGTGACTGGCTACAAGTGAGACATTTCGGCAAAAGAGTTGTTGTTAAGTGAGTTTCATCAACGTTAGGCTACTAACTGAGTAATGGGCCAAACCTTAGGCTAATAAGTGAGATTTTCTCTTGAACAAAATGGGGGAAAACAGTTACCCCATTATCACGCCTTCTTTACTTATAATTTTATTATTTTTTTAACTTTATCCTTACCCCTTTACTCTCGGCACCTTCAGTTTCAATTTAATTATTATTATTTTTTATTCTTTTTTAACTCCCTCACGCCACGCACCCTTTTAAACATATATATATATATATTATTTATTTATATTTTTATTATTTTTTTGTGCCTATCCTTTATTTGTACTATATATATATATATATATATATATATATATATATATATATATATATATATATATATATATTTAGTAACCACACATAATTATAAAGCTACTTAGACATAACAATACGCTACAGTTATATATATACATATATATAACTGTAGCGTATTGTTATGTCTAAGTAGCTTCATAATTATGTGTGGTTACTAAATATATATATATATATATATATATATATATATATATATATATATATATAACTGTAGCGTATTGTTATGTCTAAGTAGCTTTATAATTATGTGTGGTTACTAAATATATATATATATATATATATATATATATAATATATATATATATATATATATATATATATATATATATATATATATATATATATAGTACACACACATAATTATGAAACTACCTGGACATAACGATACGCTACAGTTAATTTAATTTCGAAAGGTTGTTACACCTAACGGCTACTTAATTCTCAATTAGCTCATAACGGCTAGTTCGTAAATTCTCGAGTGTAACATTTACATTTAGAAGTTATTCCTCTGATTGCTTGGACAGTGGCATTAGACGTACATATCTGACCACAATGAAATAAAATCCGAACTTCGTAAACTTGTAATTCTGGGAATAGAAATTTCAATGTAAAAAATGCTGCACTATAATACTTTTTGGAAATACTGTACTAAAATCATTTATAAGTTAGACCAAAATAAAAAAAACGTTTTCGGTACACTAGGCTTCTGTATTTTAGCAGAGTCTGGAGAAAAATCGGATCGCTTCTTGATCTAATGTATGCATTCTCACCCAACACTTTGTGTAAGAGGTTGTTTCCAACCGAAAGAGTAAAAACTATATACAAACTGTTGATGCACATTCAATCAATCATCAATCATACCCAGTATATCCCAACGGCATCAAAAACTATCGTTAAGGTCTGGAGAGAGTGAGCGGCAAACAAACAATACTTCTATCTTAAAGGATAGAGAGTTTGCTTCCAGTGAGACTTCAGACTTTATATGTATCTGCATAAATGACACAATAATAGGAATATGATGTGGTAGTGTTGATGCACATTAAGAATGTTTAAATAATATAATGTTCCAAAACATTATTTTCATCCTAAAATTGTATGTATCTTGGATAAAATATCAAAATCAAATAATCAGAATCTAGTTACTTTATGCCATGGCCCAAGCCAACATAAAGATTACGATGACAGAAAGAAAATCCAAAGAAGAACTTTGTTATCTGATTATACGAACAGAATTAATTGCACGATTCGTTACTTTAATCACTCGGAATTTAGAACGGACAGCAGATATCTTCCAGATGAATAAGTCAGTAGATGCT
Source organism: Eustoma russellianum (assembly GCA_036186865.1). Lineage (NCBI taxonomy): Eukaryota > Viridiplantae > Streptophyta > Magnoliopsida > Gentianales > Gentianaceae > Eustoma > Eustoma russellianum. The sequence goes on from AP025051.1 coordinate 34,533,153, forward strand.
ACAACTTGTGGGATCTTCTACCACTGAAATAGCTGATAATGCAGGATCTCCTCACCCGCATCTAGCTTTACCATCCTTGCTGCCACGTGTCGGACGATGGACAATAAGTTAATAGGAAAAGGGATGAGGAGATCCGGTCTACACTTTATTACATGGCAATATTGCTTGCCTTTTCTGCATTTTTGACAACCAACTTAACCATTAATTCTCCAAATATACTTTTATTTTCTACAAAGATTAGGTCATGTTTTTATAATCTTGTCGGTTGAACTAAGCGTGTGATGCCCTAATTCGATAATAAACTTGAACTCAAGAATTCTTTTACTAAATATTTGATCGATAATCGATGAGGCTGTTGGTATGTCAAAAAAAAGGCTGTAGTGTTTAGTTGGGATGGAGGTATTGTTCACTATATTGCAATATGGGAAATTTGATATTTGTGTTCACTATATTCCCTCATTAATATATTACCACATCATATTCCTATATTGTATCATCTATACATGTACATATGAAACCCAAAGTCTCACTGGAATCAAACTCTCTATCGTTTGGAATATGTGTATTGTTCGCTAGCTTCTTATCCTTCTCAAACTCTAGCAGTAGCTTTTGTTATCGCTGGGATGTATGAGTATAGTTGTTGTTATACCAATATGTCTAATGTTTTATAAGAAGATAAAGAAAACTGTTTTGACCAACATCGTGCAATAACGTAAGGTTCGTGTTGTCCGACGAAGAATACTCTAAACCAAAAGACAAAGTAACAGATTTTAAATATTAACTTTTGCTAAAAATTTAGACAATTCCAAGAATGTAATATGCGTTTATCTAACCGCAATATCTTCGACTTACCATGTTCAATAATCAAGTATGACTAGTTGATCATTGATCAATGAAATGTATATAAAATTTATGGACCTCTTGTTTTGGTCAATCACCCTCTTGATTGCATATAAATAAAACTTATTTATTATCATTTTATTAGACAACTAGTTGATCAATGACCACAATAAAATATCTGGTTTCCAAGAATATGTTGCTTGTGCCGTTGATTATTTTAGTGTTTCTTTATCTCTTTTCTGACTTTTCCCATCTTCCTGAAAGTGCTTGCCACCTGTCAATGCTTGAGTTTTAAATATTTATGTCATGTAAATCCTTGGGCACAAGCATGCGGCCAGGAAACTTTTCCAAAATAATACTATTTGTTGCACTACCTCACAGATGACCCTTGTGTGGTGAAGAGACACCCCTCTTCCATAACATAGCTCAGCTTGTATTTAGATTAAGAAATTGCTCTAGAAAGATGTAGGTTCGAATCAGAACACACGAACCGTCGATACAATACTGATGTCTGGACCAGTAACGACGAAAGCATTGTATCCGGTTTAATTGGGTTAGAAAATTGTTGATCTGATTTGCAGTAGACATTTTATACAAAAAGCCTCTATTAATGATTTACGTCTTATACAAAACTTCTTTAAGCTGGAACAGTGGAAACCCACGTAGTGCCAGGAGCTCCAAAAGAAACACCCTTACTTCCCAAATTTCTTCGTTTGACCGCTCGTCTATTGGAACCAAAATGTTGTTGACCAACAAAACCAACACGAATAGGTACACTAATTAGAAAAAGAAATGGTAGATATATAAAAGGAATTCCATTTTCAAGAAACATGCGATTCTCATATCTTTGACGCAGGTGAACATATTTGAGATGGGTTTTGTTTTCTTGATACAATTAATATATTAATTGAATTATGTATTTGACTAGTCAAAAATTCTTACGAGAAACCATAATATATAAAGAGATCTCGAACTAGCATAAACGTAACATATCATCACAAGAACGGAGCAAGATCTCTTATTTAGCATTCCATGTATGATCATTCGACAATGCCTTTGAGCCATAGTGAAATACAACATTGGATGTAAAACGTCGTACTCTAATTCCGATGTCTGTCACTGTCGTTCTAATCGTAAGAAGTTTTGTAGAATATACAAATAAAGTTACAAAACAATCTTTAGATATGAAGATTGATTTTTGGTATCTATAAAAAGTCTACATCGTAACACATCATAGCATATTGAAACCCAAATTCCATATTATGATTGTTAAGGCGGCAATATTAATTGAGTTATAGAGATTGGATCCTCTCATCTCATTTTCTCTGGATAAGATCACTTCAACTACTTTCTTCTTACTGCACCCACCCCTGCTACCACGTGTCGCGCAGTTACGCATGGGGTGAGGGATTTGAGGTGGGAGGATACTAACCCCATTTTTTCTCACCCCACTCTCCACCGTACGACACGTGGCTGCAGGGGATGTTGAGCCTAGATGCAGGTCACGTTCATCTAACCTCATCACTCTTGCTGCCACGTGTCGTACGGTGAGAGATGGGGTGAATAGAAATGGGTTGGGATCCGGTCCCTGAGTTATACAGTATAACATGTAAGATGCGTATGCTGTTGTCATATTCAGAATCAACGGTGGAGAAGCTGTGGACGGAATTATCTAGTAGCAATGTTATGGTGGAGAAACGAGAGGCGGTGAGTGGTGTTGACGTGGCGAAAAGCGAAAAGGGTAAAGGGCAAAAGTGGGGCCTACACCTAATGTTGAGAGCCTCAAGAAAGTGAGCGACAGGTCATCATCGATCATCCTCAGCGTTATCTCTTTCCTTTCTCACCTGTCATCTGTCCACCTTACAATAAAGACCATGGCCCACCACAGACACTTTTTTCCTTCTGAGTTTTTCTTTATTCTGATCCGAAACTCATGGCTCACCGCCTTCCTCTCTTCTTCTCTCTACGTTTTCAGCGGCTGCAGATATTTTCTCTCTTCATAATCATACCTTTCTAGGTTGGTAAAGTTCGATTCATACATGAGGAGTCTAAAAACGAAATAAAATATGAATATTCAATTACGTATTGTCACGTATATAAAAGTAGTTTTTTTAAAGAAAAGGGTGCTGCATTTTTTTTAAAAAAAAAACTGCTTTTGTACATATGACGACGCATAATTAAAGGTCTCCTCACTTTTAGTCTCCTCAGATCTGAACCCGGTAAAGTTTTGGTAAGAGTCCAAACAAATTGTCCACAGTAGCTGAATCTGTAATCTTTTAATTCAGTTGGATCAAATATAACGATCTAAGTTCTTACAGGTTCATATAGCAGTATTGCGTTTACGCTGTGCGTATTCCAGTTCAAACCTACAATTTTTTAGTTGTAATGTTCCAATCCGAATACATTATGCCTAGTTCATAATCATATATTTCTCAATATACTTTTCCAGTGGTAGTTATGATTTTCCTTCTTCTTGTAGTTCGTCAAATCACACACCTAACTTTTAGTTCATAAACTAAATTTATTTATTGATTAATGATATTCACCCTTAACTTTTATGAGAAATCATCAGTGAGAAAACAAATGCTCTCTCTTTTACAAAAAATTTAATTTTTCGTTTACCTTAGACATAGTTGATATTTTAGACATGAAGAGACTGTTGGGAGGAAACCGCGAGATAGCACAGCGGAATAGGAAATAATCTCTCCCAAATGCAGCAACTATAGAGAAATAATCGAACGAAACACGAACAAGAACACCAACAATTTTAGCGTGGAAAAACCTCCCAATGTAGGAGTAAAAAACCACGGGACCCGTAGGCCACTTAAACGATCTCCACTATAATCAATAATGGGTACAACCAAGTCTCTCTAGGCTCAGCTAGAGGAATACAACATCATCAAGATCAACCAAATCTTGGAACACAACAAGATACAAGAGAGGAACCAAAATACAAAGCTGAAATTTTCGGACAGAAAATTTCAGTCTCGGAAATGCAGGAATCGGTCACACTTAGACACCTCCAAAACACATCTCCACCGTTCAGAATGTACTAATGTGTCTTGGGAACAATCTGTCAAAATTTGGTGACGATCCAACGGTGCAATACTCGGCAAATGCAATTTTTCCGGAGGCTGGCAGGCTGCCCAGCACCTACGAAATTCACTCTTCCTCACTTGTATTTGCCTCTCTTATTTTTCTTCTTGTCTTCTTGTTCTCTCTTACTATTTGTTCCACACAATACCTCTATTTATAGTCTCCATCTTGTGCATTTCCAATGCACAAGGCCTTCAAAGTCTTCCAAGCAATAAACATCCTTGGAGAAGCACAACATCATTCCAACTTCCCTTGTTGGAATTCTTCCAATGCCATAATTGTTTTTGACTTAAGACATTGGAACTCTCCAATGTTGTAATTGTATTTTGACTCCAAACATTGGGACTCTCCAACTAGGAGGGATACCCAACAAACTCCTCCGACCGACTAGTTGGAGGGCAGCATCAATCCGGAAGCCATGCGGCAAAACTCAAACTTTCCTCTTGACAAAACTTTTGTCAACATGTCGGAACCATTTTCATCCGTATGAATCTTCTCAAGCTCGAATAGCTTGGTATCCAACGCATCACGAATCCAGTGATAACGAACATCAATATGTTTGGACCTTGAATGAAATGAAGAATTCTTAGACAAGTGGATGACACTTTGATTATCACAAAACAAGACATACTTAGCTTGTTTCACTCCTAGCTCCATTAAGAATTTCCTCAACCACAACAAATCCTTCGCTGCTTCCACAACGGCTATAAACTCGGCCTCGGTAGTAGAAAGTGCAACACACTTTTGCAATTTTGATTGCCAAGCCACGGCTCCCCCGGCAAAAGTCATCATATATCCTGAAGTAGACTTGCGATCATCCAAGCTCCCGGCTAAGTCAGAATCCGAATAACCAACCAATGTAGGAGAATCACATCCCAAAGTCAGCCTCAGATTCGATGTTCCACAGAGATATCTCATAATCCACTTCACAGCCTCCCAATGATGCCTTCCCGGATTCGAAAGATAACGACTCACAATTCTCACAGCATGTGCTATATCGGGTCTTGTGCAAACCATGGCATACATCAAACTACCAACTGCCGACGAGTATGGAACATTCCTCATACTCGATTTCTCATCATCAGTAGATGGACATTGCTCGTGATTAAGCTTAAAATGAGAAGCAAGCGGAATACTCACTGCTTTGGCTTTGTCCATGCCAAAACGCTGAAGAACCTTCTCAATGTACTTTTCTTGTGACAAAAACAACTTCTTTGCACTTCTGTCACGTATGACCTGAATCCCAAGGATTTTCTGCACTGGTCCCAAATCCTTCATAGCAAAGGATTCACTCAAGGTCTTCTTTAACTCATTGATTTTGGAAAAGTCTTTTCCAACAATCAGCATATCATCAACATACAACAGAAGAATGATAAAGTCATCATCAGAAAATCTCCGTATAAAAACGCAGTGATCGGCCTTTGTCATCTTGTAACCATGCCTAACCATCACTGAGCTGAACTTTTGGTACCACTGTCTTGGCGCTTGCTTCAAGCCATAAAGACTCTTTGTCAATTTACAGACACAATCTTCTTTACCCTTCTGTTGAAAACCTTCAGGTTGCTCCATATAAATCTCTTCATGCAGATCACCATGAAGGAAAGCCGTCTTGACATCCATTTGCTCAACTTCTAAATCAAGACTAGCAGCTAACCCGAGCACAACTCGAATGGATTGCATCTTCACCACCGGAGCAAAGATCTCGCTAAAATCAACACCTTTCCTTTGGGTAAAACCCTTTACCACCAAGCGAGCCTTGTATCGAACTTGTGAAGTATTTTCATCTTTCTTCACTCGGTAGACCCATCGGTTTTTCAATGCTTTCTTGCCCTTTGGCAAATTCACCAACTCAAAGGTGTTATTCTCACGGAGGGACTGCATCTCATCCTCCATGGCATCCATCCATTGCTTTTTGTTTTCATCTTCCAAAGCTTCTTGAAAATTTTCAGGCTCTCCACCATCAGTAAGAAATACATACTCGTCCGGGGGGTAGCGAACGGAAGGTCTTCTGTCACGGGTAGACCGTCTCAACTCAACAGCACTAGCAGGCTGCTCGACCACCTCCTCCTCATGATGGACTTCATTCTCAACACCTGGAGTCACATCAGGCTCATCAACTACAACATTTGGTGTGGGAGCAGTTGTAGTTGGTTGATCACCAACCAAATCTTCATCTGCATGAGTAGGAATTTCTTTCTCAACCTTCTCAATATCATCGATGGTGTAGTCCTCCATAAACACAACATCTCGGCTGCGAACAAGCTTTCTTGCAACCGGATCAAAGAAGCGATAGCCGAACTCATCAAGTCCGTATCCCACAAATACACATTTCTTTGTTTTGCCATCAAGTTTGGATCTCTCATCTTTTGGAACGTGCACATAAGCAAGGCACCCAAACACACGAAGATGGTCATAGGATATATCTTTTCCACTCCAAACACGGTTTGGAACATCAAACTTCAAAGGCACACAAGGTGTAAGATTTAGCACGTGCACCGCTGTATTCAACGCTTCACCCCAGAAATACTTCGGCAACCTTGACTGAGATAACAAACATCTCACTCTTTCAATCAAGGTTCTATTCATTCTTTCGGCTAGCCCATTCAATTGCGGTGTCTTCGGAGGAGACCTTTGGTGGCGTATACCTTGGCTCCGACAATATTCTTCGAAAGGACCAATATATTCTCCCCCGTTATCCGTTCGGATACACTTGAGCTTCTTTCCAGTTTCTCTTTCAACCGATGCTTGAAAGGACTTCAATGTATCAAGCACTTGGTCCTTCGTCTTCAAAGTATAGGCCCAAATCTTCCGAGAATAATCATCAATAAATGTCACAAAATAGTAAGCACCGCCAAGTGACCGGATCTTCATCGGTCCACACACATCGGAATGCACCAAGTCTAAAATCTCCTGCTTTCTTTTTGGTTCGGATGACTTGAAGGACACACGTCTTTGCTTTCCAGCCAAACAATGCGCACACTGCTTCAGTCTTGCATCGGAAACACCGGATAACATATTCTTCTTGGCTAGGATGCTCATTCCCTTTTCGCTCATATGACCCAAACGCTGGTGCCATAATTCCGAGGAGCTATCATTCTCACAAGTATTCATATAATACTTGGAAATCCCAAATTTGGCAACGTACAAATTTGAACACTTCTTTCCTCTCGCAACCAACATTGAGCCCTTCGTCAATTTCCATTCATTACCGGGAAATGAGCTGCAATGTCCATCATCACTTAGCTTTCCAACGGATAAGATATTGAACCGAAGATCAGGAATATGCTTCACATCCTTGAGAACTAGTGTAGTTCCATTACTAGTCTCAACACAAATATTCCCCATTCCGACAATGCTCGATTGTCCTCTATTTCCCATACGTACTACTCCGAAATCACCTGCCTCATAGGTTGAGAAAAGATCACGCCGAAAGGTAGCATGTGTAGAAGCACCACTATCAATCACCCAATCCATCTCTTCAGATGATATATTAACACTTTCTACACAATCATCACAAATAATGAAGAAATCATCAACAACGGCAATATCATTATTGTTGGTACCTTCTTTCTTGACATCATTGTGGCTACTCTTGTCTCTCATTTCTCTTTTCAGCTTTCGGCAATACTTTCGAATATGACCCTTCAAGCCACAGTGATGGCACTCTACATTTGACCATTTGTTGGAACTCCCACGAGACTTGCCACGATCCGAAGATTGGTTTTGACTCTTTCCTCTTGAGGCACCACGATTATTCTGAGTCCTTCTCTGACTTCTCCCCCGTGATTCAGTGACCAGCATCTCTGCATGAGAAGAGGAACCAAGAGACTTGCGTCTCATTTCTTCACTGAGAACGGCACTCTTAGCCGATTCCATTGTGAGAACACCATTCGGAGCAGAATTTGATAACGATGTCCGGAATGTCTCCCATGAATTTGGCAGAGTGCCAAGAAGCCATAAAGCTTGAATCTCATCATCAAAGCTTATGCCCATCGTCGCCAATTGATTCATAATTCCCTGAAAAACATTCAGGTGGTCGGCCATTGATGAACCATCATCATACTTCAAAGACATCATCTGCTTGATCAGGAATAACTTATTATTCCCCGTCTTCTTAGCATATAACTCCTCCAGGGCTGTCCAGAGGGTTCTCGCATTAGACAACTTGCTTACATGATTCAATACATTATCATCGACCCATTGGCGGATGTATCCACAAACTTGTCTGTGGAGCAGGTTCCATTCTTCATCACTTTTTCCTTCGGGCTTCTCGGTAGAGAAGACCGGAACATGAAAGCCTTTGACATAGAGCAAATCTTCCATCTTTCCTTTCCAAACATTATAGTTGGAGCCATTCAAACTCACCATCCTGGATGTGTTCACTTCCATAGTTGCAAACAGTCAAGAGAACCTCGCTCTGATACCACTTGTTGGGAGGAAACCGCGAGATAGCACAGCGTAATAGGAAATAATCTCTCCCAAATGCAGCAACTATAGAGAAATAATCGAACGAAACACGAACAAGAACACCAACAATTTTAGCGTGGAAAAACCTCCCAATGTAGGAGTAAAAAACCACGGGACCCGTAGGCCACTTAAACGATCTCCACTATAATCAATAATGGGTACAACCAAGTCTCTCTAGGCTCAGCTAGAGGAATACAACATCATCAAGATCAACCAAATCTTGGAACACAACAAGATACAAGAGAGGAACCAAAATACAAAGCTGAAATTTTCGGACAGAAAATTTCAGTCTCGGAAATGCAGGAATCGGTCACACTTAGACACCTCCAAAACACATCTCAACCGTTCAGAATATACTAATGTGTCTTGGGAACAATCTGTCAAAATTTGGTGACGATCCAACGGTGCAATACTCGGCAAATGCAATTTTTCCGGAGGCTGGCAGACTGCCCAGCACCTACGAAATTCACTCTTCCTCACTTGTATTTGCCTCTATTATTTTTCTTCTTGTCTTCTTGTTCTCTCTTACTATTTGTTCCACACAATACCTCTATTTATAGTCTCCATCTTGTGCATTTCCAATGCACAAGGCCTTCAAAGTCTTCCAAGCAATAAACATCCTTGGAGAAGCACAACATCATTCCAACTTCCCTTGTTGGAATTCTTCCAATGCCATAATTGTTTTTGACTTAAGACATTGGAACTCTCCAATGTTGTAATTGTATTTTGACTCCAAACATTGGGACTCTCCAACTAAGAGGGATACCCAACAGAGACCTTCAGAAAAGTTGTCTTCACGCCTCAAATACATCTATTTTCTACATAAGATTCCCCATCTTTTGCTACTTTGGTTTATTTGTTTGAACTTTCTTTAAAAAAACAAAAAGATAAAAAAAATGTCTTGACTGAGTACATATATGAATGCATCATAAAACCATCCTACTAGATTACTAAAGCAAAAGAACAATATCCCTGGCTCTGTAGGTTCCACCGCTCCAGCTACAAGGAGCTTTGTAAAGATATAAATTAAGAGTTCAGCGGACTTATAGCTTGGTAAGACATTAACAAGAACCCATACAAGATGCCTACTGCAAACTGTGCCGGTAACACTCTAACCCAATTAGGTCAGATACAATTTCATAGCATTACTGGCCCAGACAGCAGTAAAGCATCCACGCTGCGTGTGTCTTGGTTCAAACGTATACCTTTTTAAAGCAATGTCTCAACCCAATTACCAATTGACATATGCTGATCATACCAGATTCCTAATCTTGCGCGTCGATGGTTTCACTGGATCGGTCATTCTTATGTATGGTATGTATCTCTTCTTCTACACTTATTTACTGAATCAAAAATAAACTTCGCTTTTAAAGATTTTATTGGTACGATATCATAATGTCGTTAAAATAATAATACCATATTGAAATGAAGAAAAAATTATTAGGTACATTAAGTTTCTCGTAATTCTAAACTTGCTCGAGTCCTTTATCTGTATGATCTTATGCATTATGGCTAATAATGTGTTACAAGGTTATTATTTTCCAATTTCCAAATAGTTTCGTGTGTGCAAATTGCTAGGTATGTCACAAACACTCTAGATGGGGTGAATAGAGTGTTGGATAATTTTGTGGAATTTTTTTGTTTTTGGCTTTCTTCAACTCACATGGAATTCAAAATCAAAGCAAGAACGAGAGATGATAGACAATGAATGAGTACACCGGATATACAGTGGTTCGAATCGTAAATAGTTCTACTACACTACCACTTTGTTGTTAAAGTAGATTTTCAACAACTACTCTTCTTATTATACGTAATAAGAACAACCACAACAATACTTACACAAACAACTTAGTGTAAGCAACCACAACAACAACTTCTTGTACAAAACAACTTTGTGCAGCTACAACAACTTCAACTCTAATCAAGAACAACTTCTTGCTACCTCACAACTTCAACAAAGTTCTCTCAAGAACTTTCTCAGAGTGGGTTTAATTAAGTAGTGTGGTTTACACTTTTTCACTAGTCTAAACACAAGCAAGAGATCAAATATTTATGGTTCCTCTTGTGTTAGACTTACAATCTCTCAATATGCAACAATGAAGAACAAATAAGGCTTAACAAGCTTTAAGCACTTCTACACAAATAAGAGAAATTTACAACAGTGAAGAATGAAGCTTGATGATGGTGAAAGTGTATGAATGCCTCATCTGAGCTTATTTTGTTTATAGAAGGTGTAATCTACGTTTTTGGAGCCTCCCCGATGTCTTCAAGTCAATCTCAAGGGTTGAGGATGGTTATTTTTCTCTTTTCTTTATAAAAGCTTGGGATGTGGTGGGCAAGGATTTTATGGAGGCTTGCATGGAGTTCTTTAGGAATGGTTACATCCTCAAGCAATTAAATCATGGTAATATTGCTTTGGTTCCCAAAACAAGCAATGTTACAAGGGTTGAGGATTATAGACCCATCACATGTTGCAATGTGGTCTATAGAACCATTTCAAAAGTGTTAGCTACAAGATTGGTGCCGGTTTTAGGTGAAATCATAGACAAAGCTCAAGCCGGATTTCTCAAAGGAAGGTCTATGATGGAGAATATCTTCTTGGTGCAAGAGCTCATACGAGATTATGGACGCAAACATACCTCCACAAAATGTATGTTGAAAGTGGATATCAAGAAGGCATTTGACTCCATTAGTTGGGATTTCTTGGAAAGTATGCTACATGAGCTTGGTTTTCCAATTACATTCGTTACTTGGATCATGGAGTTTGTTACCACGACATCATATTCCATTATCATCAATGGCACCCTACATGGTTTCTTCAAAGGTGAACGTGGATTAAGACAAGATGACCCACTTTCTCCTTTTCTATTCATTATTAGCATGGAATACCTCTCGAGATTATTGAGGACGTTGAGCAACAACTTGGATTTCAATTTTCATCCGAAGTGCATGGACCAAAAGATCACTCACTTATGCTTTGCGGATGATTTAATATTATTTTCTAGGGGGGCAAAATTTCGGTCCAAGATATATTGAATATTATGAATGAATTTGGTGAATTTTCGAGGCTAAAAGCAAATCTTGCTAAGTCACAATTGTTTTACGCGGGTCTTGGAGCGGATGGAGTTGAGATCGAAAATCTTACTTCCCTCTCTCTTGGTTCCATGCCATTTAGATACCTTGGTATCCCAATTGCTGGGTACAAACTTCAAGCTTCTCATTATTCGGCTTTTGTTAGCAAACTCATGGATAAGGTAGAATCTTGGAATTCAAATTCACTTTCACATGCAGGGAGGCTTGAAATTATAAAATCCGTCCTAAAAGGAGTTGCTTGTTTTTGGTTGAGTGCTTTACCATTGCCTTCTAATGTGAAGAAACGTATTGATCAAATGTGTCTACACTTTCTTTGGGGTGGTAATGACTCAAGGCATAAGAAAGCTTTGGTTGCATGGAAGACTTGTTGTCTACCAAAAGAAGAAGGTGGTTCGGGAATTATTCAACTAAATGCGTGGAACTTTTCTCTTCTTGCTAAGTATGTTTGGGACATTCATCGCAAAAAAGACTCTCTATGGGTTCAATGGTTGCATAATAGGTACAAAATGGAGGAACTTTGGCTCAAGGAAAAACACAAAAGAGACTCAGCGCTACTAAAGAAGATTTGGAGATTCGAGATTTCATCATTCAAGCTATTGGATCTAAAAATAATGCCATCTTAACTCTCACTGGTTGGATCTCTAATGGTGTTCTGAGGCCAAATTTGGCCTATGACTTTTTTCGTAAAAAAATGAATCAAGGTGGCTTGGTGTAAATTTGTTTGGGATAGTTCAACTACTCCAAAGCATTCCTTTCTTTTATGGTTAACAGTTGTGGGTAAACTGTCTACGAGGGATAAACTTCCATTCATTGAGGATTATAAATGCCCCTTGTGTAAGGATGGAGTCGAAGATGAGAAGCATCTATTCTTTAGATGCACAATTACTCGGCAGGTATGGAGTGACATAACAAGATGGCTTGGGTTACCATTGAGACTCAACAAACTGAATCAAATTTTGGCTTGGGGAAGAAGAAACTTGAGAGGTAAGGCGCATCATTCAAAGGCGGCCAAGATAGCACTAGCTGCCGTTGTATATCATGTATGGCATGCTAGGAATAGACTTATTTTTGATGGGCATACTTTTGTTCCACGGGATGTTATTCATAGAATACGCACACATGTGCTTAAAGTGATGTATAGATTATATCCGCAGTTGATTCCTACACAATGAGATTGTCTGATATCTCATTTTGTTAGAATTCTTTTGTACTGTTGGGGCTTTTGTATGGGTTACATCCCGAGGATGTTTTGATTTCATGGGTATCAATACAAATTTGCATTTTACCCAAAAAAAAGAAAAAGAAAATAGCCTTTAGCCACTATATGGATTAATTTGATCCTCCAAAGCCATCATAGAGAATCTTAGACATGGATACAATAGTCAAGGAAACATGTATAATGTTAGAGAAAAGTCCACAAGAAATTTGAGCAAGATTGGAAAGAGAAAACATCATGAATCATCCTTGGATTTTGTTCCGACGGACATAAAAATTTGAATTATGGATGACATCGATCGATCGATGTGTCTGGGTTGAGAGATTGATGTCCTCCAGAGAGGTTCCAGTTTTGAACCTGCCATACATCGATCGATTGAAGTCTCTCCTTGAGAGACTAATGTGACATCAATCGATCGATGTCCCCAAGACTGAGAGATCGATGCCTTCCAGAGAGGTTCGAGTTTTGAACCTTCACTACATCGATCGATCGAAGTCTCTCCTTGAGAAACTGATTTGACATCAATCAATCGATGTCCCCAAGACTGAGAGGTCGATGTCTTCCACAGAGGCTCCAGTTTTGAACCTTCATTGCATCGATTTGATCAATATCTCTCCCTTAAGAGACTGATGTTACATCGATCGGTCGATGTCCCCCAGTTTGAGAGATCAATGTTGGACAGAAAGGTTCCAACCTTGGACAACTCCAACATAGATCGATCCATGTCTCTCCTTGAGAGACTGATGTATACATCAATCGATACGTGTGAGACTCATTTTGCTTCAATTCCAAGTGTGAATTTCCTTTTTAACTCATTCAAAACATCTTTTTACATTATCAAAATATTTCATACCGTAGCACAAATCATAGCTCAATGGAAATCATCATAATATAACATTGATGACTAAAATAGCAGACTACATTCGAATTTCATTAGTGGTTTGGATTCAGATCTTTTACATATTTACAAAGACAAAACGAACTTGATCTGAAAAGCTATTACTAAAATATATCTTTCGATTTTATATATTTATAGTCGTTATGAGCAAGGTAATGAGAGTCCGTACTAATTCGAGTTGAATTTTTTTTTCCAGTTTCCGAATTTCAGCAGTATTACTTGTGAATAGGTCAATTTTGAGCTACTAAAATTATAAAATTTGCCGTACCGACCACTAAATCGCAGACATTAGGATCACAATTATGACTATAGCTAAAGGCAATATCTAAATTTTAGATTATTTCACTGGTCAATTTGCACTAATGAAGTACTAATAATGGCTTTTACTAGATGAAAAATATTATATATCTACATCGTACCATAAGATGACAGGACGTTATAGGAAAAATATTGGAAAAGCAAGTAGGACTTCCTTGTCATGAAAGTGGCTTTTCTAGTCTAGAGATTATAAAGTAAAAACTAAATACATTTTAGATGTATTAGGCTGTTATGTTTGTGCAAGATTTAGAGATGTCGATCGGATGTACGCAGTCTTACTCTACAATTTGTGCAAGAGACTGTTCTTACGGCTCACACCCGTAACCTCAAGGTCACAAACAACAACATTACTAGTTGTTTCAAGGTCTGCTGTCTCGTTTTAATGCTTCGGTTGATTTTTTATTTTTATTTTGGTTTCATTCCCTTTTTCTAGCTTATCCTTAGATTGGTCATAGTAATAGTTTATTCTGGCTATGCATCTCCTGATCCATCTATTGTGCAACTATAGATGACCTACATTTATATATTGCGTATGTATATTTTATAGAGTAATGTTTCGTAACATAAATTTGAGAATACACTTTTATAACACCTCTTACATATACCAATAAGAAAAATAAAAAAGGTGTTAAAAATTAGGTGTTTATATATTTTCTGCTCTTTTTATTGGTTCACATCTCCTAAAGTAATGTTCCTAAAAAAGTATTCAAATGCAACAATCTTTTTATATATGTGAATTGATTTTATAGGTTGAGATAAATAATGAAAAAACTACTTTGATACAAGATCCAAGCTAATTTAAGCTTATTAGAGCAAGTTTAACATTGCACAAGATAGATATTATGCTTTAGACAATATATATTATGGATATGTCGTGATCAATTCTTTCTTTATGGATATGTCATGATCAATTCTCTATTTTCAAATGGATAATCAGAATAATAAAGTTGAGTGAAATAACAAAGACATTTCCAATGGAGTTAAAACACACTCTTTTTTGACTTTGGAATGTGGTGGAATAAAGCAAAATGACTTACTAAATTGGTTGCGTTTCTTGTATTGTGAAGTAGCAATAGATCGACACGCAATTTTCATTATAAGTCATTAGGAAACAACCTCTGTGTGTTTCTAACACATGGGTATGGTTGCGTACATCCGACCTTCTATATGACGTCATAGGCGGGAGCCTCTAAGGGAATGAGTAATGTTGTTGTCGTTGTTGTATTGTGCAGGAAGGCCTGTAAACGAACCGAGCGGCTCGACCTGTTCAGCTCGTTCGGAATAAGCTCGGCTCGAGCTCGGCTCGAGCAGGAGATACACGAACCGAGTTTGAACTGCGTTCGGTGTTCGTTTATTATTCGAACGAGCTCGAGTTGTGCTCGTGAACAACTCGGCTCGGTCACTTTATAATTACCAAATACAAAAATACCCATCTGCGTCACTCACTTCCACTTTCCCAATTTCTCTCAGACTCTCACACTTCGTTTTCTCCCCTCAAGCTCAACCCTCAAATTCAATCCCTCGTCTCTCCTCTCAAGCTCTCAGTCTCAGATTCACACGACAATCACACAACACAATCCTCGTCTGCGCAGTTCCCATCTCCGACGCCGTCTCTCAAGCTCAAGTCACCGGATTCCTTCCCACCTCCGAGTCTCCGACGCCGCCGTCTGCAACTGCAAGCGGTAGGATTTCTGAAGATTTTCTTACTCCTTTCTTTGCGCATATCTAGGGTTTCGTTGGCATATTGATTTACTTTCATTTGTTTGTCTGTTGAAATAGGGTTTCCCTGAATTCACCGGATTCCTTCCCCCCCTTCGTTCCGCGGTGAGGTTTCCCTGAATTTCTATTTTTTTTTACAGAGCAAACAGTTGATTTTTGCTTGATTTCTGCTTGATTTGGCTTGATGTTTCTGTTTGATTATCCGGACCACTAGTTGTTCAGGAATCAGGATACATTCAAGAAATTCACATCTTGGTTGGACTCGCCAGAAAGTAAGCATCTTCTAGACCTTTCTGCACTTTGGTTTTTCCTTTTTCTTGTTTTTTATTTTTTGCTATTTTTGGTTTAGGCCGGAAGAGGGAGGGAGGGGGTTGTGAGTGGGCGACTGTGATGGAATTTATATCACTTGCAGCCTGCAGACTGCAGCTATTATATTTCCTTATCAGTTGTTCTTTGGTTGATAGGTGCAATTGGTCAATGTCAATCCTTAATATTAGACTAAAATTAACTGATAAGGAAATATCAACCAAATAAAAACTTTAGAAGCCTTTTTTTGGCAGTGTTTAGGCTGGTAAGTTTTTCATTCTGTTTTCTTCACATGGACCCTTTCTTTCCTTTTCCCATACTGTGGCTGAATACTTCTTCGTGTATTCTTTTAAGTTTTTCTCAATATCTACTGCTTTTGCAACTTGCTCTTCATTTTCACGAAGCATATTCTCTTCAGATATTTTCCTCACCTTTTATTGCCCAATAATCCATCAAGTTATTGATAAATGGTGCTTGCAAATGTTTTCTTTTCCATTTTCACTTAGCCCGCAATATGTTGCTAAGGGTGATACATGTTTGCTGGCCATCAGTTTTGCTCTAACAGTCAAATTGAGGTGTTACTACTTACTGCCACTGGGTTGCAACAACTAGGCTTGTATTTGTAGCATATTAAATAGTTTTATGATGTTTTTACAGATTACATAATCATGTCATCACACGACGTGCAAAATGTTGATAGTATTGAACGAGAAATTGATAACACTGATGTGATGTCAGAAGATGAAGCAAACAGCCCCCAAAGGAGGGGTGAAGAAGCTGTTGATGTTGAGTGTGAGGAAGGATTTGAAAAGAAGAAGAGAAAGAAAACCTCTAAGGTGTGGGAGCACATGACAGAGGTTGTGGTTAACGGTGTGGATATGGTGCAATGCAAGCATTGCAAGAGAAACCTTAGGAAGAATAAGGACGGGACTACTACACAATTTAGTCGGCATTTGAATAGGTGTCTCGGTGTTGGAAAGAAGGATGCGGGCTCTTCCGGAAGTATGCAACAAATTTTGCAATTTAAAGAGGGAGTGAGGAGTGAGGAGAATGAAGTTAGCAATTTCAAGTACGATCATTCTAAGGTACGAGAGGCTGTAGCTCGTATGATTCTTATGCATGAGTATCCATTCAACTTAGTTGAGCATGTGGGGTTCAACGATGTCATGAAGACTGCTTGTCCATGGTACATAAAGATTAGTAGAAATTCGGCGAGGGAAGATTGTTTTACGGTTTATAATATGGAGAAGAAGAAGATGATGGATACATTAAAACAGGTTGGTAGAGTTGGCATCACCACTGACTTGTGGAAGTCATGCCAGAAGACACAATACATGGTGGTGACAGCACATTTTATAGATTTGGATTGGAAGTTGCAAAAGAAGGTGTTGAACTTTTGCAATGTGCCACCACCGCACACTGGAGAGTTAATTGCCGAAGCATTGGCAAAGTGTTTAAGCGATTGGGATCTTAATGACAAGCTTTCTAGCATTACGGTGGATAATGCTTCCTATAATGACAAATGCATAAGAAATTTGAAAAGAGATTTCATGTTGCGGAAAGCCCTTCCCATTAGTGGTAAATTGTTCCATGTGCGTTGTTGTGCGCACATACTCAATTTGTTGGTCCAAGATGGATTGGAGGAGATCAAGGACATAATTGACACAATTAGAGATGCAGTGAAATATCTGAATGCGTCAGAGTCACGTCTTAGAGGTTTTGGAAACATTGTGAAGCAATACAATGTTGCTAATAAAAAACTTATTTTGGATTGTCCCACCCGATGGAACAGCACATACATGATGTTGGCTGCTGTTTTACCTGTTAAAGCTGCCTTTGAGAGATATGCTGGTGTTGATAAAAGGTTTGAGAAGTTTGCACCATCTATGTGCGAGTGGGATAAAGTCGGCGAGGTCTGTGAATTTCTGAAGCTTTTCTATTCCATAACCAATACTATTTCTGCTGTTGCATATCCTACCTCGAATATGTTTCTTATAGAATTGGCTCGGATTAAAAGGTTGTTGGATGAGAAGAAGCATGATGGCTCTGATAGTATCAAGGACATGGCTAATGTGATGTTAATGAAGTTTGATAAATACTGGGGGGAATGCAATATCTTGCTTTCTTTGGCTGCTCTTCTTGATCCTAGGCTAAAGAAGGATATTGTCACGCATTGTTTCAAAATTATTTTCAGGGAAAATTCATATCAAAAGCATGTGGATGACATGGTTGCATTGCTGAAGGAATTGTTTGAAGAGTACAGGGTTACAGATGCAAGTATAAGTGCGGCAACACTTTCGTCGTCAGAAAGAGGTTTGGGTGTTGCTTCATCCAGTGGCGTACGTAAATCCGGAATTTGTTGGGAAGGGCTTGGGGAGATCGATGATCTAAGCGACGATGATTCATGTGGTACTATTTCTGAGGTGGACATCTATTTGAACGAGAAGAGATTAAAGGGCGAACAAGATTTAGATGTGTTGTTGTGGTGGAGAATGAACAGTGGTCGATTTAGTATTCTTTCTAAGGTTGCTCGTGATCTTTTGTCTATTCCGGTTAGTACTGTTGCCTCAGAGTCTACCTTCAGCGCTGGTGGACGCATCATAGATGATTACCGATCCAGTCTATCAGTGGAGACGGTGGAGATGCTCTTGTGTGCCGGCGATTGGGTACGACAAGCGAGGAATGCAAAGAAGGTAAATTATACTATTATTTGTAATATTTTGTTTACTTAATATGTTATAATACTTGTTGTAACTATTCATTATTTTTTTAGGTAGACACGGATGATCAGTATGCATGCGAGATTATATTACCGGATTGAGAATGAATATGTAAATGACTAAATGCAATGTAAGCACTTTCTTCTGTTGCATGTATGCTTTATTGTTTCTGATTTTTTCAAGTAAGTCATAAACTTTTTTTGTTATTTTAGTGTTGTGATGTGCCTGTGGGCAATGGAATTGGAAGCTATCTCCTGCGTTTTTTCAAGTAAGTCATATCTTGATGTGTGTATTTCTGATTGGAAAGTTCAAAGTTGTAGTAAATACTTTCTTTGATTGGGATTTTGGAATTTTGCATTTGCTAATTGCAGGAAACTTGCTTGAATGTGATATTGAATGTGATGTTGGGTGTTGAATGTTTATCATCATTGAAACTTTGAGGGCGTGGATGTTGGGTGTTGGATCATCAGAAGCAGTGGGCTCAATATAGTTATTTTGTTATTTTGAGGGCGTGGATGTTTATGTCTTTGAACTTGAACCTTGGTAGCTCTCCTGCCTTATATAGTTATTTTGTGACATGCACCACTTTCATCAGTTTTCAGGGACTCAACCGGCAACACCTTTCTCTCTGTTTTTTCTTTTATTATTTTATTGGATATTGTGTTTTATGTGATTGATTGTCTTGCGGAGAGGACACATTTAAAGCACCAGAAGTTTCTGGCAGAGGACTTTCCTGCATTTTTTTCTCAATCTCCATTCTAATTTCTTGCGAGGAAACATCCAAGTTGGTGCCTGCAAACCGAGCCGATCGGGTGGTTGGGCTCGTTTGAATCGAGCTCGTCTCGAGTTCGACTCGACTAGCAGCACACAGCAGCACAACAGTTATCTTACCGAGCCTACCGAGCCGACACCGAACGGCTCGTGAACCATCACGAGCCGAGTACGATCGCGTATTATCTGTTCATTTATATTATCGAGCAGCTCGGCTCGTTCGAATACATAAACGAACCGAGTTCGAGCTAAGTAAAACTCGGCTCGCTCGGTTCGTTTACAGGCCTATGCAGGACATTGGGATTTATATTATTTAATTATTGTATGATTCATTTTCTTTTTTGGACCCACCCATTATGATTAACTCTTATATTACTAAAATATCACTTGCAATTGATTTAGCATTTTATTCTGCAAGAAAAATTCTTCAGCAATTTTTACTTTTTTTAGTAGCCAAGATGGTGTAATTACTCTTAGTGCTATGTTCCCTGACAAATTCTAAAATGCTCCAAAATATAATATTATCATTTACTTTTTAACCAATAATATTTATAACATGTGTCCATATGTTATATAATGATCAGTGACTAATCTTCTTTCATTGAACGGCCATCCGGCATCTACAGTGCAGTGATGTATAGGAGAAAAGGGAAATGGATCCACACATTGGAAGGGAATAGGTGAGAGAATAATCGGATAACATGTGACGATAAGAGAGATTATGAAATTGAATGAGAGATGATCAGTATGAATATATGAGACTGGTTGAATGAGGGTGAGAGAATAACCCGATAACATGTGACAACAATAGAGCTTATGAAACTGTATGAGAGATGATCAGTAGAAATATATGAGACTGGATGAATGACACGTGTGGGTACATGATGTATTGGGCGAAGGAAGAATGGTGAGGTGATCTTCTTTGGGAGAAAAGAGCGAGAGTATTCATTATTAAGTCCATAGAACTACACCAAACTCTCATAGGAATCGACACCACTTCTACACTTATATAGGTAAAATTCATCAAGTGTAAACTGCTCACACAACCATAAACATTGTTATAAAATTCATTGAGAGATTCTTAAAATCTCATCCTCATAAACTTGCAGCAATCACCACCTTACATCAACAGCATAGTGCTGATTAGAACACTTCTATAACTTATGTTTAGCACATTGAACCTCGTTTATAGGATCTCTACTAATATTAGGTTAAGTTCTCATCATATAGAGCTCACATCAAATGGAATAATCTCATACCCCTCGATATAAGAAGAACTAACTTACATTTAGTTATTGTCGGATCACTCTTATAGACCTCACAATATCAATGATCTACCCCAAAAAAATTTTGTCGGGTCACCATCATAGACCTCGCATTGTCTATGATTTACCCTAAAGAAAGTCAAGTAATCCACATCGTTATAATTCATCAAGTGCTAGCACATTCTCAAATCGATGTCTTTCAGTGATTCATATCAATGAATCACTTAACAAAATATCTCATTAGCCCACAAAGATTCACTATAAACAAATATGAAAACGTTGAGTTTCATTTCTATCAATGAAACCATAAAGCAAATATTTCTGCGAACCAACTCCTTAAACAAATATAATTAACATTCATCATAAACACCTTTATCATGGAGCTAATTTTATCAACAAGAAAAATAAAATTAATTTTATGTACATCAAGAAAGCTTATCATACACACAAGCTCAAACAATGAAACCTCAACCAATTAGAACAAAAACGAACAAGCATTATAGTATTGATCCAATTTCTTCTTCAACCTTCTAAACTTCTTTAGAAGTTATACAACATATGCAAGCTATTTACATGTTTAGTTTCAAATGTTAAAAATAACTTTTACTAATGAATGCCATCAACCATATGACTTCTATTAGTCACCAAGTAACAAACAACAAGCTATGTTGTCATTCAACTCAAAAGGATTTCAACATTGAACATAGACTTATCTCTCTATGTCATTTTGGAGTAAACTCTAACAGCTTTCTATGACCTAAGATTCATAAGAAAACAGTTCTTGTGATCTTTCAGTCATATCATACACTCAACGAAATTATACATTTAGTTTAATGTTCCATTTGCATGCTACACTAAATACTTGTCTTACAACATAAAACTCCTCAGCATTTAAACAGAATGAACACATGTCTAAAATAAGAAGTTTTTATGTACATAACTACCAACATAAAATCACAAAAATAACTAGTCTTAGTTATTTCATTTTCAACTAGAATCTTTATCTTTAAAAAGTTGAAAGCAAACTATCAAATACCTAATTCTTAGATTTTTTTTTTCAATTACCATTTAGTGCTCTCAATATTATACACAGCATGCTTCACATGTGAACATCTAGCCAAAATTTTTTTAGCATAACATCTCAACTTAAATGACAAAGTCAACTTCAAAACTCACAACCATGGTTTAAAGTCTTTATCAAGACATCAGGTCAAATAATGTCATATTTTTAAACACATTTAAATACATGAATAAATTTTTTCACAAATCATAAACAAAACATGTACTACATGTTTTTAGTCATTGTAAAGGTAGTCATAGACATTTTCTTTATTCTCTTAATAGTATTAGCATTCTCATGATCTTATCTTTCATAGCACAAGATAACTAAATCAATCACATACAAAAACCAGATGCAAACCTGTCAAGATCTAAAAGATCATATGCATAGTACAAAACAAAAAATACTAGCCTTGTTTAGTAGTGACTTAGAAACATGTAAGAGCACTTTCAACTTTTCAAACTCTTTTCATGCATCTTTAAAAGAAACTAGTCTATCATTTTTTGCTCCTTAAAATTCAAGAAATAATTATTTTTTGGTTGCAATGAACTCGATAGGCATAACGTCCACCACTCATTCTATTGCACTACCAACAAGGGTTACTTCGGCGAAGATGATGATCGTAGCGATCTCTTTGTCTTTCACCATGTTGACATTCCATTGGTTTCTCCTCTTTATTTGTTGCCAATAATTGTTGAATCCATTTTTGTCCTCCATCAAGCACTTTTTAGACGTCCATCAACCATTTTAGTTCGTTTAAGAACTGGTTCATTGTAAACTTGTGTCAACACTTTAAGAAAACATTAACCTCCACATTCCGGAAGAAGTCGGAGTGACACCACTTTGATCTTTTTGCGAAATTGGCCTTTCTTCATGATTTTTTTATTGAAGATTCAACCCTCACAATTTGCCGAAATGAAAATAAATAACACCAAGAAAATGACAACGCAACGTCATTTTTACTCTCCTTTCTTTTTTAATTCTTCTTCTTCTTGGTCACCATTCATCCAGAATGGGAACCTCCTTTTTTTCATTTTTACTTCAAGAGTTTCTTCACTTTAAGTAATATCATCTTCCATAAATTTTGATTTATGATTGTTGGAAATTTAGAGCTTAGAGGACATAGAGAAGATGATAAACCAATAAACAAACCACTAACATAAGTAGAAGTACCAAAAAATGGTAGAGTACATCACATGAGTGATTCTTTAAAAGACGAAGTTTTCTTTTTACATACATGAGTTAGTAGAAGAGAACTACAAATGTATGAAAACCAAACATAAGGTACGTAACAGAGAAGAAAGAAAAATAGTCGAGAGGTAACGAAATCACTGTCCTTAGAGCGAAATTGTCTTCAACATTGAGTAATGTAGACTACAAAGCAAATGCCTCCCATGATATAATGGCTTCTTCTTTTCGGTTGCTTTACAAGAGGAAGATTGAACTTGTCTATTTGAAGTATTTTATATCATAAGAAGAAGAATGAAGAGGAAGAAATTCTGCATGTTTTCTCGAAAAGTCTTTCGAAAAGTCTCTTTCAAAGCGAATAATAAGTATATCTTCAAAACCTTTGATTCTTGTACTTATAGAATTTAATTCACAAAAAAGAAGTTAATTTAACACTTGTTTTCAGAATTTAACTTCCAAAATTAATTTATGATCGTTCAAGATTGATAGGACATGTTCAAAAATGTAAAAGTTGCATCATTTCATGAAAAGACAACATATTTTGAATTCGCCAAACTCTGTCGTCAAATGATCGGCCAATTTCACTGAACGGTTGGTGCAGCATTCGATCAGCTTTAGATTCTATCTGAACTTTGTCACCGAACTTAGAATTCATCACTAAACATTCGATCAAAGTCGCTGAATGTTCGGCTTTCTTCAGTAATCGACAAGCCAAACCTTGAATTCAAGTTATATTCTGAACAGATCTATTCTATGTTTCACTTCTTTCAGCAATCAAACTTCGTACATATTTTTATATATATTTGGAGCACTTTCTAAATCACTTTTATGTGTCTTTTCCATCAAAAAACATCATGCCAAAAGCGTCACATGAAGATTGCTATCTAAGGTTGCTGAAAAAGCCAACTTCATTTAGCTACTTCAGACCAGATGTAGTACCGTTAGATCATTCTAGTTGACAAATTATTTAGTTTTAGTTTTTAATAATGACAGTATCTTCGTCACAAGAAACAATATTATGTCCATAGGACATACAAAATGTCATAACAAAATAGAAAAATTTCATGATGATGTAGTGAGAACTACATGACTTGTGATTTAAATTCGATTTTTTTAGTAAACCAAGCTATGAATAATGTTAACTAACATACTTTTTGTTTTGTATCATTTAAAAAATAGATAGATGGTACAATAAAAAATCTTGTGCACAAGCAGTTAAGTTTTATAAGGAAGAATATTTTACAAAGGGAGACTTCTTTTTTCCCCTCTTTATAAGGACACGTGGGACTCATACATAGGCAACACACTATGCACTAGTCTACCTTGAAGGAAAAAGTCATTTCATGTTCCTGATGATCCCTACCGTCTTAGTCCCAAAAAATATTGTGGAGGATGCAAATCAGGATTCTAGCGGCTTCTTAGGTTGGATGAGGACTTACGCAGTGACCCACACAAGGTGTCCCTCAAGCCTTCGGCCTAGCATCAGTTAGGGGTGTCAAACAGGTCGTGTATCGTGTTTTGTGTTTCGTATTTTTCGAGTTTCGTGTATCAAAGTGTCATACTCATACCTTACCCGTTTGCTTCGCGTGTATGGATATAGATACCCAAACCCGTACATGTTAGGTTTCGTGTCGTGTATCGGGTATACCCACGAACTTGACAAGTACAAATATTTTAAGTCATGTATAGGTTATTTCATGTATTTTTCAGATTTTATGTACTTAAACGACTACTGATACAATGTATGAAACAACAATAATTACACAACCAAAGATTAAAGATTAAAATGAGTGAGGTCCTCTAAACTCAAATCACTTGACTATTCAATAATAAATTAAAGAAATGGGATTTGGGAATGCATGAAGGGGGAAACCGAATAAGGTTACTTAGTAGCGCGATAGTCTTTTTTTTTTGGAAAAATTATTTTTTATTTTATTAATTATAAATTTTATTTAAAATATATTTTTTTAAATTTTGTGTATAAACAGGTATAAAAGGGTACCCGCGGGTATATCCCGATACAACCCGCCGTTGGTGGGTATCTTTCAGGTCTTACCCGATTTATACACGAAACCCGTCAAGGTCATACCCATACCCGTGAAAATTCGTGTCAGGTTCGGGTCGTGTTTTCTTGTCGTGTCTGAAATTACCACCTCTAGCATCATTGAAACAGCCACACTGTATATATCTTTAGATTAAAACTCTTGACCTCTTAAAACAAATCTCAACTTGATTATCAAATCATATGTGTTCCTGGAACACACCAACCTAACTCTGTGGTCGCGAATTAGAGTTGCATTTCCAGCCACGAGATTCTACTTTAGGAACAAAGAAAAAGGGAAAAAGAAAACAATAAATTAAAAGCCATTTTGTCGTTGGCTGACATAGACAGCCACGTTTATTGGGCTATCTTTGAACGTGAGCCACAAGATTCGATTAATTTCTCGTTATTTCTCTTTTTTCCTGAAAACCCCAACAATTAAAATGAATTTCCAATTTTTGCACCTGTGACGTGGCACCACTCACTTTCCTTCTTGCGCTTTTTCCCCTTTCCCACCTCAAAAAGTGCATTCATTCTTATTCTTATTTTTTACTCAACTCTTCCGCTTCTTCTAGCTCTATCTTTGCCCTCTTGACTCCTCACTTTTCTACACTTTTGTGTTCAAACATATACTTCTTCTCGTCTGTGCCTTTTGGCTCTTCTTCTGGGTCTTCCACTAACGATTTTAAACCAGAATTGGTTTTTAGAGACACCCCAGTTGTTTAATTCATCCCTTTAGCTAGATTATCACAAATCTAGGGAACCCACTAGCCATTCAGAGGAAATTTTAGCTGGGTTTTGAAAATATTTTGTTATTTGCCTATTTTTGGTGTTGGAATTAGGAAATTCGAGGGTGTTGTGGAGAAAAAGTGGTCAAAGATTTGATCTTGAAGATGTGTATTTGAATTGTGGGATTGAAGAGTGTGGTTTCTGTGAAGGAATTAGCTGTATGGTGTAAAATTAATTGATGAGAGTTTGTTCAGAAGAAGCTTCAAATTTCGGATCCAGAAAAATTGTGTACAAATGATGTGCTAGCTTCTGATTGAAGGATACCATTGCATAAATTTGTTGTTGTTTTCATCTGAAGTGAAGGTGTTAAAAGGTGTTCTTTTTAAGCTATCGAAGTATAAAGAGTGACGAAATTTTGAAGGTTTGGTGATTTTCATCAATCATGGTTTCAGAGGTACGCTTAAGGCAATAAAATTCATTCTTTGTGAGATCCATCCTTATTTGAGTCTTTTATTTGACCGTTTGAGAAGTGTTTGTTGCTATCATGTCTTATGCTATATGATTGGCTTTTTGGTATGTTTCATTTAATACTTTTGGCAGTAGTTAGGAACTTCTATAGCTAGTAAACAAATGAGGAAGACATAATTTGCTTAGAAATCAGATGGGAGAATTAATTATTAGTAATATGATGCCTTTTGGCAGACAATCATTTTGCCATATTGAATATGAAACTCCCTTGTTATGTAGGGAAAACAAGTATATGTTTGTTTTCAAAGAAAGTGGGATAACAATACTCTGGAAAATTGATGTGGCCAATAAAGAGGATGTACAACCTTTTCTCCGCAGCTAGTTTACTCTTTGTGTTTTACATTAATCTGCAATAATTCCTATATGGATCACAAGTGAGTATAAGTCAGTCCATATTTTCCTTTTGTCCTCTTTGTGTTTCATCTGTAGACTAGAATTTGTTATACCCATTAGTCCCTGTGTGTTTGTGGTTGTTTCCTGCATCTAATTATCAACCTTCCATGGTGATGATCATCGCTTCGCGTTAAGTACTCCCGGTGATTGAGTGATTTTCAGTTTTAAGATGTCAGGTTGTTTCTTCTGTGGTTTGCCATCACTATGCTTTCAAGCCCTGATTGGGGCAATGGTGAGATGATGTCTCTGAGTGTTTTGGCTGCGAATTCAAGCATTGCCGCTAAACTTCTGCACCAAAAGATGATCCTAGATGACAGGAGGGTGCATTTCTTTTATTGGAAACAGTATCTTAATATCTTCTTGCACTGGGATACAAAATGCACCTATATGGTGAATAATTTAATTGCTTGGTCCGGCCCCTCCCCGGACCATGCGCAAACACGGGAGGCTAGTGCACTGGGAACGCCCTTCCGATTTTAAGCATTGTCCGAGTATGATTTTGCATGTGTTATATCCTTGCTGAAAGTGTTAGGTGCTAATAGCGAATTATTTTGTTTTCATACATTTTCGGGGTTGTTTAAAAATTCTCCTCGGTTATAATGCAGGATCTAACTGGAAGCACTGTGCCTGATTCTATGCTTTCCATGAAGAATAAATTCTCTCTGCAATTGGATATTCCTTCAACTAACAATATCCATTTGAGTGGTCACTCTGACGCTGCCGATGACTCTGCTCCAAAGGTATGTGCTCAGTAATAGCTTGAGACGAGGAAAATTAGTCTGATGAACATTAATTGTTTCACATTCTGATTTTCTCCTTTGTTTCAATCAGGCAAGGAAGCCATACACTATTACTAAGCAAAGGGAAAGGTGGACTGAAGAGGAGCATAAAAAGTTTCTTGAAGCTCTGAAGTTGTATGGTCGGGGATGGAAACGAATAGAAGGTGAACTATCTAACCTGTAAAATAGTTACCATGTGGCTGTGGTGTCTTTGGATATGTCTTAATTTGAAGTTTTTGACTGTTTTGCAGACCATATTGGCACAAAAACTGCTGTGCAGATTAGAAGCCATGCTCAAAAATTTTTCTCTAAGGTTTAGTATTGTTATATTGGTATCTAAGTATCTCCTATCCGAATCTTATGCCGCCTGCTAGAGTGAGTCATACTCAGGGCGTGCAGATAGGGTGGTTGCTTTAACCATTAATACTGATCTTGTCTTATTGTTGGCTTTTGGTGATTAGGTTTCTTCTAACAATGAAGATTCAGGTTTGACAAAGCCTATTGAGATTCCTCCTCCTCGCCCCAAAAGGAAGCCGATGCATCCATATCCTCGCAAGTTGGTGAACTCGTCGAGATTAGGAAATCCAACATCCGAGAAGATAGCATGCTCTGTATCCCAGAGTATGCATCTTCTTAGAGAAGCAAATCAATCTCCTACTTCTGTACTATCAGCAAACTGTCTAGATACACCAGTGACAACAGATTCCGACAATATAGATGGTTGTCATTCGCCAATTTCATCTGTTGAAGGTGACAACTCTGTTGGGCATTTTCCCTTGGAGACGCCAACTGTATCACTTAAGGTCGATGTATCTCCATCAGGCAGCCAAGGGAATACATATCAGAATCTGAACGCACAATCTCCTTTGGTACTTTCACAATTCATGTGTCCCTTTCTAGTTTTAAAGATTTGCTGTATGTAAGTGTGGTGAACCTTTTTTGTAATGAAGTGTGGTGAACTTGAGTTAATGACCAACTTTTCTTCGTTTTGCCTAAGCAGAAACCAGAGATGTTTCCACAAGAAAACAGCTTTGCCGAAGAAGGTTTGGCCGAGGTGTCATCAACACAGTGCTTGAAGCTCTTTGGAAAGACTTTGCTTGTTGCTGCTGATTCATGTAGCAGGTCTGCCCTGATTTCAGGGGCTGCCCAAAATATTTCATCAGAACTGGGGGTACTGAATGCTGCTGAACACGAAAGGGAAGATCTTGATGGATCTTTGAGTGTTATGTCATCTGGTGGTCCTGCTGTTTTATATCCCCTATCAGTACAGAGGGAATTGTCACATGGTTTGAACACAATTAGCTCCCATTCTTTGTCCTGGTGGGCATATCAAGAAGGATCATTCTCGCCTACCATGGTAAAAGTTCACAGCCCAGTTCCAGTCAAGGTGTGGCCGCTGCATGATTCCAAAGAAGTCCAATACACGATAACAAACCCACAGGGATCCTCTAGTTACAGTTCTGAATCTGACAGTTCAGACGCGAAAAGTAGCAGTAAATATCAATTGGCACTTGGAAATAGGTGCATTCCCAAAGCTGGTGCAACAACCTTATGGGAGAAAAGGGCTAGCTCCTTCAAGTACACAAATACAAAGGGGTTTGTGCCGTATAAGAGATGTTTAGCGGAGAGAGACTCCCAGTCAGGAATTAAACATGAAGAGAGAGAAGAACAGCGAATCCGCCTCTGTCTGTAGCGCTGATGGATACTCTCAGGGGAGTTCCGGCTATCCAGTGTTTGCATCTGGCATGTTTTTCTGTGTCTTTACCTGGGATGAAGCTCAGCTACCCTTTGTTTTTTATTTTCTGAAAACAAAACTCGGCTACCTAATGAGTAAAAAGAATGTGTTCATAACATAATGCCAGAGAACCCAAAGGAAGTGGTCTAGTGGTTGGGACTAGTTCATCCTTAAGCATCCACCAAGGATCAATTCCTGGGATATGTATGGAGCAATCTTAAATCTTGAGGCCAGCCATCCTGCCCTTCGAGGCACCCACAAATTGGCGACATGGGATTAATCTGGATGTGGACATTGACTTAATGGTGCCGCCCAGAGTTGGGATCCATCCAGGACACCTCGTGGTAAAAACAAAAAAAAAAACATAATGCTAGAAAACTTGTTCTGGATAGAAACGCAGAACACCACTGTTACGTTTCATTTCTTGTATCATCTTCTACAAAGTACGGAATCCTTCTGCTTTAGTCTTTTCAGATTAGTCTTTGCTGTGTGTAACTTGCTGTCTAGTAATGTCTGATCTGCAGTTTTGTTCCATCTTTTCTCAATGTATAGTGACTTTGCAGATTTTGATACTTTCATGTAAGAATTTTGTTTTCTTTAAGATCGCTAGACCGTCATGGACCATGTAATCTCGAGGATTTAAGTTTTCTGAGTAGTCTGTAAAATGTAGGAAAGTAACTTTATCATGAAATCGTTTGTTCGGATACTAACCGTCCTTGGGAATCTTTGCTCGTCTCAGAGTTCGTTGGCTGAAATGAGCTTCCTACTTATGAGATTTAGGTGTTATATCATGGATTTAAACAATTTCATATCATTCTTGTGGTATTTGTAAAGTTTTACTGTCTGCGCTTCAGTAGCAGCTGATCGACATAGCTTGACGCAATTTTCATTATGAGTTATCGGAAAACAAACTCTGTGTGTTTCTAACACATGGGTATGGTTACATACATCCAACCTCTCATCCCTTGCCAAAAGCAATGAGATAATGATGTTATTATTCTTGTCTGTTGAAGAATTCTACGTCTAAAATCTAGTGTGTAAAAGTATTTGGATTGGAAGTTCGTGGTGTACTAGACTTGCATGTAACATGATCGGCAGTTCATCAAACTATAAGACGGGTACTCAAATCAAGGATGAAATTTTATGATAAAATTACTATTTCACTTTAACGTCTCATGTATAAAAAAGACGCATGTTTCATTATAGGTCATCGAAAAACAACCTCGATATGTTTCTAACACATGTGTATAGTTGCGTACATCGGACTTTTTTATACCCGTCATAGGCGGGAGCCTCTTAGGCAATGCGATAGGGTAATGTTGTTGTCCTCGTCTCATGTATAAAAACAAAAAGCCTTTTCAAAAATTAAAATATAAAAAACACTAAATTTTATTTATAGGACAAAGAAATAGGATAATGAATTGATCCCATCCCCGGGAATCTGGAAATGGACGCGGTTGATTTTTAGGATGGGATCTCCTCACCTCCACTTCCTTCACCCCTTTGTGACCACGCAACACGTGGCAGCAAAGGGGTGGTGAGGCTAGATGAGGGTCACTTGCATCTAACTTCACCACCCTTCCTTGCTGCCACGTGTTGTGCGGTCATGCGTCACCGCACCCCCCCTTGCGGTGAGGGGATCATATCCCTTGATTTCTATTCTAGCATGTGATTTCCTTCCATAAATAATACAGATTTACCAACATACAAGGAATAAGCAACATTAAATGTATAGGGCGTTCCCGATGCACCAAAATTCTCACGTTTGCGCAGGGTCTGAAGAGTGACCAGATCGTTTCGCGATCTGATATACGTAACTCTTATCTTACACTTTGTGCAAGAGGATGTTTTCGCGACTCGAACACGTGACCTCAAAGTTATAAAGCAGCTTACCAGTTGCTTCAAGATCGGTCTTCTAAACAATATTAAATGTACGATTTGAAAATTATTCATCGTATCCAAGAATTAATTCCACGGACTATTCTTTCCAAACATAAATACATGATGTGCAATGAAACTTGCTGCCACATATACATGTACACATCAGTAAGTCTGAGAAGATTCTATTAAACAGAAAAATCATAAAAATTGATTAATTAATAGTAAATCATGGTACTAGTAATAATTATGTTAGTTACTCCCCGTCTCTCAAAAATGTTTTCATACCTGATATATTTTTGATAGTTGAGAATAAACTATAAAAAAAAGTCAACTAAAACATATTTTTAAGACGAACGGAAGATTTTTATATAATTAAATATAGAACTATAAGGTTGTTGACCTTGAGCCCACGGGTTCGAGCAGTGGAAACAGTATCTTATATAAAGTGTAGTGTAGTGCTACGTACATCAGATACCAAAACGATCTGGCATCTCCCTAGATCTTATGCAAACACAGAAGCTTGATACACCGAAAACGCTCTTTTAGAACATGTTTAAGAAAGTTGATCGAGAGGCAGCAGTTGCTCATTTGGTGGATGTATTGAGTCATCCGCATACCTTAACTGATACCACAACTATTAAGGCTGCGTTGACTGATTGGAGATCTCTGGGGAGGCGCAGTTTTTCCCTTAGGAAACTGAAGGGGTGTGTTGTTGGCAGAGAACTTGTAACATTAGAATAATTAGATAGATTGGGACAATTAATTCTTGTCATTTGATTCAGTATGCAAATAAACATCATGTTCGGACTTTTGGTTTGTTTCTTTTAGGACGGGATGAGATCTACTCATCTCTTTTCCCCTCACTCCATTGCCCACCGTCCGACACGTGGCAGCAAGAGGGATGGTGAGACTAGATGCGGGTGACTCTTATCTCGTCTCACCATCCATCCTACTGTCACGTGTCGCGCGGTGGACAGTAGATTGAGAGGAAAAGGAGTGAGGAGATCCGATCTCCTTTAGGACAGCTAAACTCATACGTACGATCTCGAGTCGCTTCTAGCTTTGTTTTGAAATTTTCCGCTTTACATCTCTTGGATCTATATATATATATATATATATATATATATATATATATATATATATATATATATATATATATATGTATATGTATATATATATGTATATATATATATATATATTTATTTATTTATATATATATGTGTATGTATGTATGTATAGACACACATATACTTGGCTGATTTTTTCTTGTTCATTTAAAATATTGAAATGGACGATGAGATATAAAAGCATTAAGGCTTTGCAGCTAGTATCTTTTTCATGTCAATTGAGCGTATTCAGACGATACACTAAGTCGAGTATACATTGATTTGTACAACCACAACAACTGGCAAATATGAGACCAAGACGAGACCCTTGTGATGAGTTCTGTGGTTATGGATTGTATAATCACACACTCCCTTCCCCCATAAACTCGAGTTCGAATTACATCTCTAACAAAAAAAGCATACATACACATACACATATATACAGGTTTTTCTACGTTGCATACACAAACCCCATATACATATGCATATATATATATATACACACACACACACACAAATATATATGCATACGTATATACACACATATCTGTATACACATATATATGCATACATATGTACACATACATATGTACAGGGTTTTCTTTTATTTGTTCGTGATGTCGCTAATTTTCCCCTTCTTTGTCCATGATCAGTATTCTTCAATCTAAGGCGCATCACTTTATCTTGTGTTATTTATAGCTATTCTTTTCCATCTAGCATTCCTCCTATTACTTATTGCCGTTTCTTTTTCTATTTTACTTCTGGTTTGGGATCTCATACAAACCTATGATTTATATACTGGTCCTAAGAATGTGTATTTTGTAATTGGACAAAGGCGTGCTTTGTAAAAGGTTGTAACTCAACCAGTAAGGGTCCATGTCACTTCCGGTCATACAGGAAGTGTATGAATGTAAATCAAAAACCTGAAAGATGCAGACTAAGTATAGACTATATATACGGATATAACATTATGGAGCTCAATCAATCGAATTTCCCATAAATGCTTCCGGAAGGATTCGAACTTCCAACCTCCTTCTTCGAAGGTTATTACCCCTTCCTTATTTCCATGAGAATATGTCATGGGACCAAGGTGTGCTTTCTAACCAAATGATAAGGAGGTTGTCATAATATACTTAAAAAGATAATTGATAAACATGCAACCTAACTTGATAAAAAAATACATTATTTTTATTTTAGTATCATTGATTTTATAAACATAATTTACTCCAGACTGTTAAAGTACTGATCAATTAAAAAAAAGGTGTCGTTGTGATTTTTTTTTTGTCCGAATTATTATAAGTGTGTTTTTATAGATAGAATTGTTATGAAGTTAAAAGCATTGTTTTTCTGACGATCTGACCAACAAGCGCGGATCTTGTTCCTTGTATTGAGCTCATCATAGCCTGAATTATCTCACTAACACATTAACACATCATAACCGTAGTATTGAACCGTTTATGCAGGTACATATAGAGCCGTGAGTCTTACTGGAAGCAAACTATCTATCCCTTGGGATAAAGGTATTGTTTGCCTGCCATTTACTTTTCTCATCATAACCGTAGTATTGAGCCGTTTATGCAGGTACATATAGAGCCGGGAGTCTTACTGGAAGCAAACTATCTATCCCTTGGGATAAAAGTATTGTTTGCCTGCCATTTACTTTTCCCAGACCCTAACGACAGCTTGTGCTGTCGTTGGGAAATACTGAGTTAGATTGATTGATTGATTTTTTTTCCCTTCCTTTTTCCTTTTTTTATTAATTAATCGAATAAGAGAAGTATTATTTGCCCATTTCACTACCGGGGATTTCTCATTTTGTTGTACTGAAATCCCACACCCGCCAATACTCTGGTTTTGGGCCGGCGAAGACTTTCTCTTCTTCCATGCGCAAGACCCCTCTTTCTTACTCTGTTAACAAGAACAGACAAATTTTCAGCAAAATGGCGTTTGAAAAGATCAAGGTTGCCAATCCTATTGTTGAAATGGATGGTTAGACCACCTACCCTTTTCAAATTTCTCTTTCTCAATTCTCCCACTTTTCTTTGTTTGACTTTTAAAGTTCCATTTCTTTGCCTGCACATATGATCTGTCTTTCTTGATCGTTTTTGTATTGGTTGTGTTAAATAGCCGAGATGGAATAACTAATGGGGAAAAAGTAGCCCTTTTCCTTTTTCCATCTAAATCGTGAATTTATGAATGTGTTATATTTCTGTTAAATCTGGTGGATAAAGAAAGCTTTTGGTGGGGATGTTGTTCTTTGGAGACTTTGAAGCAAGGTGTGATCTTTTTTTACGTTGTTCTATAGGCAAAACGTACACATCAAGATTCAAGTATTTTTATGCTTTTTGTTTGAGTGAGTTGACTTAGGACACCCATGAGATTTGCTACAGTGCCTAGCATCATTGCTTTTACTTCGAGAACTGTTAAATCATGTCAGATCATCATAATCATGTGAGATCGTAATAGATCATAAAAGGTTATATACGAAGTTTCTCGCTGGTGGCACCACGGAGTGAAGTCATTGTAGAATTTTTTGGGGAAGTGACGTGTAAGATTAATTTGCATAAACATTTGAATGCTTAAGACATAAGCTCTTTTTGGTTCTTATAGAATGGATGCTGAAAGATTGAAGGCAGGAAAGCTTAAGTGATTTCTATATCGGTTCTCATATTGATTTTCTCTGATGAAGTTCATGAGCTTTGTCCGTGATTCTTTGAGATCAGCATTCTTGGATTTTTCAAGTTATTTGTTTTTTGGAACCCTAATTTTGCCCTTCTCTTTTTCTTCCCTCACTTCACTTATCCAGGAGACGAGATGACCAGAGTCATTTGGAAGTCAATCAAGGACAAGGTAATGACAATACCTGTTAATACTGTTGCTGTTTGGGTCTTATGAGTTTCTTTTCCTTCTCTTTCTTAACTCCAATTGATGTTGAACACATAAAAATATGCTGCAGCTCATCCTTCCTTTCATGGAGTTAGATATAAAGTACTTTGACCTTGGACTTCCATACCGTGATGCCACTGATGATAAAGTTACAGTTGAAAGTGCAGAAGCTACTCTCAAGTATGCCTTTGCGTTGTTTAATTCCAAATTTAGATTTTAGATATTTTTGGTCTCATTTCTTCCACTATAGTGTGAATTATATGGTTGCAAGTCTGAATTTGCTGCTCTTGTTTTCAAGAATCCTAGTATTTTCACTGTGATTAGAACTTGATATTTCTAATACTATTATTCCTATCTTGCATAATCTTAGGTATAATGTGGCAATTAAGTGTGCAACCATCACACCAGGTAAATTTCACTATTTCTTACAAGGAAGCATTTTGGTCTGTCTATTTAGCAACATGCGGAATTTTAATACCTTCTGAGAATTCTGCATAGAATTTATGCATTTTCCATTTCATTATCTGATTCTCATAGATGAAGCTCGTGTAAAGGAGTTCAACTTGAAGACTATGTGGAAGAGTCCAAATGGGACAATTAGAAACATTCTGAATGGTTGGTTCTTTATGTATTTAGTTGTTTGTTTTTGTTGAATTTATTGCATTTGAAGGTTCTGTCATGTTTGACACAAATGATTTTCTTTCCTTGCAGGAACTGTCTTTAGAGAACCAATCATGTGCAAAAATGTCCCCCGGCTTGTGCCAGGTATTTATGAATCTATCGCTGCAGGGCTTAATGTGCCTCAGAGGCAGAATTATGTTCAACCAAGTCACTCCATTACACTAAAAGAATTTAAACATTAAAACAAAATTTTAGTCTACTCTCTATCCCAAAAATTCTAGCTTTTTTGTTATAAGTTATCTTACTGAAATTAAGTTATGCTTAAGGAGGATAGGAGTATGTGTAGCTTCATTGTCTGTTTATTTGTTCACAAAGGCTATGTAATTGTGATGGTGTTCACAGTGACTATTCTTTTTGGCCCTGCCACTAGTTCACCTAGCTTCCATGGACATTTCTGCTGCTATATTTTTTCCTTTTTCTCGTTCAATGAAATGAAACATCTGTTGCATATTCGATCAGGATGGACCAAACCAATATGCATAGGAAGGCATGCTTTTGGGGATCAATACAAAGCAACTGACACAGTTATTAAAGGAGCTGGGAAACTTAAGTTGGTGTTTGGTAAGTTTTTTTTATCTACTTAACAGCTTAAATAATCATTGACTTGGTCCAAGAGCTGATGAGTGACACCACTGGCTTTAGCTCTAGATTAGCTAGCTTCTTCCTTTTGATGTGGTTCTCACCAAGCCACTTTTTGCCGGAGGTGGGCTTTGATTTGTAATATGTATGTGCCGCCTCTACATATATGGCTGTGAATTCTTTCCGGCCTTACTCTTTGTAAATTTGCCATTTGGCTATATATGAAAATTTAAATTACAAAAAAAAAAAAAAGAGTGACACCACTGGCACCTTGATTCTTATTGGTCTGGCTCTCGGGCCTGGGCTACCACTATAAGTGGAGGAGAACTGGACTAGCATTCTCCTCTGTCATGGTCCCGTCTAGCATAAAAAAGGAGGCCAATCTTAGCTTTCACTTGCTGAAAAGTTTTAATATGTTCAAACTTCACAGTTCCAGAAGGGACAAACGATAAGACCGAGCTAGAGGTTTATAACTTTACTGGTGCTGGTGGAGTAGCTCTTTCCATGTACAATACCGACGAGGTTAACTCCTGAAAACTTTGCCTAGCCTTCTTTTTTGTGCAAATCTGGTTGTTGTCTTTGGCTGATGTGATTGCATATGGATTCAGTCTATTCGTGCTTTTGCTGAGGCTTCAATGAATATGGCATATCAAAAGAAGTGGCCTCTGTATCTTAGTACCAAGAATACCATACTCAAAAAATATGATGGAAGGTAAACTATGGCATGTCTTTTTAAGTTATGCATCTTCCATTTTTTTGCGCTTCCTGACCATTTCACTTGTTTAGATTTATTTCCCAAATATTTTCCCTTTACTTCCTGTTGTTAGGAATCTCTCTGATTTTCTGTTCTTCATGGACACATATCTAGTGCATATTCTTTTCATCGGACTAATATCCGTTCTTGGTACCAGGTTCAAGGACATCTTCCAAGAGGTATATGAAGCTAACTGGAAGTCAAAGTTTGAAGCTGCCGGCATATGGTGAGTAACTCATTATGTTACTGATGTGATGCTTTTCCCTGTGTCAGTGAAAGTC
Organism: Eustoma russellianum; assembly: GCA_036186865.1. Taxonomy (NCBI): domain Eukaryota; kingdom Viridiplantae; phylum Streptophyta; class Magnoliopsida; order Gentianales; family Gentianaceae; genus Eustoma; species Eustoma russellianum. The sequence continues at coordinate 34,570,483 of AP025051.1, forward strand.
TCAACTGGTGCAAATATGCTGTAACATGACAGGTATGAGCATCGGCTGATTGATGATATGGTTGCTTATGCTCTGAAGAGCGATGGTGGTTATGTGTGGGCTTGCAAGAATTATGACGGGGATGTGCAAAGTGACTTCCTTGCTCAAGGTAATTTTATAGTGTAAAGGTTAATCAGTCTCACTTGGTTATGGTTTGTGCTTGACTTAATTCGTAACCATGAGCTCCTTTGTAATTAATACATGAGAAAAGGAATTGTTCTCTTTGTACAGTTTTCCAATGTGTGTTCTAACTCATTTTGTTTAATACTTTTCAGGATTTGGATCCCTTGGATTGATGACATCAGTCCTAGTACGCATCTACTTAAGCCTTGCCTTTCTACATTTTCAATTTCTTTGGTTATTCCCTTTTATGGGTTTTGCATTTTCTTTCCTATGTTGAGTGACATCTAATAATGTGATATGCTCCAAAATCTTGTTTATGTATGTTTGTTATTTGAATGCTTGCTTGGTGGTATCTTGATGTGATATTGCCTTTTCTTTCAGGTATGTCCTGATGGGAAGACTATAGAGGCTGAAGCAGCCCATGGAACTGTTACTCGCCACTTTAGAGTTCATCAAAAGGGAGGTGAAACCAGCACTAACAGCATCGCTTCAATCTTTGCTTGGACACGTGGGCTTGCACACAGGTACATGGTTCTGATTCCTAATCTATTCTTATGGCACTTCAGCTTGCTGGTCTTTTGTCCTTCTCTTTGTTATTTTAAAATTTTTAGTGCTGTTAGATTGTCTCTTTGTACTCATTGTAAATATTTTTTTGCTGTTTCGATTAAACTTTCACATTCCCTTTGTTCACAGGGCAAAGTTGGATGAGAATCCTAGATTATTGGACTTCACGGAGAAGCTCGAGGCAGCATGTGTTGGTGTAGTTGAGTCAGGAAAGATGACCAAAGATCTTGCTCTTATCCTTCACGGGTCCAAGTGAGTGGCTATTTATATCGTCTTATTTAAGCTAGCAAGTCAGATATCCATGGAGTATGTCTTTTCTTATTGCCTTGTGATGCAATAACTTATGCAGGCTCTCTAGAGAACACTATTTGAACACTGAGGAGTTCATTGATGCCGTTGCAGATGAACTAAGAGCAAGACTTTCATACAAAGCGTAAGTGTATTTCTATGGACATTAACAATCCCACCCCCATCCCCCCACCCCCACAAAAAGATAAGTTTTCAATCATTGGTGCATGGGCATTTGCGATATCAAGTAGAGACACATTCTTGTTTCCATTTCCAATGGAGTCAAGGACACACTATTTCTTGACTTTGGAATATGATGGAATAAAGCAAAATGATTCACTAAATTGGTTGCGCTTCTTATATTGTGAACTTGCAGTTGATCGACACAGCTTGACGCAATTTTTATTATGGGTCGTCAGGAAACAACCTCTGTGTGTTTCTAACACATGGGTATGGTTGCATACATCCGACCCCCCCATATCCCGCCATAGGCGGGAGCCTCTAAGGCAAGTGGTAATGTTGTTGTTGAGTAGAGACACGTTCTTAAGGCACTCATAACTTGTATTATAGAATCAACGTATTAGACAAGAATTTGGTGTAGACTGCACATTAAACAACAATGTATTGAGATAGTATATAGGCATTCAAATGCCTATATAATATCTCAATACCATGTCAATGCATAAACAAGCTTTAGTAGATATGCCACGCGTGTCAATCTGTTCCTTTCAAGCTCATATGCTTCTCACTTCAGCAAACACATCATTTTTCTTGAACCCAATATTATCTGGCAAAACTACAGAAAAGGCCCATCCACTCTGTTAGTATTTTTGCCTTCCCAGTATTCAATTTGATAGCACTCTTGGATCTCTTTTCAGTTCCTTATAGATTTAATGGTAGTTGGCATATGTATCCGTGCTCATTAGTGTTTGGATCTCCTCAACCTAAATTCCCTCACTCCACTCCTCACCGCATGGCAGCAGGGGAGGGTGGTGAGGCTAGATGAGGGTCATGTGTCGTTCGGTGGGGAGTGGGGTGAGGGAATTTGGATGAGGGGATCTGGTCTCTGCTCATTATTGATAACGAAATGCTAACCGAAGCTGCTGCATTGCGTTCCAGGTCTCTGTAAACTGAGCAGAAGACTGACTGTCCTGGATCTTCCATGAAAAAGGAAATGCGGAGCTGAGCTGGAGAGGGGGGAGCGAATGAGGTCGAAAGAGAAACATGGCTTGGTGTATTTGTTTTGAAGATTGAGTTGCTCTTCTGGGCACAATAACGAGTGCAGTGTCACCTTATTTATTCTTACAACTATTTGCCCTTTGTTATGTCAAATGAACTTGTCTGGTTTTGCTATGTACCTGATTCTGCATTCCTACTGCTTTATGTGGAGTGATGCTTACATTCTTCAATAAGATGGTCTAGATCTAGAGACTAGAATCATCGATGAATTTTAGTTTTGCTTCATTTGGGATTCATCCTGTGTTTTTCCTCTCTAAATGGAAACTGTTACGCGAGGCAAACTAGAGAATTGGTTTCAGTTTTTAATTGTTATTTTTCATGTGAAAGAATCAATCAATCATACCCATTATATCTCAATAACATCAAAAGTTATTGCTAGGGTCTAGGAAGAGTGAGCGGCAGACAAACAATCACTTTATCTGAAAGGATGGAGAGTTTGATTCCAGTGAAACCTCTGACTCCATATATACCTGCATAAATGAGAAGAGACTTTCTGTCTTTTATCATGTGAAACATTTTCAATTAGTTATCCCATCTTCTAACCCAAGACATATTTGGTAAAGGTCGTAATGCCATAAGAATCATTACCGCAGGACATAGAGAGGGAGGTCATAAACGTCTATAGAAGAAATTATGACATTGATAAAACTTCGAGATATATGATATTATCTTATCTGATCAGTTATGGGATATCAAACCAGAAGGAGACATCCTACCCAAATGAGATCCTCTCATCCTACGACACCTTACGGTGAGAGTCACCACTCTCGCACGCAGCCTCGTGTCTTCTATTGGTCACTTTTCACTCGGAGTCCCTATGCTGTCAAGTATCGTGCGGTTGCGACATTACCGTCCCTGCAGGGAGGGGTTCGGGGCCGACATCCTACACCTAAAGCTGTTCAACAAACCGAACATTTAGCAAATTGTTCGAGTTCGGTTCATGTTCCTTCGGTAATTGTCTGTAAACAAGCCGAATTTGAACCGCTGTTTGGGTTCGTTTATTAAAATAAGCCGAACTATTCGTGAACTATTCCGCTCGTTTAAACAGTTATAGTGTTATCGCATCGAACTCGAACTAATTTTAAAGTTCGTTTAACTAAAAGAACCGAGCCAAACAGTTCGTTTAACTTAACGAATTGGAATTCAAAAACCTAGTATTCGGTTCGGTTCGGTTCGTTAGCACTCCCACCTACACCATATATAATTGAACGCGCACATGCGTTTGGATTCCAACTCTTTTTTGTATTTCTTAATTCACACGTTCCTTATAAAGTTTTAACTCATGTTTTTCACTTTTGTATTTTTAATTAAAACAATTGCACAAATTAGTTAAATTATTTTCTACAAATTGATTACATTATATTAAAAAGCGTTTTACGTTGACTATTGGATATTTATATTGTTTTTAATGATATTTTATTGTATAAAAATTATTTAACGGAAAACAAAAAAATATTTGCTCATGGCATCATAATGAAAAAAATACAAATACAAAATACAATCGTGGTTCAAACATATGCACTATTTAAGCCCTTGCAGAGAATGTTATTCAAGAATTCTTATTTGCCGTTAGGGCTGTTCAACGAACGGAACAGTTCATGAACTGTTCGAGTTCAGTTCGTGTTCGGTTTCGTTCGTTAATTGTTGGTAAACGAACCGTATTCATGTGGTTTAAAAGCCTGGATGCAAACTACTACAACACAAACTTGGCAGCCTCCCCCTCCATCGTTCTCCTCCATTGGCGTTGATGCAGGTTTTGGAAAAGATGGAAGTTGTTGCTCCGGGATTGTTTGGCGGGATCACTCAGGAACTATATTATGGGCAGAATCAGAACCTCATCCACGTCATGTTGCAATAATTCATGGAGAACTCTTAGCAACCAAACGTGGCCTTCGATTTGCACAACTGAGAAGACTTGACAATCTACATGTGTGGTCCGATTGTCTTAATGCAGTAGAGCTCTTGAAGGCAGCACATACTCATTTGCACCCTTTATCTAACCTCATTGTAGAATGTTTAAATCTGCAAAATAGTTTTGTCTCATGCGAGATTCTATTAACTCGACGGAAAGGAAACATGCGAGCACACCACACTGCACAGCTAGGTCTAGACTTTTCTTCATTTGTTACGTGGGGACAAAATCCACCAGCTTTTGTAACTGCTTCTGCCTTTACAGACATTTTGTGAAATAATAAAAACGCTTTTACGCTAAAAAAAGGAAAACAGTCCATTTCTTGATATTATCATGAAAGACTATTTTGACGGCTAAATACATTTCTACAAGTAAAAAAATAGAAAAATCATCATAAACCTCCCTTGCCATGTTAATTAAATTGGAATAAATTAAATAACGGAACATTAGCTTCCTACATTTGTGTAAGATCCGGAGAAAAGACAAATCTCTTTCGATTTGATCTACACAGGCTAACCTTATACTTTGTATAAGAATTTGTTTCCACATATTCTCTCTAATAAACGGGTTATAAAATGAGTCAAATGTTTTACAATATTATCGCTAATTTCCATGGGTACAACCACGTTTCAAATGAATGCAGCACAACGGTTTAACTAGCTATCCTCTCTTTCCATGATTTATTTTCACACATTAAAACTGTCAATCACGAGATGTCACGTCGATAATTCGTTACATTTTTTCTTTTTTATTAAGGTATCAACGTGACACTTTATGATTGACGGTCACATAACGGTCAATATCACATAGATCAGCCGGTCCCACTCGTTTTCAAAACTTGTTTGTTTTGGGGGTGGTTAGGAAGATGAGTATGTTTTGTTTGAAGATGTTCTCATACAGGAATGCATGTCGCGATTTTCAAGTGGTGCAGAAGTATGCCTTGTGGAACCCACTTTATGAAGACACCGCTAGCTAGCAACGGTAACTTAAAATCAAAAAGCGAAATCATTCGTCATATAGGTCTCTATCGTTCTAATCAGAAGGAACATTGTAGAGGATACAAATCATGAGTTCAGCGGCCTGCTAGATTGGTGAAGACTTATTCCTACACAAACCAAGCCTTCGGCCTAGCAGTATACGTTTGAATTCAAACTATCGACTTCTTAGAATAAATTCCAATATAAATATCAACTGGGCTATCCTATGTGTACAGCTAGTAACGATCACTTGTTTACAGATTGGGCGCATCACAACTCATTCTCCTGTAAATAAAAGTGAGACATTATTTTTTTCCTTTTATCGGGCGCATCATATCTCTTTTTCCAAGTGAGACATGTATGACATGTAATTGATGAAAGTTATAATGCCAATTGAGCATTTAATCTTAATTATACTTTGCACTAGAAAGTTGTGTATTTTTTTCCAATGATATGTTAGTGTGATATGAGATGTATTTTGTTTAATTTGTATGCCTTTTGTGATTTTTATAGTTTAATAGAAAGCAGTGATTGGTCGATGATATAGCATTACTGGTTGACATAACCAGCACAGTAAAGTCACTAAAGATACACGTCATATTAGTTAAGCACTTAGCCAACGACCAGCTTAACTTTCGCTAGTCTACCGTACATAGTACAGTTGACATTTGGGTTGAGATTTGGTCTAAGAGATCAAGAGTTCGAATCCAGGACGTGCACAATGTAAGTGTTCTCTTTGGTACTAGACCGAAGGCCTAGTTAACGGGACCTTGTGTGGGTCACTGCGTAAGTCTTTGCTCAATCTAAGAGTCCGCTGTGTTTCTGATTTACATATTCCACAATGCTCCTTCGGGCTAGAGCGGCAGAGGCTTCAGGAGTCAGGGAATGAACTTTTGCTCTAAGAGCTTTCCCTAAAAATGTCCAAATTTTTTACGGGGGAGGTATGGAGATTTGTTCGCAGATCGGATTCCGTACAATGCATCTTTGTTGTGGCGTCATATAAAGAGTATCGTGCCATTGTTACGTGCTGGACTGGAGCCATCCTTCTTTGTTGATTCGGGTACAAGCGAGATTCCCCGCTGGAAAGGCACTTCATCAGGAGAGTTCTCGGTCGCAAGTGCGTATGCGATGCAAGACGCATCACCTGCTAGTAACTCGGACACCCCATGGGAACGCATCTGGGCGTTGAAAGGACCGGGTCGATACAATCTTCTACTTTGGCGTTTATGTCACAATGCCCTGCCAAGTAAGTCTCTTTTATACTCGCGCCAAATAATATCGGAGAGTTGCTGTGGGATATGCGGACATGGGGACGCGAATATTATGTATGAGATGCGTAATTGCAGCTGGGCTAGGCAGATTTGGAGTCGTTTGATTCGCAATCGTTTTTGGGCAAGGTTTCTACATCACACCGACCCAATGAAATGGTTATGGAAAATCTCTGTGCTGCATGGCAACCCCAAGGTTGTCCTTTGGAGTGGAGATATATATTCCGCGAGGCCGTATCGTCTATTTGGTACTGGAGGAATCAGGTGTCACTTGGCCAAATTCAAGAGTTTCCGCCACCATACCAAGTTGTGCATGATATAATGGTAGAGTAAAAATTCATACATATGTACATAGTTACAAAACTGACACTGAGATGGAAATAGACGCAGGATAGATGAATTTATCTGATGTACATGTACTGCACAGTTTGTTTTGAAATAAAAGTTCCAATTTCCCCCCCAAAAAAAAATTATGTTCACTTTTAATCTTACTCTCCCGTAAGGTAAAATAACAAAAGGTACATGTCATATTAGTTAACCACCCAACCAATGATAAACTTAACTTTCGCTAAAAATTTCCAATTTTTTTCATATTTATCGTAGACATATTAAATTATGTTCACTTTTAAAGAATCAATAAAACAACGTACTGACGACACTTAAATGATAAAATAAAAGGCAAAATTGAAAATATATACAATTTTTACATTTTGATAATTTATTCACTATGCCTTTAAAATAAGTTAGAGTTTCTATCATTTGGAACCATATTATAGTTATAATTATAAATAAACTGTACCCTATAATAAAGTTTTAATTCAATTTTCACTAGTATATTTTTGTTTTCATGCAAAGAAAATAACATTTACACATAATAATGATACGATTTCTAAAAACAGACTTAACTTATATTGAAAGGGATCAGGGATGTTATAAAAATCAAAATAAGCACCATACGAACTTAATATAGTTTAATTTAGTCAAATCTTATATATACTGGTAACGGAGACAAAATATTACAGTGTAATTCAGATTTTATGATGCCATTTTACTGCAGATGGTTTCACTAAATCCCATTTACCACTTTTTTTTGTGTGTGTCTATATACATATACATACATACATATATATATATATATATATATATATATATATATATATATATAAATGGGGAGGAGTATCGAACTCGAGACACAAGAATGAGATAAATGCTACTCAACCGCTATACCTAGGTTTTTCGCTATATATATATGTATGTGTGTGTGTCTATATATATATATATATATATATATATATATATATATATATATCACATGACATATTGTTTCTATTTCTGCTGAAACATCATCATCATCCGTACTCAGTATATTCTAACGCGACAGCAAACACTATCGTTAGGGTAGGAGGGTAATTTGTGAGACCTTTCACGGTCGTAAACCCAAAAGAGAAAATAACCTTACCTCCATCAGTGTCCCTTCGTATTTTGATCCTTTATTCTAGAGGAACTAGAGGAATCTCCTCTCCGTCTCTTCATATTGTCACCATAGAGATATCCAGTAGTTTCAGTTCCCTCCAGTTTTCAGGTGTGAGGATTTTTTGGAACTGTTTGTTAAGCTTCAATTTTGTCGACGGATTGTCTTGTGTGGGCGTGTTTTTTTCTTTTTTTAATTATTATTTTGGGAGTTGAAATGAGATTTACTTGTTGAAAAAGTTGTTAGTTTTTTGAAATAATCAACTCATTTGGTTTAGTTTTCCGGTTACTGTAACCACCATTCTCCGGCGTTTTGCTTTTCTGTCTTTGAATCCGTAAGATTTCCGTTACTCAGTGCCTAAACCTCCTGATTCTCGCTTTGATATGTTGGTGCCTTGAATACCTCAAATCCCTAGCATACAAAGGAAGCATCTGGGAGCTAACACTTCCACTCGTGAACTCTTTTTTTTTAATTTTATTTTTTGTTGCTTATTGTTATCATCATCGTTGTTGTTGTTTTAGTTGTTACGTTTAATGTTCAATTTTGGCGATTTTGGATTTTGCCACAAATTTTTGTCCTGCATATTTTGTTCTCCGCAGTTACAGAGATATTTTTGTTTACGTTCTGGATATTTGTGAAAGGAAAGTACGGTAGTATGTTAGTGCTGTCCTTTAGCTTTTGGGGTTCAAGTGATAAGCTTGGCTGATGTTTAAACTCCTAGCGCAATATCTGCAAGAAAGATGGAAGCTAGTGGATCATATCTGGAGTTTTAGTTTTGACATAATTTGCTCTTTTGTTCTTTGATTGAGAATTAAAGCAAGCATACAGCAGTCTTAATCATTTACTTTGCTCGCGCTTTCCTTGTCATAGATATAGGCATATTAGGATCGGTTGATCCTTCTGTTTTTATTGTTGCATTTTCTGTAGGACTTTTAAGTTTTCTGTCTTTCCTTCGCCATCCATTCACCCTGCCTGCCTGACAGCCAATTTATAAGCTGAACCTTGTTACTCCTGTTAATATTGCACAAATGATTGTGAAAAGAATAGCGGAAAAATATTTGCTTGTCCTATGCATTTTTTTTTTCTTTGGTAAAGTTCTTATACAGTTAATAGACCTAATTTGCAGTCCTAAAAAAACATGCCTAATTTCTTGTCCCCAATTGTCATTTCCCCTTTAACCCACCCATGAAGTCCATTCCTACATCTGCTGTATCTTGGCTTCTCAAGAACAAGATGCACATCACCAATCAACAGAGCCTCGGTATTGGTAATTATTTCTTCAGTTCATCAATTTTCCCGATTCTATACTTGGAAAACTCTTGCCCATATAGAAACTCTTGCCCCAAAACAGAGAAAGCTGTGTGGCCTTGGCAATTGCACACTATTGGCTACAGTGCTCATGAAGTTTTCTACACAAACATTGGAGGGGTATCACATAGGTCAACTGTGTATGGATGTGAGACTGCGTTTTCAAAAATTTGTAACGGAGAAGATATTTTTGTTCATCATAGTTGTCAGCTTTACTTTCCCAAATGGGTATATACAAACTTCACAGGGGGTGTGAACTTGCTTTTCATAGCTTTTAACAAACAGAAGTCAGTAAAAACGAAGAAAAGTGAACTACTGAGCTTCTGGGATCCCTTGCAAAAAGTCTATTCTTTTATTTATTTAGTTTATGTCCAATACTCTCCCTTGAAAATGCTGCATGGATCTTGTTGGCATTAGTGTTCTACTTTATGTATATTCAAAAAAAGGATCAAGTGATAAATTTCAGTAGTTTCTAATGGGTTTGTTTCGTTTATGTTATGAATTTTTTAATGCTAGGTTGGTTCTACTTACAAAAAAAAAAAAAAAAAATAGGTT
>AP025051.1:34580236-34592736 GCA_036186865.1 Eustoma russellianum
AAAAAAAAAAATAGGTTGGTTCTACTTTTTTGTTGGTTTGAGTTTGTCGATGAATCTGTGTGATGTCTTGATTTTCTTTTCCTTATAAGTTAAAATTTCATAGAAAAGCCCAATATGGAAAATTTACAAAGATGGTTGCAGGTGGATGGCAACAGCAAGTGTAACTTGCTCAAAATACAAGTGGCATGAAGTGATGACTTCAAAATGCCAAGCATTGAAACTTTCCACCTTCCAAAACAAAAGCAAAATGCAAAGACCCCATAGGTCTGAAAATCTATTACTGAAACTAAAGCTATAGAATTGATGAGTAGGACTGAGAAGTTCTAAAAACAGCAGAAGGGTCTGCTGAAATTGCCACATTTTTTTGTGTTTGATTATGGAGGGCAGAGAGTTCATCTTTTCTAGATATGCACACTTTTTTTTATCAGTGTTTATTGCACATGTTTATCTTTCTGGTTATATAGAAAATCATGAGGCTTGATTTGAGCAGAAATATGACTTCGTACTTTTGTTAGCGCCAAGTACTTGATGCTTTCTTGATGTTTCGGACAAAATGATAACTTTATTACACCATGGAAGCAAATTTCTACAGATAAGTTGTGATTGTAAATGACGTATTGAGCACATGATTTTTTTTTTCTTTTGGTTCTAAGCATTATATTTCATGCTGTAATTCTCGTATTAGGAAAGTCCATGCTGAAACCTATGCTAGATCAATGTATCTTCCACTGAAAATAAATCAATACTGGGAGGAGGATAGTTATTTACATTGTTTTACTAGGGCAAAGTTTATTTGGGGAAAATCTACTTTTGCCCCTCCTTAGCCTTTGTATCCTTTGCATTGGAATCTTTACCGCAATTCCATTTTCATAATATTGGAAATATTTGTTTGCGCACTTTCTTTGTATGATCAAACCAAATATTTAAACTTTCTCCGTAACTTCTACAATTTCGGGCTGAATGCAGTCATCTTCTTGTCAGCACAGTAGGAAATGGAAAGTGGAGGTAATTCTTTATCCTCTGGTCCTGATGGCGTGAAGAGGAAAGTGAGTTACTTCTATGATCCGGAGGTTGGAAATTACTACTATGGGCAAGGACACCCTATGAAACCTCATCGAATGCGGATGACACATGCTCTTCTCGCTCATTACGGGTTACTACAAGGTATGCATGTTATGAAGCCTAATCCTGCCAGAGAAAAAGATCTCTGCAGGTTCCATGCAGACGATTATGTTTCTTTTCTACGTAGTATTACCCCTGAAACTCAGCAAGATCAATTGAGGCAGTTGAAAAGGTTTAATGTTGGTGAAGATTGCCCAGTTTTTGATGGCCTGTACTCCTTTTGTCAAACATATGCTGGAGGATCTGTGGGTGGGGCTGTGAAATTAAATCATGGCCACTGCGATATTGGTATTAATTGGGCTGGTGGATTGCACCATGCGAAGAAATGTGAGGCTTCTGGTTTCTGCTATGTGAATGATATTGTGCTTGCAATTTTGGAACTTCTCAAAGTACACGAGGTTGGTTGATCCAGTGCTCCCTTTTCATTATTTTTTTGGTGTCTTTTTGCCTTGTTACTTTTCTTTATTATGCGAGTTTATAATGGAATAAGGCATGCTTTCCCCTTTGGTGAAAGAATAACCATCAATATCTCCGTGCTTCCAGTGTCTTGAATATGTCTTGAGTTTTATTTTCTGCTTAGGACTTACTATACTTGAGGGCATTCTTATTGACACAAGGAGGCAAAGTTTGACTTGGCTTGTCAACCTAATGCGGTTGCTTCAGTGATTCGTTTTCTGAAGAAAGATTAATATGATAACCTAATATATGTTCCAAGTCTTGACATTGCTCCAATGACTTAAAAATCTACAAGTGTCTGACCGGAAAATTTTTGCAATCTTTCTTCCTGTGGATATCACCAAATCATCTGCCTGATATTCTCAAGGAATTAGACGTTAGGGCCTTCAGGAACAATAACTGAAGTTGGAATATGCAGAGACAAAGTATAAAAGGGAGTGGAAGGGGCCATGGTTTTGCAATATATAGTTCGCATGAGGGGCCACATAAAAGAAGGAAAAACTTCAGTTGCACAATAAAAGTTATTCAAGGCGCAACAACCATCATTTTTTTTGTTATTTATAATTGAAACATGTTATTTTTTTTTTCCTTAGAAGAGGTTCTATATAGATCAATCATTTCTGTTAGATGGACATGTCAATCAATCAATCAATCGAACTCAGTATTTCCCAACGACAGCAAAAGCTGTCGCTAGGGTCTGGAGAGGGTAAATGGCAGGCAAACAATACCTCTATCTCTGGGGATAGAGAGTTTGCTTCCAGTGAGACCCCCGGCTCTATATGTACCTACATAAACGGCTCAATACTACGGTTATGATGTGCTAGTGTGTTAGTGAGGTAATTCAAGAAATATAAACAGGATGCTGCCAATATTAAAATACTTCTAACTTGTATGTGTACATATATATCATTACATGTTAGATGGACATGTAATGATATATATTTTCTTGAAGAGAGCTGTATTTTCTTTTGAGAGCTACTAATTACTGCAATAGTGTTGAGGGAAATAGTAGTCTCCATTTGAAAATCTGATCGGAGTTTCTTTTGGTCTTTCTATCGTAATGCATATTAATGACTGGGTGATATAATGGAAAACTGTTTTGGATTTAGTGTGAATAATAAACATCAAATAGGAGTAACTCTAAATAGATTGCTGGCATATGTTAGTGATGCGCTTCGTGGGGTGGGGGTGGGGGTGGGGGGGACGAAGCAGAACCAAAAAGAAAGAAGAAGGAAAGAGAAGAGAGAGTGCGGGGCAAAAAGAAAAAAAAAAAGGCTGAAAATATTACTCTTCTAATGGAAGAATCTAAAAAGAGAGCACAAGTGGTTTTAAGTTACTCTTGTAATTGTCCTTTTATAGATCATGTGGTATCTGCTTGTTTACGGGCTTTTTCCTATCTTTTGACTTGTTGTGCTAGAAGTTATTTTCCTTTTTTAAATCTAAACTTGTTTTTTATTTAAGTTATTTCAACGAAACTTGTTTGGTAATCACCTTTATATTTCTGCTGCAGCGAGTCTTGTATGTAGATATAGATATTCACCATGGTGACGGGGTCGAGGAGGCTTTTTATGCTACGGACAGGGTTATGACTGTTTCTTTTCATAAGTTTGGAGATTACTTCCCAGGTACCGGGGATGTTCGTGATATTGGTTTTGGGAAGGGGAAGTATTACTCTCTTAATGTTCCACTGGATGATGGGATTGATGATGATAGTTATCAGTCTTTATTTAAGCCAATAATGGCCAAGGTGATGGAGGTTTTCAGACCTGGTGCTGTGGTCTTGCAATGTGGTGCAGATTCCTTATCTGGGGATAGATTGGGCTGCTTTAATCTATCAATTAAAGGTCATGCAGAGTGTGTTAGATATATGAGATCGTTTAATGTCCCTCTACTGTTACTTGGCGGAGGCGGTTATACAATACGCAATGTTGCACGTTGTTGGTGCTATGAGGTAATGTTTACGCCCCAGCCATCGGCTATCTATAATCAATATTTATTTCAACTTGAGAGCCATCTACTAGTAGGTCAATGGTTGACAATGTAAACTTATATGCTATCTCTTAACACTATAATTTACAAACTTGACGTGACTCATACGTACTTGGCGAATGAGCATCCATGAAGAGCTAAGAGGGAAGTCATTATAGTGGGTAAAATTTTAGTAGCTCATATGTCGTAATTCCTGAGATGGATGATATACTTTCAGTGTGTGGGAATTTTCCGATTATGGCTGCATCATAGACTGCTCTACCATTGCCTGCAGTTATAGCAATAATATATCCGTGAAATGATGAATACGTGGCTTGGAGTTGCTGAAACGTGCTAAATATTTTGTCTCATTTGCTAGACTAGGTTGACGTTTAAACATTCCAAGATAAATGTTTTCTGTTTCTGGTCTAGAACGGTTTAATTGTAAGTTTTATCTTGTCAAAGTGGCCTTCTTCATATAGAAGTTCTTTTTGTCGCTGTATGAAGACCTGAGGCTTACAAAGGAAATAATCATCTCAGCTTTCATCTCTTGTGGCCCTGGGTTTTCTTTCTTGTACTTGTTTGATCCACAATGTGGTTTTCTTTTCAGACAGGAGTCGCACTGGGGGTTGAGCTTGACGATAAGATGCCGCAACATGAATATTATGAATATTTTGGTCCTGACTATACTCTTCATGTTGCCCCAAGTAACATGGAAAACAAGAATTCTCGTCAAATACTGGAGGATATACGAAACAACCTTCTTGAAAACCTTACAAAATTACAGCATGCACCAAGTGTGCAGTTCATGGAGCGACCACCAGATACTGAACTTCCTGAGGTTTGCTTTCAACATATTTTGTTTCTGGGTGCAATTTGCTTCGCTTATATTCAGACTGAGTATAAATGGGCTTTTGAATCTACGCATTCTCTGGATGATGCTAAATGATTCTATCTGATTTTTGCATATGTGGCCATAGATCCTGCATTTATCTAGTCTTTGCTTCTAATTAGATATGGAGGCAGGAGTTTTCCTTTTGTTATAACTCATAGCTACTCCTTCAGGGTGGGATTTTAGGTATTTGTGACTGCATGTATTTTCCCGAACCTTGGTAACACCATTAGTTAGGGCTCACATCATACTGGGGTGTCAGAAGGGTTGGGCTCGCACATAATTGTTCTCCTGTTGAAATATTATTATTTTTTCCGCCAAAGTTGTAAACATGTTATTGATCTCTTTTCAAAGATTGGTTAGGACTTTATCTTCGATAACGATGAATGATCAAAAACATCCGATAGCATCAGTGTAGAGCGTGCTTAGCAGAAATCACATGCTCCTAAAAGACCTCTTGATAACAAGAAATTGAAAGAGTCACAAAGAACACGAAGAAAATCAAAAAGAAAGACAAAGAACCTTGGTAGACTCTTTGATGAATGCAGCTTCGCAACGAACCTTGTTAGATCCGTTGTTTATCTCCGTTGAGCAACTATCGCTTGATCAACAATCTTTTGACCAAAAATCTTGGTACTTCTGAAAAGTTTCTTAAACAATAGAGGAGATGAATTCAGACCACAATTCTGGTTCAAAGAATTGATTGAATTCAAAATATCGAAGCTTGAGTAAACAAATTTCAACAAAAATGCACAAGCCTGATTTTGATGAGCAAAAGCTTGATTTTCTCAACTTTTATTCTTGAAAAAGATGCTAAAAATAATGCCTAAGATGGTCTATTCATAGGCTCAAGATAAATCCTAAGCAAGACAAGAAAAACAAGAATTTAATTTACTGAAAACTCTCAAAATTTATCCAACAAAACTAGGACTTTGTCTATCTTATTATCCTAATAAAATACGCCTACTAATAAATACAGCATAAAAATCGTCTAAAAATAAGCTATAGGCTGTCGGCCTACTATGGCTCTAAAAAGCCCAGTTACAACTTGAAACTCTAAAAAGAATGCACACAAATTTTAGTCCGGGCTGCCCTCCTATCTTTTCTTGTTACGCTTCTTGATGGCGCATCATGTAGAAAGCCCTCTAGACAAAGTTTAGCGTGCTGCATGTGAAGAAGTCTTGATATATTCATCTGCACACACTGTTATCTTCTTCAATGACAATGATGGTCATATCAGGTGATAAATATTTTTAGGTGCATGTGAGTCGTAATATGTTGGCCTCAAGTAACAGATTTTTTTCTTTCTTTTTTCCTTGAGTAAATTGCTGGAAGCTAGTTACTAACAGTTGACTTGTCTTTGGAAATGTTAGATTTGAAAAAGCCTGTTTGCTTTGAAATTTGAACTGTGAACTAGCAAGAAATATCAAGACTTTGAAGGTTTTGGAGTGGACTGAGTTACTGGATAACAGGGGCCGTATTAAAGAATTTTAGGATTCCTTCTGGTGTAAATGCTGAGAAAACACGTATCCGTTAAATTATTTACTGTTAACTTGAATGTTTCATGCATCCTACAATAAGCTGGGTGTACTGATCCAGATATGAGTGAAGTGTTTGTTCTCAAAAAGTAGTCTTAAATCTTTGATTTAGTTTTATTTCACAATGCAACGTAAGGTACCAAGGGTTCAAGCTGATGTTGATAAGCGCACTTAGATTATGCTGATGATTCAAGCAGAATGTTGATAATTGCCGTAAAGAAAATGTTATTCTGTCAGGAGATTGAAAGTTCCTATTTGGCCAATTGGAATGAGGACAAGATGTTCATCGTACTTTAATAAAATAAAGTGAGATGTATTTGCGTTTATGTTGTACCAAATTTGGCTCGGAGAGAGTGGCACATGGTTAATAATGGTGGAGACTATATTTTCATGGATCAGATTGTAGATAAAAGTAACCTGGCTCAAGTTATTGAATAAGAATATCCAGTGCTTGGATCAGGTAGCAAAGTACTAGTGGGAAGATTGCAAGCTCCCTCCTCAATTCAGAAGAAAAATCCTGGTCTAGACCGATTAATGAGATCAAGACGCTCTCCTAGTTTGATCAGTTTGTGTACTGTAGAAACTAGATTTTTAGAGGCTCAGACTGGAAGCATGGAGAATGTCTGTAGGAACCAGACCAGCACAAATCCATTCCAAGTTTGCAAAAATCGAGTCCTTGCATGGTAGTGTTTGTTCGTGAAAGGAAAATCCATATGTTTGACTTAATCAGTGGATCAAAACTTAATTGCTTCATTCTGGGTCTTGATAAAATATTTTTGGAAATTGATATATGTTTTCAATTTGGGATCTATGTTCCTCCTTTCCGCTGCACAGTGAAAAAGTTGCTCTATTGAATCTGAAGATAGTAACTAAGAAGTCCCATAAAACCAGCCCCACCATTCTAGTTTCTCTCTTTTACTTTCATCATCTTTTTGGGCCAGATGGAGTAAAAGAAAAAAAAGAAGAGAGGGGGGGGGGGGGGGGAAAGGGGGGGGTATACATGCACCTTTGTGATTTAATCATGAAAGTTATTCTACCTTTCAGGCTTCCTTCTTTCCCAAATTCAATGGTCTTCTGAGCCATGTTACGAAATAACAAACCTCAGTCTATTTAAAGTAAAGATGGAGGGCTATCTTTGGCTGATGAGTTTGGCCAGAAAGGGATCTTTCATTAACCAGATTAAGCACAGAGTTTGTCTTAGTTGCTTAAAACTTGCAAACATGACAGACTGTCAGTCATTCACAATATTCATACGAGATGCTGTTAAACCAGCCCATGCAAGCCTTAGTTCCTTCTATCTTTCTTCTGTAGGATTATTGTGATTAAAAATCTCTCTTTTCTGATGTCTTTACACTTGGTATTGAGGCGATTATTGGGGGTGGCTTCTCTCCAGGAAACCAGCCGTTCAATATTCTTTGGCTTGCAATTTTTTGATTCATTTGATCGACCAGCTATAATAATCACTAGGCCTTTTCTTTAACTAAAGCAGTAGAAGATGGTTTATCAGACTGCTTTGTCAAATATTACTATTTTTTATATCTTCGTACTAAGAAGTCTTGACCACCCTGTGTCAGAACTTCTGCTTATGTTTTGTCTTGCATGGAATATATGAATTTGATATTTCTTATAATCTTTGGCCAGGCTGATGAAGATCAGGATGACCCAGATGAAAGATGGGACCCTGATTCTGATGTTCAGATGGATATTTCTGGCCGGTATCATCTCTTACTCATCTTGCTTTAGACTGTGTGTTCCTTGTCCTTACCAGTTTTAACACTGTATCTTTCTTTGAAGCGTTCCTTTGGCTGGTAGAGTTAAGAGGGAATTTGGCGATGCTGAAGTAATGGATATGGTATGTTTTACTCCTTGACACCAAAGACTTTTGGATTCTTGTTGCCCTTCTTGAAGGATTCCGTTTACAAAACTTTCCATTATATTTCTCACTAATTCAATTACAGATCCATTTGTTATATGCTGGCATTACCATTGTAGTAGTTTTGTTGGTTCTTAATTGTGGTGTTAGAGTAAGTGAAATATATGGTAACCCTATCAAAACTAAGGAGGGAAAGAAAAAGTGTTAAGGTTTGGACGTGGGGAGTTCCTACTTTCCTCTCTGATGCGACAAATATATCGTCTTGTAAGGGGTTCGGGAAAGAGCGTGTCACAGATTGAAGTGGGGAGTTCCTGCTTTCCTCCTTGATGTGACAGATAACATATTGTCTTGTAAGGTATTCGGGTATGAGCATGTCCCATCTCTTATTAAAGATTGAAAATATACACAACTTTGATAGTTTTCGGAATTCATCTGCACTATCAAGTCCATCATGTGTTTTAGCATATTTTCTAACAGTCGGTTGCCTCAAGATCTTCTTGCTAACTGCTTTGTTTCTCAGTAAGAGAACTCCTGTTTGGCTGAACATTGCTGCCAAATTTGTTTTGGGTCATAAAGACAGCATGATAAGCATATCTAACATAAGTGTCTTCCCATGATAATGTTCTTTTGGACAAGAAGACATGAGAAGCAAGTAGCAACTCACAACTTTTCATTCTTCATTTGGACCCTTTATTATAGTATTTTCTCAATCATGTAAGAACGAAACGGTTAAAATTTCTTCATCTAATGCTTGTTATAGAAACATGAGTCTAGTTATTTGGTTCACAGCTAACTGGCGAGTTGAGGAACTCGACCTAGGGTTGTATTTGTGCCCATATGGCAAGCTCACATATAGAAGCAACTAAGCTTACATGTTCCTAAAGCATTGAAGCATGTAATTTGTTTACTCAAAGACTCTTGATAAGTGCTTATTGTAATTTACACCCGGTTTGACTATTTCAGCCTCCGCTCTAAGTGTACCTCTTCTATTGACCTTTTGAAGTCAAAAAATAGCAAAATCATTCTATTTTAAACAACTACCTGAATTTTAATTTTTTGCCAACTGAGTGGGGTTGATTACCTTCTGCCGGTGGAAAAACCTAGTAACTCCATAGTGGACTTGATTTGCTTGTCAAGAAAATTTTTTGTTATGTGATTTTAGTAACTAGATGTGTTTTAAACTCAGGACGACGTGGAAGGAGACGAGCGCGTAAGAGAAGTGGATCCGATGGTCACGGAGACTGCTGGTGTGAAGGTGTGGACACGTCTCAATGCAAATGATAGGAATTGTAAACACAACTAATCTGCAGTTGTATCCCATTTAAAATTTATATTTGCTTTGACAGGACACCAACGCGGCGGCATCAAGGGCAGTAGCTGAAACGAATGTGAAGATCGAATCAGGAAGCACTAGCAAACCATTGGATCAGTCTGGCGATAGAAATCCCTGAGCTCGTATATGTTGGTGTACTAAAGCTAGTTTTGGTCTGTAAATCCCATATCATTGTACAATTGTGCTCCTGCGTTTTACTTATTTGTGCAATTTGATGTGGATGTTAATTATGATAAGATTCATATCCCTGACAACATTTTTGGTCATGTACCCATTACTTTATTTCTGGAACTAGTAAAGCCAAGGAGTAATTGAAGATATAGCTCTGTTGTGAACAAAGATCTCTCTGTTATTTCATGCCTGAAGTCACCTCCAGTGAGTGTGGGACGGGTCCGACTAGGGCTGTTCAACGAACCGAACAATTCGCGAACTGTTCGAGTTTGGTTCGTGTTTGTTCGGTAATTGTCTGTAAATGAGCCGAATTCAATCAGATTTTTGGGTTCGTTTAGTAAAACGAACCAAACTATTTGCTAATTGTTCGGCTGTTTAAACAGTTATAGTGTTGACGAGTCGAAATCGAACCAATTTTAAAGTTCGTTTAGCTAAAAAATTCGAGCTGAACGAATTTGAATTCGAAAACTTAGTATTCAGTTCGGTTTGGTTCGTTAACTCCCCAAGATGATACAAGACAAAAAATAACTGACGTGTCACAGTCTTCACGGCTATCTGTATTGCATCTTATGTTATAATGATTGAGGATTTGTGTTCAACCGGTAGAAACAGTGAGCTTTATGTTCTTTTCTCCAAGGAGAAAGGGTCGATCTGAAGTATCTGAATCTACCTGATTGGGTCTTTGGTGTACTCGATATCCTTACAATAACACACCTTGGAAGAAGGGTTGATTGAATCTGGTGTGCTGTCATTCATCAAAAGGTATTCTTTGAGACTTGGGTCATTACGAAATGCAGCCAGTGCAACAAGAAGAGGAGTCAAAGAATGAAAGAGCAAGACGAAGTTTGTCTAACAAATGTGTATAGTAAACCTTTTCTTTTTCATATCTTGTACTTGTTTATTGCTGCCAAAGAGCAAGATGAGGTTTGTCTAACAAATGTGCATAGTGAACCTAGCGTCTTAGTCTCACTAATATTGGTTTAGACACAATCAACGCAAGCAGATTTGCAAATTCTTGATAAGCAGAAGCACTAACAACAACTATCATACCCATTATATCTCAATGACAGCAAAAGTTACCGCTAGAATCTAAGGTGAGTGAGAGGCAGACAAACACACTGGACTTCTTTCCAGCATTCCAAGACAGTTATTTGAGCTTCCTCTGTTTTCAGCTAGTCACTGGACTTCTTTCCGGCGATCATCTGCAGAATCGTGTGCATCATATACCGAGGCCAACCCATATGTACAACTTGGTTTTTTGATCTATTTTTAGCTTCATATTCTTCCCATTTTTCGGCCAACGTCTTATGCATTGATATGAAGGTATGTTTTAAGTCTACTATATTTAGACTAAGCCATGCACCTAGTCAATTGACATTATTATCTAATGGTTTAAAAACTTCGATATTACCAAGGTCATGACAACAGCCTATGTTAGTTATCACAGATTTCCTTCTGAAGTTTATTTTCGCCGCTTAAGCAAATATCACAGCAAAACGTGTACACTTCTGGTCTAGCACAATGGACGTTAGACTGTGGATTCAGGAGTGTGCATATGAGCACAGGATTATACATTTGCACATAAACATTAAAAAATGTGTTCCTGTTATATTAGCCTTCCGCATTTGTATAGACTTAACAAGGACATTCCTGATGCACTAAGAAGGAAACAGATCGTTTCGCGATATGATGTACGCAGCCTTATCCTACACTTTGTGCAAAAGACTATTTCTACGCCTCAAACCCGAAATCTCAATATCACAAAATGGTAACCTTACCAGTTAGCTCCAAAACCCGTCCTCCACACATAAACATTGCAAACGCTTATTTAAGATAGAGTTTGGATCTTCTGCTGAGTTCCTCATGGTCATTGGCATGGCCATGAACAAAATGATGTAGGTTATATAAAAACACAAACTACACCTGTGGTTTTATAGGTATAGGATGCAGCCCCTTTGCAGCAAGTTCAAGTTTTATTGGATACTAAATATATTACATAAAATCCTATATTTTTCTTTGATGTAGCACAAAGGATGTTACACAGTTGGATTCAGGAGTGCAAATGAAGCATATAATTCATGAAAGAAAACGCCATAAGTTCATAAGACGCTGGGGGATTAACATTTGATTTATGATAAGAATTTAGTGGGTTCATAACACACTAAATTGGATATGATTCTTTTTTATATTGTCAAGTATCAGTGACACAGTTTGACGCAATTTTTACTATGATCATAAAACAGCCCTATATATTTGTAACACATGAATATGGTTGATTACATCCAAACCCTGGCTGATTACATCCAAACCCTGGCGGGAGCATTTAAGAAAATGGAGGTAATGTTGTTGTAATTGAGTACTGGGAATACAAAGGGTAAATAGTTAATTCATCAAACCACATTAGCAAGGACTGCATAACAACATCTGCAACATCCTACAAACTGCATACCTTAAACCCTTCCCCAAACGCCCAAAATCCTACAGAAAAGAAACCCGGGAAAGGGAGGGGTGAAACAAGGAAATCAGACCTCATCTTCATGAAGAAGCATATTAGGAATCCCTTTATTGACAGGGAATTTCCTACCAGTCTCAGGGCAAACCAAAGAACCTTCTTCCAGATGAAGCTCGAGAAGGGCATGATGAAATCTCCGGAGAAAATCTTCAGATTCGAGCATAGAAGGATCTGCCACGTCAGGCAACTCAGCATATCCCATCGTTCTTGAAGCATCCACGAGGGCCTTGTACTCCACTTTGTGAAACATGTTCTTGAGAAAATCTGGATTGAAATCCACCTGCTTTTCCACCACTTTCTCCACTTCGATTCTCAACGGGAATCCGTTTCGAACCCCCTTTATGTTCGATGATAGCATGTTGTGAGTCAGAAGCCTCATTTTCTACTATTCTTTCTTTCCTTTGATTTTTGTTTTCCCTTTCTTTTGCTTTTCCTCCGTCGACTTTCCCCCTTTTTCTGGGTTTTCGACTTGCAGAGGGGTTTTGCTTTGGCAGGTAGCGGAGGCCGGCTATGGTTATTTGCGAGATTGAGAGGTTTTGTGTGATTTGACTATTCCGCCCTTTAGAGTTGAGAACAATTAATGCCATTAATGGTACGAAGTATTTAATTGCAATTAAACATTAAAAATAAAATTA
>AP025051.1:34597736-34816511 GCA_036186865.1 Eustoma russellianum
TTCTAGAAAGGTGCCTTCTATTGATGTTGCAGAAGTGTTATCCATTTTTTAAAAATTGTTTCCTGGATCCAAGAGGCTTGATTTTATGGCAAGTTATATCATAAGGAGCCTGTTTACATGTTGTAATCAGTTAATATTGACATCTTTATTGAAACATTTTAAGGTGACAAAAGTGATTTGAGTATGCTTATTGCCATATAAAGGAAGAACATCCACTGTTTGATAGGGTGGTATGCTTGACGTCTCCGGCTTAGTTCCAGTACATGGAAGTCACAATGCAATAAGCGATGAGGTTTCGGATTCATCTTTTGGATCGTATACTTGATCTTGGTAGTAAATGTATTAGCTTTATCCTGCACAAATGAACGACGTTAGAGGTCCAAGAGTTGTTATTCTGGAGAGAACCCTCCAGAGCTCAGGTCCGTTGTGGGTGTGTTCATGATTGACAGTTAAGCTTTTTAGAGTTCAAGAGAAGACATCTCTTTTTTTGTAAATGTTGTATATTCTGAGAGGATGTTTGTTCTCTTTGTCTGAATCTATCAAAAACATGCCTTCTTTTCGATGACGATAATTTCTTTTGTATGCTTTGTCTGACTAATGCATGTGTGGGGATGTTGAGTGCTGTCACATGTTTTGTCCTGTTGGTGCATGGCTGTCAAGTTAAACCACATGTCGCATTGCATGGCGAAGCTTCTTACGTGGTGTGGGTTGCCTTGGTCGAGTCGAGGTGACTTGCCTTGGCTTTCTGGGTGTTCATTGGCAGGACCGTCCTGGTGTTCCTAGCTGATCTAACCCTTGTGACTAAAGTGAAGGTTGTGGCCGAGGTGGTTAACCTTTGTGTAAGTTTCTATGGATGACTGGCTGAAGTCTACCTGATAACTGATGGCAACCTGGATGTCAAATCGAGTCAAAGGGTCGTCCTACGTCTCCTAGACTGTGTATTTAAGCATGAGTAGCCGATTTAAACCCTGAACGACCTGCGCCCTTGAATGGTCAGTTGGTCTTGACTGAGAGGTGCTGAGGTGTCTGCACTTATAGCTTTCAGAGCATGTTGATTTTGTCCTCTTCAGAAGCCCCTAGATCAGCCTTATTAATATAAATAAGCATGATCGCCTTCTAGTAACGGGAAAATCCTCCTGACTGTTCCTCTGTCGCACATGTCGGACGTGTCAACACTTAATTGGACGCATAACAGGCAGTAATGATTAAAGTTGCGGACGCTGTTTTCAGGGCTGTTATAACCACAACATTAAAACTGTCGATGCACATTTCGTTTGACGTGTTTTAAATTACGAGGAGAGAAAATCCCAATTGGGATCACATTTTATCCTGAACAGTTGGATGAGAACACCAGCCTCCGTTTTCTTTTCCTTTCTTACTCTTTTCTTTGATTTATTATTCTCCGCCATCTCCACTATTATTTCTTCCCGTATCTGTCAAATTTTTGCTGTCAGTGTCAGTTCAACTCCTTCTTCCCCGACCATCCTGCGAGCTTCCAGGCTTTAGCTCCTAATATTTTCATATTCTCTGTTCATCTTCACCAAGTAAGTCTCCTTTTCCTCCCTAGACATTTCAATAGTTGGTCATGTCATCTCGTTCTGATTCCCAAAACATCTTCAAAAGAGCCTCCTACGCCAGCGACATAGGAGGGAGGTCTAAATCCTTTTCCTCCTCTAGGAGGACCGTCTCCAACAGTAGTTTCCGCCTCGAGAAGAGGCAAAGAAAGGCAGTTGTCACCAATACTGGACCCAGTGACACTTCTGGGCCTAGTAATGTCGCTTCGGCATCGGAGCTGCCGATGTTGCTCCTGGGGATTTTCTCCGGTAGCAACCAGCCATAAACTGCATGCCTCGGGACCCTGATTACTCCAGTTATTCTTTGGAAGAGTAGATACGGGCTCTCTCTTTAGGTTACTTCAGCAGAATTTTTGTACTTTAAACTAGGCCGATCTGGTGAGACTTTACGAAGCCCACCAGATAGATTGTGATAAGTTCAACCTAATCCTTCCTTTTTCTGGTCAGGCGATCTATGATCCACCTTTGGGTTATGAGGTTTCTTACGAAGAGTATTTCATGATAGCTTTCAACTTGCTCATCTATTTTCCATCAAAACTGATATTAGGGTATTATCAGCTCAATCTTTCGTAGATAATGCCTAACAGTCTTAGGACTACAACTTGTTATTTTTTGTTTCTCACGTGTAAGTTCTTTGAAAATTATTTTTATTTAAGAGAACCCTGCACAAGGGGTTCCAATTCATTGAAAACTTGTCTCTTCACCAAACATTGGAAAGGTCAATTCTTTTACATAAAGAAGATCGGTACGCGGAGTAATGACATCGGACGCACCTCTAAGGCCAACAATAAGAAGCCCAGCAAGAAATGTCAAAAGAATGACCAGAGCCTTCCAGCTTTCTACTGACACGCCTTGTAGAAGGCTAACCTCGACCACTTGGTAAGTGGTCAGGCTTCAGGGTGCTAAATGAGAAGGAAGTGGTGGCTGTCAAGGGTGTGTGTTTGAACCGAATCATACGATAACCTTTTACTAAACTTTTACATAATGATTGACATGCTTTGCCTTCTATGTCCAGGAACTATGTCATCCAAAGTTGCCGAGGTGATGGCCAAGAGGAAAGCCAAGAAAAAGGTCAAGGCAACAACCTCATCTCCTTCTATGATCGAGGTGACGGCCCTGGCTGTTGACCAACCACGAGGAACCGTGATCAGGCAGGCTGGTCAGCCAACGGCGACCTCAGGGTGTTACAGATAGCTAGGCAGTTGTTGGAGCTACACGCAGAAAATGTCTATCTCCAACAAGGTCGGCCTCTTCTTATTTTCTCTCTCTTTTTTTGGTGACTGACCTGCCTTCACTTGTTTTTTTCTTCACCAGAATTGTTTGCTGAACCCGAGGTGATCCCACGGCGTGCCGAGCAAGAAGCTGATGTAAAGGTAGAACTAATCAGTGTGATGGTGCTTGTGGCAGTCAAATCCAACAGCGATTCTAAATATGATGAGCCTCTGCATAGAGGCCGCGAAAAATGAAGAGAGGTGAGGGCCTCGGAGCCCCTGTCTTGCTAGGGTTTGCTATTGATTAATTTAATATTAATATTTCATTTTCTTCTCTCTCCTTTTTCCTCCCTTTTTTCCTTTTATTTTAATTTATTTAATGGGTTTCGAAATCTCTTAAATAATATTAATATTAAATTAATTTATTTTTAATTTTACTTTTTTCCCGGCTCAGTGACCTTTTTTTCCTTTACTTTAATTGTTAGAAATGTCATGAAAATATTGTTAGCCATATATTTACTGTAGCTTCTATTAATTTTTCTATGACTATACTATTTTTTCTTATTTTTTCCTATTTGTTTCATATTTATTTCCTAAATATTTTAATTAGTTAAATTAATAAAACTTCACAAATTAAATGAAAGTAATTTATTTTTAGCATTTTATATTTTCTGAAATTTAATTATATTTTTCTGGAATTTCCCGCTACCTTCTGCTCAACTGGCCACCGGGGTGCAGCTGGGCTCTTCACTGAAAAGGCAACTGTGAGACCCTGAGACCGCATGCCATCTGAACAAGAACTCTGTTTTGCCGGTTGACGTGCGGGCCTTACAGTTCCTGTCATTCAAGGGGCTTGCGGTCTCCATTCAGAAGAACATAGCCCTGATAAGATTCGACTTCGATGCTTTAAGTTTTCGCACTTGTGTTCCATTGTGCAACTGACTCTAATTTTTCTAGTTGATTTTTTCAGTTCAGGGCCCAGCAGGTGGGCTTTATGAATAAACCACAAGAGTTAAATGACTTGCTGGAGTTCGAGCATCCAAGCTTAGCAAGCAAAATGCCAAGGAGATTGAGTAACTTTAGCGGGAGAAACTACAAAAGGAAGAGGAGCTGGTCCAAGTGAGTTTGGCCACCTCCTACTCCCGAGCAGATGAACTTGAAGGCGAACTCTCAGACCTAGAGGCTGCGTTGACCCAAACTCAGTCAAAGATAGAGTCTCTGCAATGAGAGTTTGATGAAGCCAAAAAGGAGAAGTCTGAGTTGGAAGGTCAAGTGTCGCAACTAAGCTCAGAGAATCAACAGCTGAAAGAAAGAGCGGAAATCTTGGAACAAAGGGTCAAGCTCTATAAACAATAGTCGGTCGAGTCAAAGGAGAAGGCTATGGTGGAGTTCAGAAAATCAGATTTTTTCCAAGACAATCTACGATCCTCCAAAGTTACATCCTAGAGATGGGGCAAACGAATGCAGTCGAGGTCTGTGTCGAGGTGGACCCCTAATGATGAGCCAAAATCTGACCTGCTCAGAAAGAGACAAAACTTTTTTGTTAGTCAAACGGTCAACGTAGCTCAGGTTCAGCTACTTAACTAGATATCCTCGGCCAAAAAGTCTCAACATATCTCGGCCATAACATATCTCGGCCTCAACTTGTTCTAGGCCGGTAATTGCAGACTACATTCTAGGTGTCAAGCATTGACTAGACTGAAACAGTATCATCATGACAAGCCGGCCTACACCTTACAGAGTTGGCCGCTGACACCTCAACTCGGCCACTTGCACCTCGGCAAATAGACCCTTCGGTCTAGGCTACCTCGGGCACTTTGGTTATTTACAATCCTAAGGAATCAAGCTCTGCTCTGACCTCTGGAGTTTACCCTAGGTAATTCTGCCAGGTAAGATTCCTCTACAGGTGTCTACAGCGACCCTGCTCAACCAAGCATAATGCCACATAGCAAGCATGCAGAAACAAGAGTTACCTCTATTGCCTCCTTGCGTGTCCCGTTCTCTGTGCCCTCGCACATGCATTGGCCTAGGCATCAATATAAAAAGCAGAAAATAAGATAGAGAAAGCTAAGTGAAACCCAAAAACTACCTACGGTGAATCATCTTCCTAACAGTGAAATAACCAGGTTTATCAGAAAAACTCCATAAATTCACTGATCCAGCATTTAAACTTCACCATAAATGGCCTTAACTGACTTGAGCGTCGGAGGGTTTTACCCGGGGCCTATGGCACCGGGTCCTCTAACGTTGTTATTTGTGCAGTTCGGCAGACAGGGCTAACATTGAACAACTAACGGGAGGTTGACGGCGTGAACCCCCTGGGTCATACTTATTGCTTGGTGATAAATCTGACATCATCAAATTGGCGCTAGAAGGAGGGCCTGAACCTCCAAAACAAAAGTTTCTTTTTTTTGTATCCTGTTAAAGTTGGAAAGCTAGTTATCACCCCTTGATATGGGGCGAGGACCACATGAAGGCTTTGGGGAGTCCCCTAATCCTCGTCGTCGCAAAGAGACTCATTCTGGTCCTCTCGGGCAGGACTCTAGGGGACCAGAACTGTGTTCAAAAATGCTTCTGGAGTAACAGTGGAGGAGCGGGATAAAGCCATGAAATATGTGGCGGAGAATTTGGAAGTATTTGAGGCCGTAGTGGAGCGGCTCAAAGGGAAACGTCCAGAGGTCGAGGACATGGAGGAAGACCTTTTCCCTCTTTATCCCCAGGAAAAGGCCCGTCAACAGTCATCTCTAGGTCCCCAAGGGTTCATGGCTGACGCCAGACGGGGCAGTGTTAGAGCCCCAATCGTGGAGTCGGTGCCCCTGCCTAGGCAGCGCCTAGGTGTAAGGCCCCGGTCCTTCAAGAGTGTTCCACAAGAGGTTGAAGATCGTCGTAGGCTGAGGAGTCATCATGGAGAGCCTAGGCCAGAGTACATGAGAGTAATTCAAGAGAGTCCATTCTCTTGGGACATCGCTAAATACTTGGCGCCGGATAATTTTAAGGTGCCTAAAATGGACACCTATGATGGAACCTCAGATCCCACTGATCATCTTTTCCAGTTTCAGACCACTATGAGCTTGAAAAATGTGCCCGATCTGCTGCGCTGTAAGACTTTTCCTATATACTTGCGGGGAAAGGCCAAAAGATGGTTCCAGGTGCTCCCACCCCAGTCGGTGGAATCTTTTAGACAGTTAGCGCAAAAGTTCAAATCTCAATTTGTATCCCGTGCTCCTTTTGTTAAAAATTCTTCGCACTTGATGACCTTAAGACAGGGTCCCGAGGAGTCAGTGTTGAAATATATGCAGCGCTTTTCGGATGAGTAGCTGCAGGTCAGTGACAGAAACGAAGGGGTTAAAGCAGCAACTTTTATTAATGGTCTTAGAGCTGGCCGCCTCTTCTCTCAATTAGATGAGGAGGGGCCTACGTCATTAAGGGAATGTCTGGAGAAAGCACATCAGTTTGCCCGAGGTGAAGAGGCAAACAGGTTAAAGAAAGAAGCCGAGCAGGGTTCTCGGCGGGAAGGCCGACCCAGTTCGACGGGAGATCGGCGTGAGGGGAAAGACCACGATCGACGCAGCGCGTTTGATCGCATGGGCGAACAAGGTAAAGGCGGCAGGGAAAGTCTGCCCCTTTTGGCTTCTAAGGATAGAATTTTATCTGTCATGGAAAAGGACGGCCTGAGGACTGACCCCAAACCCCTGGCCGGTCCTAGGGATAAGAGGGATCCTAAGTTGTACTGCCGCTATCATCGTGACATCGGCCATGATACGGAGGATTGCCGACATCTGGCTCAGGCGATTCGAAAGCTGATAGAGCAGGGTCATTTGAAGCAGTTTTATGACCCTCGCTCACGCCTCCATAACCGTTTGGATTTTCGCAGGAGTCCCCAGAAAGATAAATGTCGACCTGAGACTCCACCTCGGTGTCCCAGGTCGGACGATGATGAGGAACGAGGCCGACGTGGGGCTGCAGGGCAGCCTCAAGTCAACTCCGTTGTATACACCATTGCCGGAGGGCCACTTCAGAAAGGCCAGGGGGAGCTCAGCTCGGCGGGGACTTCATCTGGACCCCCTGCCAAGAAGATGAGGTTAACTCGGGAATTAGTTTATGGACCAGAAGATTCCATCCCGTTAGACTTTAACAACATGGGCCTAGTGATAGATTTATTCATACACCTAGCCCCAGATAACATAGTGGAGGTACGCAGGGTATATGTAGATACCGGAAGCGCGGTAAATGTGATGTACCATAGTGTATATAAACAATTAGGCCTGGTAGATTCCTTAATGATGCCGGTAACTTCATCTCTATATGGCTTCACTAGCACGGCAGTTCGGCCAGCTGGGCTGGTCACTCTCAGTGTCAGCTTTGGAAAGCCCCCGGCATATCGTTGTTTATGGATGGACTTTGTGGTGATTAAAGAAAGGTCAGCATATAATATTTTATTAGGCCGACCAGCCTTAGTGGCCCTGGAATCGGTAGTATCCTCCTTGCATGTTAGCATAAAGTTCCCCACACCGGCCGGGGTGGTCACACTTCAGGGAGATATTCCCATGGCACAGAGCTGTCATGCAGTAGCCGCCCAGGGCAGTAGCGTCGTGCAGCAGGTCAACCTAGATGACCTGATTCCCCCAACTGAGGAGCGGTTGCATTCAGATGATGCAGTGCAGGAGTTCATCTTGGATCCTCTTCGCCCCGACAACACCATTAAGATCGGGACGTGGATGCCGGCCGAATTGTTGGCTCAGCTTCAGGACTTACTGAGGGAATTCGCTGTGATCTTCGCGTGGACGACGGAAGACATGCCAGGGATTCCGTCTACCTTAGCTGAACACCGGCTTAACGTTGATCCCCACGCAAATCCTATCAAGCAAAAGAAGAGAAATTTTGCCCCTGAAAAGAATAAGGTAATTGCGGAAGAGGTTAAAAAGCTACTGGCAGCGAAGTTCATTGCAGAGGTCTTGTATCCGATATGGCTAGCCAACCCTATCGTGGTTCCCAAACCGAATCAGACCTGGCGGATGTGTGTTGACTACACTAATCTTAATAACGCATGCCCGAAGGACTGTTATCCTTTGCCTAAAATCGATAGGTTAGTGGATTCTACTCTGGGTATGAGGTTTTTGATTTTCTTGATACATTTAAAGGTTACCATCAAATTGTAATGGCAAAGGAGGACCAGGAGAAGACATCGTTTATCAACGAGTCGGGCACCTATTGCTATGTCAGCATGCCCTTTGGTCTGAAAAACGCTGGGGCTACCTACCAACGTTTGGTCAACTCGTTGTTCCGGGAACAAATAGGCCGAAGCATGGAGGTGTATATAGATGACATGCTCATCAAGAGCAGGACTCTTGATCAGTATATCCAAAATTTGCGAGAGGTTTTTATTATCTTAAGGGACGCATGCATGAGATTAAATCCAAAAAAGTGTACTTTTGGAGTGCGTACTGGAAAATTTTTAGGATACATGGTTTCTAAAGATGGAGTGCAGGCTAATCCTGCCAAGATTGAGGCTCTAAAGAATATGCATCCACCTCGGAACATCAAAGAAGTCCAGAGGTTGACGGGCAGGATAGCCGCCTTGAGCAGATTCCTTTCTAAATCTGCGGAGAGATCACTTCCTTTTTTCCAGGTTTTGAAGAAACGAATTGCTTTCACGTGGGATGACCAATGTCAGAAGGCATTTGACGACTTGAAAGCACATTTGACCGAGGTGCCGATGTTGACCTCCCCTCTGCCCGGGGAGGTCTTGTATATATATTTAGCAACTTGCCACGAGGCAGTGAGTGCAGTTCTGCTCAGGGAGCAGGACAGCATGCAGAGGCCAATCTATTTTGCCAGCAAGATTTTGCATGGGCCTGAAATGCGTTACCCCAATGCAGAAAAGATAATTTCGGCACTAATAGTGGTGGCGAGGAAATTCAGACCCTACCTCCAAGCTTATCCTATACAATGGTGACAGATCAACCTCTGAAGCAAATTCTAACCCGACCAGACACTTCTGGCCGAGCTGCTAAGTGGGCTATGGAACTTGCTGAGTACGATATCGAGTACAAGTCACGCACCTCCATCAAGACTCAAGCCTTAGCAGATTTCTTAGCTGAAGAAATATCCATTGAGGAAGACCCTCCTCTAACACATGGTTGGATCCTGTATGTAGACAGCTCCTCTTCCAAAGAAGGAAGCGGAGCGGGACATCTAATAATTAACCCGAACGAAGAAGAACTGGAATATGCTCTGCGCTTTGACTTTGAGGAGACCAATAACGAGGCGGAGTATGAAGCCCTGATAGCTGGACTAAGCCTTGCTCGAAAGCTGGGGCACAACAAATAATTGACCGAAGTGACTCGCAGTTGAATGTTTCTCAAGTCAATGGAGATTACGAGGCTAAAGAGGACAATATGAGACGATACCTGTCTAAGGTACAACATCTTAGGGGGACGTTTGAGCGTTTCAGTGTGGAACATATCCCCAGGTCGGATAACAAGCGAGCAGACGCATTATCTCGGATAGCCTCGTCCACCTCGGCCACGATAGGAAAAAAGATTGATGTAGAACTGGTAAAACATCGCGCTTTTGACGCTAATGAAGTGCTGCAACATGATTACCGCAATACATGGATGGACGAGATAGTTAAGTACTTGCACCATCAAACCCAACCTAAGGACAAATCTGTAGCTCGGCACCTACGCCTAAAAGCTTCAAGGTACGCTCTCTTTAATGATCATTTGTATAGAAATTCTTTTTTACAGCCATGGTTGTGTTGTGTACCCGAAGATGAAGGAGACTGTATTCTTCGAGAATTACACATGGGAATATGTGGAAGTCATTCTGGTGCACGTTCTTTGGCTCGTAAATGCTACTTAGCTGGTTACTACTGGCCTACCATACGCAAGGATGCGGAAGAGCTAGTTAAGAAATGTCAGGCGTGCCAGGCTCACGCTCCGACCTCTCACCTGCCGAGCCAAGAGTTGGCTGTCATTACTAGCCCTTGGCCATTTGTGCAATGGGGAATAGCCTTGGTGGGACCTCTGCCTCGAGCACCTGGCTCGGTCAGATTTTTGCTGGTAGCTATTGATTACTTCACAAAGTGGGTGGAAGCTGAACCCTTAGCCACTATCACAGGGACACAAGTGAAAAAGTTCTTGTGGAATAACATCATTTGCCGCTTCGGCCTACCCCAGATTTTGATCTCAGATAATGGAAGACAGTTTGCTGAAGATCCTGTGAAAAGTTGGTGTACCGACTTACATATTAAGCAACGTTTTACCTCGGTGGCCTATCCTCAAGCTAACGGCCACGTGGATCTTGCTAACCGAATTATCAAAGACGGCCTGAAAAAGGGTCTGGATAAAGCTGGGACAAATTGGGTGGATGAGCTACCCAGTGTTTTATGGGCTTATCGCACTATGCCGTCTAGCTCAACGAAGGAAACTCCTTTTTCTCTAGTCTATGGTACAGAAGCCCTTATTCCTGCAGAAATTGGATCCACTTCAGCTCATGTAGATCACTATTCTACCCAAGCCAATGACCAAGAATTACGTCTGAACCTGGACGAACTAGAGGAAAAAAGGGATCAAGCCCATATTCGTATGGCACAATATAAAAACTTAATTTCTTAATACTACAATTCCCGGGTGCGGCCAAGATCCTATCGAGTTGGAGACTTAGTAATGCGTAATAATGAAGTGAGTCATGTGATGCCAGCGGGAGCTTTCAACCCCAAGTGGGAAGACCCTTATCGTATAGCTGAAGTATACTCTGTTGGAGCATACAAGTTGCAAACTTTAGAAGGCCAGACTCTACCACGAACTTGGCACTCTTCTCATTTACGAATTTTGCATCTGTGATGTACTTGTAATTATGTTCTATATAAAAAGAAAACGTTGTCAATTCTCTTTTGAGCAAGCGTTTATATAGATCAAGGTACCTCGACAAAAACAAGGTGTCCGAGCAGAGCTCGAACACGTCACGGGACAGGTTTCCCTATAAGACCTCGGCAAGTCCGAGGCAAAAGCCCGTTAAAGGGTAAACCTATAAGACCTCGGCAGGTCCGAGGCAAAAGCCTGTTAAAGGGTAAACCTATAAGACCTCGACAGGTCTGAGGCAAAAGCCGGCTAAAGGGTAAACTTATATGAACAGGTTTAGTCCTCCGACATAGGGGGCAGAGGTAAAACGTGACAGCATACATGCACCTTGTTATACCTAGCCGATACAGGAGGCAGTTCCGTGGTGTATGCTTTTCGCTGACGATATTGCATTAGTCGCAGAAAGTAGACATACCCTGAGTATGAGAGTAGAACAGTGGAGAGGTGTTTTAGAGAGAAAATGCTTAAAGATTAGCCGTTCTATGACCGAGTATCTGCACTGTGACTTCAGCGGCGTAGCAGACAGTGAGGATAGCCAGCTCGCCATCGATGGTCAAGTGGTACCACAGGTAAGTAAGTTTAAGTACCTAGGATCATTTGTGCAGCAGAATGGCGACATAGAGAATGATATAGCACATCGAGTTCAAGCAGACTGGTGTAGATGGAGGGCGGCCTCAGGGGTGCCGTGTGACAAAAATTTCCCAACTAAATTAAGGGAAAATTTTATAGGGTGGCAGTGCGACCGGCAATGCTATATGGGACAGACTGTTGGGCCATCAAGAGGTCACAATTACAGAAGATGAAAGTGGCAGAGATGAAAATGTTAAGATGGATGTGTGGGCATACAAGGCTAGACCAGATCAGAAATGAGGTGTTTCGAGAAAGGTTAGGTGTGGCTAGTATAGCCGATAAGATAAGGGAGGGTAGATTGAAATGGTTTGGGCATGTCAAAAGGAGGCAGACAACGGCATCGGTCAGAGCAATTGAAAGCCTCATTGTAGAGGGAAACAGGAGTAAAGACAGGCCCAAACTGACTTGGGATGAGCAGATAAGACACGACTTACTAGATTTGCACCTCTCTGAAGACATGGTCCAGGATAGGAGTTCATGGAGGCATAAGATTAAGGTTAACGAGGTATAGGTCATATATAGGGACACTTTAGAGTATATTTAGGGACATAGATAGGCGTAGACACTATCTACGCTTTAGGTCGACTGTCCACTTGGTGGCGTATGTTATACCGTTGTTTTACATTACATGTACATGTATACGTGATGTGTATTTTAATATCGAAAGGTCTTTCTTTGTATTTCTTGAATTTACTCACTAAAACACTAGCACAACATATCTCTATTATCATGTCATTTATGCAGGTAGAGTCGGGGGTCTCACTGGAAGCAGACTCTCTATCCCTTGGGATAGAGGTATTGTCTGCCTACCACTTACCCTCCTCAGACCTTAACGATGGCTTTTGCTGTCGTTGGGATATGCTGGGTCCAGTTGATGATGATGATGATGATGAGGACTAGGCAGAATTGCACCAAGGTACAAAACATTGGATTAAAGACTTAGATTATTACTAAGCATCATTCAAATCGAAGCTCGGCTAAAGCGGTGCAGGATTCATGCTTAGTCTATTTTGATTCAGCTCGGCAGAATAACAAGTTTATTCTATATTTTAAAGCTCAAAAACTTAGTTTATTTTCAAACTAAGTGTAACATGGCCGATATTAGATCTCGGCAACAACAAGGCAGGAAAATAAAGACTTAACAAAAAACTCAAAGAGCAGAAGAGAAGAAAAATACAAGTGATGAAGACAGAAAAATTTTCCATTAACCCAAAGGTCAGAGTACATCAAGTTCAGTTCGACCTATTACAAAAAATTCTAAGTCTACTATTCATCCCTCAAGTCAGCTCCTTCTGTAAACTTTTGAAATTTACTCTCGAAGTCTACTTCGGCATCGGGATTGTAAAGATCAACAAGCCAAGAATCCTCCTTGTTCAGCTGGGGGCAGACTTCTGAACATACATTGATGGATTGGTCTAACCCATCTGCATGACTCGACCTTGAAGCAGCAGCATGTTTTCTTCAAAGAACTCTGATTTCTTGAAGTCTGCCACTGCTTCTGCTTTGGCCGACGATAGCTGATGAGTTAGATCTACCACCTGCTGTTCCAGATCTCTCTCCCTCTTCAGCCCATCTTCCTTATCCCTCTGCAGAGAAGCCAATTCTACAAATGTTTGGGCATAACATGCCTCGTGGTCGGCGTTTTTTTTTCAGCTCTGCCACCAAAGAGTTGGAGGCAGCACACCTCAGTTCAGCCTCTTCCTTTGACTCCTGAAGCTTGGTGACTTCCAACTTCAGGGATGAATTCTCTTTGTCCTGCTCAGCCATAGCTTGGGAGGCTTCTTCAAGCTCTCGAAGCTTAGCCAACAGACAATCCTTTAGTTCTTAACCTCGGCTGACGATTTCCATTTGTTGGACTTGGATTTGTTTCACCAAAATCAAGCGTCAACCAAAGTTATTTGATTAAGAATATATATCAAAAGAAATTGTCCCTTACCAGAGCTGAGTTAACATTAAAATAATCTATTAGATTCTCCCAGGAAGCGACAGAGAACCGCTGTTTTTCCAAAGGAAGAATTAGATTATTCATCCTTTTGGCTGTGGCTGGATTGGCCACAGTATCGGTTTCATCAAACTCGCCCATGGTCAAAGTGTGTTGCTCGGGGGGAGTTGGGATCTCGGCTTCTGGAGCGGATAGTTCATCTCTCTGCCTCTTCCCATGGATAGTGCCCTCGGCCTGCTGGGATTCTCCAAGATCAGCTTGTGCCAGACCTCTTAGAGAGACCTCGACACCTTCCTCTTCTGCCACTACAATTGGCACTTATATGACAACTATTTGGAGTAACAAGTTATTTTACCAATTGAAAAAATATGAAGTATAGAATACCTGGGTTCGCATACTCAGATGCAACAAGAATTGGCTGAGTCACCACAACCTCGGCTGGTGTTGGTTCAGCCACGTCAGCCATAGCAATATCTTCAGCTGGGGGCAATGTTGATCCGTCGGCCCCAGTCTTCGGCGTCTTTGACTTTTTACGGGATGCTATTTTAACAAGCTTGGCCGCAAGATTTTTGCCTCCTGGAGCCATGGAACCTACATGGAAAACAAAAGCTTTTACAAAAAAGAGAGAGAGAGAAGAAAGAGAAGGAAAGTTGCCGGAGAAAGGAAGGCGATGGATGTTGGATGGAAAACGCCGGAGAAGATGAGCAAGAGCTGCCGGAGAAGAAGAGCGAAATATAAAGCGATAAAAATGAGAGCAAGAGGAAGAAATGAATTGTTCTTCTACGATTTCTATTTATAGGCCTCGTCTCGGCCATCCCAAGCGGCACCTCGAAGATGCCAACCTCGATCCCTGCAACCGCCGTACCTGAAAAGTTGTGCAGTTAATGCTTCTTGCTCTGTGCAGACAGTAAATGCGCAGTACGGCTCAATCAATGGCCAGCAGGTCATGTTTGAAAAGACTACACATTAAAAGTTCTGAATCGATTAGCCTGCACATCCTGATCAGCTCGGCCAGCCTAATCTGGGGGCATAAATGATGAGCCAAAATCTGACCTGCTCAGAAAGAGACAAAATTTTTCGGTTAGTCAAACGGTCAACGTAGCTCAGGTTCAGCTACTTGACTAGATATCCTCGGCCAAAAAGCCTCAACATATCTCGGCCATAACATATCTCGGCCATGACATATCTCGGCCATGACATATCTCGGCCTCAACTTGTTCTAGGCCAGTAATTGCAGACTACATTCTAGGTGTCAAGCATTGACTAGGCTGAAACATTATCATCATGACAAGCCAGCCTACACCTTATAGAGTCGGCCGCTGACACCTCAGCTCGGCCACTTGCACCTCGGCAAATAGACCCTTCGGCCTAGGCTACCTCGGGCACTTTGGTTATTTACAATCCTAAGGAATCAAGCCAGCTCTGACCCCTGGAGTTTACCCTAGGTAATTCTGCCAGGTAAGATTCCTCTACAGGTGTCTACAGCGACCCTGCTCAACTAAGCATAATGCCACATGGCAAGCATGCAGAAACAAGAGTCACCTCTATTGCCTCCTTGCGTGTCCCGTTCTCTGTGCCCTCGCACATGCATTGGCCTAAGCATCAATATAAAAAGCAGAAAATAAGAAAGAGAAAGCTAAGTGAAACCCAGAAACTACCTACGGTGAATCATCTTCCTCACAGTGAAATAATCAGGTTTATCAAAAAAACTCCATAAATTCACTGATCCAGCATTTAAACTTCACCATAAATGGCCTTAACTGACTTGAGCGTTGAAGGGTTTTACCCGGGGCCATAGTCTCCGGGTCCTCTAACGTTGTTATTTGTGCAGCTCGGCAGACAGGGCTAACATTGAACAACTAACGGGAGGTTGACAGCGTGAACCCCCCGGGTCATACTTATTGCTTGGTGATAAATCCGACATCATCACCTAACTCAACAGGAAGGACCACCGTCTCCAACTTGTGCAACTCGGCCGCTCGAGCAGAGTATGATCAACATATTCAACTCTTCTAGGAAGTGACGAACTGTTACACCCCGAAATTTTTGAACTAATGGTTACACGTTATTTCAAAACTAGTATAGTCGTTGGGTGTGACAACCTTTCGAAATTAAATTAACTGTAGCGTGTCGATCATGTCAAAGTAATGGTAAAATTATATGAAGTTGTTATATATGTTTAGGGTAAGAAAAGAAACAAAAATAAGTAAATAAATAATAATAGTATATAAGAAATAATAACAAGACAATGAAATAGAAAGAAAAGAAATAAAAGAAATAAATAAAGTATATCAAAGCAAAAAAAAAATGTCGTGGGATAAATGATCAAAATAAATATGAATAATGGATATAGATATCTACATATGTAATAAATGAAATAAGAATAATAAATAATACAAAAAATGGATTTGAGGACAAAAAAAGAGATTTATAATAAAGAAATAAAGAAAATTAGAAAGATAATAATAGATAAGGATAATAGTAAACTAATTATTTAAAAAGAATAAAAAAAAGGAGGATAAAATAATATAGATTAGTTAATTAGTTTAAATGAGGGTGGCATAGGATAAAGATTAAAAAAGAAAAGAAAAGAAACAACACAAATCGTGCGTTAAGGGGGGAATAACGCTTCCCCCCAAATCACGTCAAAAGCAACGATTAAAAAGGAGCAAAAAAGGAAGCGGCAGTTTAAGCAGCAACAATATAAAAAAATAGAAGGAAAGAGACGCAAACAGTGAAGCGGCAAAGGGAAGAGAGAAAGAAGAAGGGGAGAGGAAAGAAGAAGAAAAGAAAAAGGAAGAGAAGGCAACGGGACTAATTTCAATCGAGTAGTTTGGCCGAAAATAGGTAGGTTCCCTTTTCCCCCTCCAATTGGTACAAATTCCAGCATGCTTTGGTGATATATTATGTGTTTATTGTTTTTAATTGTTGAAATCTACACTATGTTGCTTGATCTGTGAAAAACATGAGTTTTGATTACTGCGTTTGATGACTGTGGAATGCATATACTGTTTCGCGTGGACTGTATTTTGATTTTAGGGAAAAATTTGATAATCAAAGTAGTATCTTAACACATGTGTTTTGAGCAGAAGTCTATGCGATGCATGCTCTGCGTCTATCTGATTTGATGTTTGGGATGAATTTGATATCAAAAGAATTTCTAGGATTTATTTTATTAATATTATTTAATTGATTAAAAATAGTATTAAATATAGGAAAAATATAAGTAAATATCAGAAAATCATAAATAAATTCCAGAAATTATAAAATACTGAAATTAAATGATTTTCATCAAATTTCTGTGTAGCGGGCCGATTGTGCGCAGGTCTGACTCATTACTTAATATATATAAAATAAAACAAAATAATCTACTGAGCCGACCGCGGGCCGGGCCGAATGGCCAACGGACCGGGCCCCAGTTGGCTGGCCCAATTAAAAAAAATAATAAAAATAATATAATTCTGAATTTATGGAAATTCTATAAATGTTATCTAATTAATTTTAAATAGTAATAATTACACAGAAAATATAATAAAATCAGAAAATTATATATAAATTCCAGAAATTATAAAATGCTGAGATTAAATTATTTTTACTAAAGTTCATTAATTGCTATAATTCATTTAAATTGGATAATTGGGTAATAAATAGAAATAAATTAGAAAAAATGAGAAAAAAATAGAAAATGCACAATAAATGTATACAAGCCATGGAAAAAATAGGTTTAACGTCAAACCACATTAAATCATTACTCGGATAATAAAGGAACCTAGATTGAGTGCCGGAGGATGGTGAGGATGGGCCAGGGGCCTCAGGCGATTGTATTTTTGCATTCATGGCACGTGCATTGCATTGATGACGGGTCGTGACGTACGGGTCACGGGCGCTCAGGATGGTATACGGTGGCGGGGCCACGACACTCAGGATGGTGTGCGGAGGCGCGGCCACGCACACTCAGGACGGTGACTGTGGGGTGTACGACCTACAACCACTCAGTTAGGTCCCGGGATCATGCATTGCATGGCAGAGATATCGGCATTTTGCATGACATGATTTTGTTGCGTGTGACATGCATAGTAGGACATGCATCACGATGTTGCGCATTCTTTATCTGGAGTGAATTACTTTTCCGCATTTATATGTTTATGTGATACCATGTCCTATGTGCTATGTGATATATCATTATTGTATGTTTGTCTTGTACTACTTGGAGGCAGGTGCCTACTGAGTGATTTCTCAGTCACTCACCCCTACTTCCCCCCCCCCATCAGGTGAGCAGGAAGAGACTTAGGACTACGTCTTTGTTGAGGACGGGGCTGATACGATGGAATGGGCAGACTGATGGTCGCGCCTAGGATACTAGAAGACCCTGCGACTGTTTGTCTTTATTTTATTGGGATCTCATCGGACATCACCTTGTTTAGTACGATAGACTCTAGATGCTAGCGCGATGACTTATTGTCATGACATATTTATTGTTTTATGGAGGATTGTCTTTTATTCAGGTGGATTAATGTTATGGTATTACGTTTCCGCAAGAAAAATTTCTACGTATGTTCAGACATTTTGGAAATTGATTCGTCGCTTTGTATTCTCCTCAGTGAGATACGGCGGGCGCACTATTCCCGATGCTAGGGTTCGGGAGTGGGGCGCTACAGGTGGTATCAGTGCCAAGGCTTCAGATCCACCTCGGAAACGCAGGATTAACTAGATCACTTAGACATAAGCCATGATCTTTACCTAGAAATAACGATTATACCCCTAATAAATGAAGTAGACCTAAGTTATGATCGGGTTAAGGGAGGTGTGTGCCGTTGGTGAGCTTTCTTCATTTAATTACCGTTGTACCCCTGAACTTTTCGCATGAGCACCCTAAATGACCAAATCCGTCTATTATTTCCGTCAATCTGAATTCTCGTCAAGGTTCGCGCGAAATCCAAGAAAATACTATCACGTCGTAAAAAAAATTTCTGGCAAAAGAGGCAACAGTGTTTATGGTAACGACCACTAGAATCACAGGGTCATTCCCCAGTCATTGGTTGACACCATGGCCACCACTTTGGCGCAATAATGGCAGTAACGGCTGAACTAGCGGTTTTCGTTGCGGCCACCACTAGATCAGAGGTTCTACTACATGGAAATGCAGGATTCCCGGAATCTGATATGTAAAAAGACCCTTCACCGGGGAGGCATAAATACGCGACCTGGCCGCTAATAATCACAAGATTGCTCACGATGGAAGTACAGTCGTATAGGAGTGCATGGCCACCGCGGCCACCATGTGCTCATTGTTGATGCCACGTTTGGGTCAGTGTGGGAGGATTATGCAAGCATGAGTGCAACAACAAGGACGTTTTACGAGTAAGGGCACTGAATAGAGACCGGCGCCACCATCACAGCAGGATCAAGAACAACATAAAGGGGAACAAAGATCAGTGCCCATATCCACGCGACGATCGATACGGACATCAGAAAGGCTGGCGATATCGTAGCGGAGTTCAACCGCCGACGACCAGGTACCAATGACTCATAATCAGTACAGATGATGTAATTAGAGATAGATGATCGGAGTTGCGCAGCGGAATAGTGGGTTTCTTAAGTAACGTAAGTTTAGAAGAGTTAACTTCAGTGGATCCTAAGAAGACTAAGGATATCGTTGAGTAGCCTTGACGACCAAGGTGACGGAAACAAGAAGTTTTCTTGGTTTGACCAGCTGCAAGATGGAACTCATTTAAGGATTTTTTTTGTTGATACCGGTGCCCTGAGCCGACAGAAGCATAAGGAGACAAAGTTCGAATGCACAGTTGATATCAACAAAGATATTCAACAAAGCTTCGATGAGCCAAAAAAAACACAAGACCGTAATACACAAAATCTGCTAAATTAACCATATATACACGCACTGATCAATACAACATACTTTAATGACATAATTTCCACATATCAAACATGTACTATAACATTAATATATGAAATCCAACATAACTACGCAAAGAGACATAACACAGTACAAAAAAAGGAGATATATCATATAACATAATGAACTATGAATATACAGTAACATAAGTCAACGAAATATATACATATTTACACATATACCTAAATAAATGCACATATACATACAAAGCGACCAACATGAAAATACGAAGCAATTGGTAAAGGCTCACAATATATATACATACAATATGATAGCAACGTAGGAATAGCGAACATGTAAAAGATATACGATGAGTCAGATTATACGTAAATGTTAAATTGTTAACCAAAAAAAAACAGCACTGAGTCTATTGTAACAACGAAGAAACATATAGACACACACAATTTGTTACCACGTTAACGATATAGCGTAAATAAGACGATTTAAAGAAACATACAATGGATATACGAAACAAAAATAAATACATGATGCTACGCCAATATGCGCAGGTATGCACACGATTATATTAATGACACCACAGCATAACTAATAGAATAAAACAGTAATGAACATCATAATATGTAACGACAACAACCACACAATTACAAATAATATAGTAACACAAATACTTTTCATACAAGGCATGGGTTATGATATAGGCATACATTTACAAGTTAAACAAATCACTAAAATACACCATTGAAGTAAAGCATGCTAATTACGAGTTAGGAATGACATAGTATGGCATGACTTCATAGGAATAGATTAAAGAGTAAATAACTTAATAACATGAAATATATATATAAAGAACCAAACAGTAGTATATACATATTGTACTTGTACACCCAAAGAAATTATATATGTACATAACCTTAAACCTGTGCATTTATGCATTTTCTCCAAATAATATATGTGCGATATTTTTACAACCATAAGACAAGCTAGTACGAAAATATAGAGCACGGAAAAAAAATTATTATTATTATTAATGACTAACATTAGTACAAAAAGAGAGATCGCGATAAACAAAGACTAAAATGAACGCGCATAGCGTGTTTATCGTTCGAAATTCAACTAATGAACAATATAAACATAATACATATGATGAAATGCAAATAACAGTTGTGAATCCATGGGCTACATGTAATACAAAAATCATGCATGCGTTTAAGATAAGGATACATAACATACTATATGTCTATACCAAACATGTTTAAACAACTTAATCATTAAAACGACACACATATTAAGACTTGTGTATGCCGGATATGTAATGGATAGAGCTACAATTAAGTACTGTCGTCCATTCCCAGACCGATGACCAGTCAGAGAAGACGATACAAACATTAGAGGACATGCTGAAGGCTTGCGTCATTGACGTCAAGGGAAAGCTGGGATGGCTTGATCAAGTCGATTGAGTCCTTCTATAAAAACAGCTACCATAGCGTCCTCAGCATTGCGCCAATTGAGGCGCTCTAAGGGCGTAAGTGTAGATCCCCAGTCCACTGGGACGAAGATGAAGAGTGTACTATTACCGGTACAGAACTGGTTAAGAAAACCATGGAGAAGGTTAAGTTGATTCAGGAAAGATTTATGGTTGTCCAAGACATAAGTAAGAGTTGGACAGATTCGAAGAGACATTCCCTGGAGGCTATGGTCGGAGAAAAAGTTTACTTGAAGGTATCGCCTATGAAGGGAGTTGCACGCTTTGGTCTGAAGGGTAAGCTAAGTCCTCGTTACATTGACCTCTACGAAGTGCTTGGAAGGATCAGTTTGTTAACTTATCATTTGGCGTTACCTTCAACGCTAGCCCAAGTGCACAACGTATTCCATGTTTCTCAGCTGAGAAGGTACATTCTGATTCGAGTCATGTACAGGACGCACACCGCTTGGGAATCAGACCGGATGTGTCATATGAAGAAATTCATGTTCGGATTATAGACCGCAAGGAACAAAAACTGAGGAGGAGGATCATTTCGTACGTCAAGGTACAAGGAGCGATCATAAAGGAAATGAAGCGACATGGTAGCGCTACCCCTACCTCTTCGTATAAGGTACGACAAGTTTCGAGGACGAAACTTCTTGTAAGGAGGGTAGGATGTTACACCCCGAAATTTTTGAACTAATGGTTACACGTTATTTCAAAACGAGTATAGCCGTTGGGTGTGACAACCTTTCGAAATTAAATTAAT
Organism: Eustoma russellianum; assembly: GCA_036186865.1. Lineage (NCBI taxonomy): Eukaryota > Viridiplantae > Streptophyta > Magnoliopsida > Gentianales > Gentianaceae > Eustoma > Eustoma russellianum. Next base: position 34,619,068 of record AP025051.1, read on the forward strand.
TGTAGCGTGTCGATCATGTCAAAGTAATGGTAAAATTATATGAAGTTGTTATATATGTTTAGGGTAAGAAAAGAAACAAAAATAAGTAAATAAATAATAATAGTATATAAGAAATAATAACAAGACAATGAAATAGAAGGAAAAGAAATAAATAAAGTATATCAAAGCAAAAAAAATGTCGTGGGATAAAGGATCAAAATAAATATGAATAATGGATATAGATATCTACATATGTAATAAATGAAATAAGAATAATAAATAATACAAAAAATGGATTTGAGGACAAAAAAGAGATTTATAATAAAGAAATAAAGAAAATTAGAAAGATAATAATAGATAAGGATAATAGTAAACTAATTATTTAAAAAGAATAAAAACAAGGAGGATAAAATAATATAGATTAGTTAATTAGTTTAAATGAGGGTGGCATAGGATAAAGATTAAAAAAGAAAAGAAAAGAAACAACACAAATCGTGCATTAAGGGGGGAATAACACTTCCCCCCAAATCACGTCAAAAGCAACGATTAAAAAGGAGCAAAAAAGGAAGCGGCAGTTTAAGCAGCAACAATATAAAAAATAGAAGGAAAGAGACGCAAACAGTGAAGCGGCAAAGGGAAGAGAGAAAGAAGAAGGGGAGAGGAAAGAAGAAGAAAAGAAAAAGGAAGAGAAGGCAACGGGGCTAATTTCAATCGCGTAGTTTGGCCGAAAATAGGTAGGTTCCCTTTTCCCCCTCCAATTGGTACAAATTCCAGCATGCTTTGGTGATATATTATGTGTTTATTGTTTTTAATTGTTGAAATCTATACTATGTTGCTTGATCTGTGAAAAACATGAGTTTTGATTACTGCGTTTGATGACTGTGGAATGCGTATACTGTTTCGCGTGGACTGTATTTTGATTTTAGGGAAAAATTTGATAATCAAAATAGTAAAACTGCTTTGGTTTTGATTTTAGGGAAAAATTTGATAATCAAAGTAGTATCTTAGTGCATGCGTTTTGAGCAGAAGTCTATGCGATGCGTGCTCTGCGTCTATCTGATTTGATGTTAGGGATGAATTTGATATCAAAAGAAATTCTAGGATTTATTTTATTAATATTATTTAATTGATTAAAAATAGTATTAAATATAGGAAAAATATAAGTAAATATCAGAAAATCATAAATAAATTCCAGAAATTATAAAATAATGAAATTAAATGATTTTCATCAAATTTCTGTGTAGCGGGCCGATTGTGCGCAGGTCTGACTCATTACTTAATATATATAAAATAAAATAAAATAAAATAATCTACTGAGCCGACCGCGGGCCGGGCCGAATGGCCAACGGACCGAGCCCCAGTTGGCTGGCCCAATTAAAAAATAATAATAAAAATAATATATTTCTGAATTTATGGAAATTCTATAAATGTTATCTAATTAATTTTAAATAGTAATAATTACAGAGAAAATATAAATAAAATCAAAAAATTATATATAAATTCCAGAAATTATAAAATGCTGAGATTAAATTATTTTTACTAAAGTTCATTAATTGCTATAATTCATTTAAATTGGATAATTGGGTAATAAATAGAAATAAATTACAAAAAATGAGAAAAAATAGAAAATGCACAATAAATGTATACAAGCCATGGAAAAAATAGGTTTAACGTCAAACCACATTAAATCATTACTCGGATAATAAAGGAACCTAGATTAAGTGCCGGAGGATGGTGAGGATGGGCCAGGGGCCTCAGGCGATTGTATTTTTGCATTCATGGCACGTGCATTGCATTGATGGCGGGTCGTGACGTATGGGTTACGGACGCTCAGGATGGTGTACGGTGGCGGGGCCACGACACTCAGGATGGTGTACGGTGGCGGGGCCACGACACTCAGGATGGTGTGCGGAGGCGCGGCCACGCACACTCAGGATGGTGATATCGGCGGAGATATCGGCATTTTGCATGACATGATTTTGTTGCGTGTGACATGCATAGTAGGACATGCATCACGATGTTGCGCATTCTTTATCTGGAGTGAATTACTTTTCCGCATTTATATGTTTATGTGATACCATGTCCTATGTGCTATGTTCTATATCATTATTGTATGTTTGTCTTGTATTACTTAGAGGCAGGTGCCTACTGAGTGATTTCCCAGTCACTCACTCCTACTTCCCCCCCTCCCCACCAGGTGAGCAGGAAGAGACTTAGGACTACGTCTTTGTTGAGGACGGGGCTGATACGATGGAATAGGCAGACTGATGGTCGCGCCTAGGATACTAGAAGACCCTGCGACTGTTTGTCTTTATTTTATTGGGATCTCATCGGACATCACCTTGTTTAGTACGATAGACTCTAGATGCTAGCGCGATGACTTATTGTCATGACATATTTATTGTTTTATGGAGGATTGTCTTTTATTCAGGTGGATTAATGTTATGGTATTACGTTTCCGCAAGAAAAATTTCTACGTATGTTCAGACATTTTGGAAATTGATTCGTCGCTTTGTATTCTCCTCAGTGAGATACGGCGGGCGCATTATTCCCGATGCTAGGGTTCGGGAGTGGGGCGCTACACGAACCTAATGGCCATGTAGGAGAAAGACTAGTCGACCCTTGTATGTATCCTTTTTAGGTCCTTTGTTTGTATTTTTCAATTCCATTGTATGGTAATGAACAACGTTTTGAATGGAACGGAGAGTTTTTTGTTAATTGCTCGTTCATCTTTTTGTTGCTTAACTGTTCCTGACTTGCAAACCTGACTTGCAAACTGCTAATCGAAAAAGTTATAAAGGATAATTTCATAAGTATAATCACGTCATTAAAGCTGAGCGAATAGTTGAACTTGAGTTATAAAGGATAATTCTCGCAACTGTCATAACCTCAGACCTTCAAAGGCTTAGCAGAGGATCATGTACATTCTTTAGATTCATAGCAGTATGAAATTGAAAGACGTGATCCGTCGGGTCCGAGGTGTCATCGTAGCTGTCTAGCTTGAACACCATAAAATTGTGTACCACATACTCCGAAATATCTTCAGAAAACAGACTTTCCTACGCTATCCGCTTATACTCTTGGCAGTCTGGGGATGACTCATCCGTAGAACCATCTCGGTCGTAATGAGACAGTGATGTCCGATGCACGTGCTTCGAGTGACGTGATTTAACTCCCAAGAGCTTTCTTAAGAGTATTAGCACCAGATAGATTATAATTTATAAGAACCCTTGCAGCGTTTGTATCTGAGGTTTGATGCATCAATAAAAATTGATTTAAATAGTAATGTTTCGTTCCATTTTGTTTAAACAAATTCATAGTAATTGGAATCCTTTGGGACAGAGGTATTGTTTGTCTGCCATTTACCCTCCTCATATCATAGCGATAGCTTTTGGTGCTGTTTGGGACAGAGGTATTGTTTGCCTGCCATTTATTCTCCTCATATCATAGCGATAGCTTTTGGTGCTGTTGGGATATACTGAGTACGGATGATGATGATGAATAGTAATTGGGATAAGTTGTTTTTAGTAAAATCCCATCACCCCAACTTTTCTGCATGTTGAATGGTCTATGGTTGTCGCAATTGTAACAAAATGCTTAACTTCCGAGTCCAATAACTTATCTACTTTATCAAGTTATGTAGAATATGCATGTCAAACACTTATTCAAATTCATAAAGATAACACATGAAGGTATGATATAACATCTCTTTGCACCAAAAGAGATTCTGGAGGAAGAGCCCCATAAGGCCATATTTCCCTCATAAGTTCCTGCATCCATTGGCAAGAACCACAAAAACGTAGACATGCTGATGGATGAGTCCTGTGATTCCCCAGCTTGCCCTATTTGTGATCCTCCAGCTCACTAAAAGACTGACATATCTGTCGTTAAAATATACTAGGTATGCGGCGTTAGTTTCAAAACCCAGATTGTAAATGAACCATACAAGTTGAACAGTGAATTGTTTGATACGTCCACCAACTAAAACACAAGGGTGACCATACATGACAGCACCTCAACAACTGATGACATTTCAACAAGAGACCATTAGGCACCATTGCAAAGACAATCTACAGAATCCCAATAAGCAAAATGCTTCCAAATTTCCTTGGGACATTAGGGGCAAAATAAATTGCACATTCACGTATAGTATAAACACATCACCAGGGGCATCCACTGTAGCCTCTCCTAAACGTTGAGTCAATCGAGGGCAACCTCAAAATACAACAATTCCTCATGAGTGAAAATACACAATGACTCAAGAAACTCAGCACTTGATCCAAAGAGAAGAAAACAAGAGTTAAGAGACACACCCATGAGTTGAAAAATGTAACATAGGTCTATCTCCAAGTAGACCCTCCAAGCCTTATTACTTCTTCGGTTCCGCTATCCCTGTTAGGAACCTTGTTTCCGGCATCCTCCTTGTGGTTAGTCAAGTCACCATAGATATCTTTAAGCTTGGCCAGATTGCTAGATGCAGAGGACTTGTCTTTGCTCATGTCTTCTCGTGGACTATGACGATCACCTTGAATGTTCCTGTCATGCCTGCTACGACTTCTGCTTCTACTCCTGCTCCGGCTTCTGCTCCTACGCGAACTACTTTCTGTGTAATGACGACTAGCTTCATAGCTCCTCTCGCGGTCTCTACGACTGGACTCCCTGGAATAACGGTCATAATCGTGTCTCCTGTCTCTGTCCCTCCCCTTGTCCCTGTCCCTGTCCCGTTCTCTGTCTTTGTCATGGTGTCGATCTCGATCCCTGTCCCGGTCCCGGCTTCGCTCCTTGTCATATTCTCTATCGGATAATTCACGGCTACGGCTCCGATTACGGCTAGGAGAACGTTTGGAGTTATCGGCATGCTCTCTATCACCAGACGCCGGAGGCAATGTACGCCGAACAGGGGATGAATCCCTAGTAGATGCACGATGTGGAGCTCGCTGACCAAAGGAAACTGAAAGGGCTGCTTTGACTGATGGTGGTCGACGTGCAGTTTCGTCAGACATGCGAGTTGTCTCTCCAGTAGTACCACAATGCTTAGTAGGGAGTTTCATCTTTTCAAGATTGGATGTTATAGCGCGCAATACAGGAACAGGAATACGCGGAAAAAGAGTATCAAAATAATACTGCAAAGTAACAAACATACCATTAATCCTTCCATTTCCATGTCTAATCCAGAAAGAGAGAATAAATCATCAAAACACCAGCTACAATCAGATATCTACTTCGAAAATTATAGACTAGTTGGGAAGTATCTCAGAGGATTTTCACTTCCTACTCCCTCATAAAGTAAAACTTCCAATTCATCCATCTTGCAGGTCTCGTGCACAAAGGTGTACAAAGGCGTTGTGCACGAGACCTGCACAACTTTGCATCTACTAAGATGTTGAATACTTGATCAATAACCACCATAAACTTTGCATATTAATTCAACATTAGATTTAAACAACCAGAACTTGATAATCTGTTCTATAGAGAATTGCTCTTAGGATGCCAAATGCTAGCATTAGCCTGAATCACAAGCGGCACTCCAGCCTCACATTGAATTGGCCGAGGCTTATCATATTACATTATTGTAAACATCAGGCAGTTTCTTCACCTTGCTCAATTGATGAAGAAAGTCAAAAACTTATATTCAACACTAAAGTCGTGCTTACAATATACCACCTATGACCATCCTTCCATGAAACACAAGTAAACAAACTGAAATCAACAAAGAGAAAAACGTCAATCTGTAATGAGATAAAATCAAATTACAAATTGAGCGAATTCTTCAAAGATAAGTTGGGTGGCTAATTCAGTTCCGAGTCGGAAACAGTATGGTGTGAATAATCAATGGGTACAAAAACTTTCTGTTTTGTCCCTCGAAGCTAGTCCAAAGTAACTGCCATAAAAGTTGACACTCCCAAGACTTTCATGATGAAATATCGAAAGGGAAAAAATTGTAAGGGACGAGCAGGAAAAAATGTAGTTGACATAAATTCTTTGTTGGCAAACAACCTAAAGAGAAGCTATTCTCCATTTCAATAAACTAATTCGAGTGACCTTTATTGCAATCTGAGCTCGAAAATAATGTTCACAATTTACCATTGAAATTATTAGGTTGTTAAAAAAAAAGATTTTCTTCACGGTTTTCCAGGAAGTAAACAGGAAAATCGGGCACAAATTGTAAAAGGGCCTCTCCAAGCATGCAAACACAGCTTGAAAAGGCTCTCACAAAGGGCAAAAAATGAACAAAAGCGAAACTAAAGGGGGGAAAAAAGAACTTCTTGGCAGGGGATTTCATTCACTGATCGATACTGCTTAAGTAACAACAGTTGCTGACCCATCAAAAAAACACTGGCATCCGCAGAAGGTAGAGTTAATCCACAGGGCATGCAGGCCTATATCCAGAAATTGTGAGTAAATCATTCCAAAAGATAACCGGAAAAAATCAAGCAGATAGATCATCCTAAAGAAGAAACTGGGAAACAGAAATCTAAGCACTGAACCACTATCACCTTTAAAGACACAGGATTCTTCACTAACCTTATCCTCAAGTTATCCAGTTGATTCTATATTGTTCTAAAATTGGAATGCCGGCTGGCGATGCCAAAACAAAACAATAAATACAAGCCTACCTCCTTAAATATATATGCTTCATCAGAGCAATCAAAAAGCTTTAAACCATCAACATTACCTGTCAGGATTAATAGCAAAACTCTGCCAATTCAAGGAAAATAGAAATTAAGAATTTGATAGGGCACCTTACCTGCCCTAGAAGCAAGTCTCTGATATAGACACCCATTGTTGTCATTCTACCATTGGATCCAGGAGAGAATTCCTAAAACGGAAAGAACATTATTACACAGGCTTAGAGAAATATAATCATGAAAAGTGAGTACAAAGTCTGGAAAAGGAAGTAGCGGCCCACACATTGAAACGATAAACTACAGCCACCTTGTCATGCTATTGTTGTACAATTTTATATTAAAGATTCTTGTCCAAGAGAAATCATTTATACTAGTCTAAAAGGCGCAATGGTGCACCCTACGAGGGATGCAGTAAATAAATAAAGGGAACAATGCTAAAGGTAGCTGGTTCCAACAAAATCTTTGCGATGCAGGAATTGACAGATAACACACTCTATAGACGTCAAAGAGAAAAGCGATAATGGTCTAAAGTCCTTCTCAAACAAAGCAAAAAAGAAGGACGAGGTTTCCTCAGAAAAGCAATCCCCTGTAACTAAGTTTATGGTTTTTATTTATGCGACAATTAATCCAACAACATTGAGAAAACTTCAGCAAATATTGTGCTCAAAGACTCAAAAAGAATAGAAGGAAAGGAAAAAGAAGAAGAAGAAGCACCCATGCAATGACCACAAAATCAGGAAACAAAGAAGAATGGTTGGGAAAAGGACCAGCCTGGAGGAGAGGGTATGGAGGATGGGAAGTTGTATGAAAGCAGTGAAGAAATTACAGAAATCTGAAATTCTGAAAAGAAGACACGGGACAAAAGATAGAAGTATGCTGAGCCCAAAAAAGAAAAAGATAACACATAGGTCGATGCATGCAACATAAACATGGAAGTGGAAAGTTGGCATTCACCGTCAAAACAACAGCATCTGATGTGGATATGATACTGTTTAAGGAAAAGTTTGAAAGATGATCGCAAAACCGCCCACACTCAGAGTGCCTCATCCACAGAAAACAAACAATAAACTCTGACTCATTTTGGAGTTACACCAAGAAAAATAAAAAGAAAACAATTACATAAAAAAAAATAAACAAAGACTTCAAGTAATTTTAAGAAAGTAACCCAGGCAATGGTAATGGAGGAAAAAGTCAGTTACTTGACAACCAAGCAGAACAATCAAAGCCATTTAGGAGGCACAAGACAGTCTTTGAGGCTTTCTTACAACATGGTGCCCCCTCAATCCCCAAAAATAAACAGCACACATGATACCATCACATCAGTAGCAGAAAGAAGAGTTGGTACTTGTCTTCACATAACATACAGTCTTCGAAGTGTCAAAAAAACCTTAGGCTAAGTCACATAAAGTAACACCTTGAAATTAACATGACAGAAAATCTGATTAAAATAGCTAATTTTAGTATAAAGCAAAGGTCACATCAAGACAAGACACATTGAGGTTGAAGGCCAGATACTGCACCTTGCACATACCTCGTCATCCCTCAGATATGGTTCATACCAGCCCCACAGTATCTTCGGATCAGCTGCATAACGTAAGTACAAAAACCCAATCTGCAAATAAACACTTGATTTGAATCATTACAAGAAACCACGTACACATCATAACAAACAGCCTAACAGTCCACTCACCGCCCTGATATACGGAGAATCTGTGTGCTTCAACAACCCGTGCATTTGCTTGACAGTCAGCTTCATGGTAAAGAACTTGTAGAGAAGGCAGAAAGCTGTAGAAGGACCACGACAGTTTCCAGTCATCCATGGTTCCACATGATCAACTTGATTGTAAATTTCATCTATAACTTCATGGTAAGTTTTTAACCTCAAAAGATCCCTGAAGTAATCAGAGGAAAGGATATTCATACAGAGGACCTTCTCCAACAACTGGTCAATCGGTTTTCCACTTGACTGTATTTCCCCCATAGCTATTCATCTACCAACCCTGTCAGATGGAGTAGTCAAACATTTACATCTCTCATTCTCATCAAGAATATCAAATACCATAAAGGCGTGAACGTTGCCTCATACAAAAATATATAAAAAACAACCCCCCCCCCCCCGCCCCAAACCTAAATTAAGAAAGAAAACAATCGAAATCAACAAACCAAAGAAAGGGCCAAATGTTATGTAGCTTGGACACACTAATTTAGGCATGGTGCAAGGGTCGGTTCAACAAACAACTGGTCCAGAAACACGACTGTCGCGTTAACAACAACTACAATTTGCTTTAAAATAAACGTAGTCATGATTGAGTAGGGAGTTTAACGACAAGATAATTGACCAGAAAAGACTTACCAGAGTTCAGGAGAACGTAGGCGAAGCAGAAGAAGAGATTAACCGGCCGGCAACTGAGCGAATGGCTAAGGTTAGAGCTAGGGTTCTATTCTATCAATGAGAATGAGAGATCCGGCTGCGCGAAGTCCCTTTTTACACGCTAAACGCGTATGTCAAAGAAAACAAACCATAGCCCCAAACTTTGTGGGAAAAACACAGCCCCGAACTTGAATTTAAATCAAAAGAAAAACTATGGCAGCAACAACAACAACAACAAAAAAAAACCTTTGTTAATGTTTGGATGATATTTGATGGAATCATATTTGTTAATAAAAAGCTCCTTTTTCCCTTTTGGAGCAAAATTCACCGGGTGTTTGGTTGGGGTTTCTTCATTAAAGGTATAGGTTTGGAGGGTGTTTAGTTGTTAAAATTAAGAGTATGTGTTTCGAATTGATATCTGAGTATTTAGTAATGAACATCGTTTTTTGATATACTAGATCCCCTTGTCTTTCAATATTGGAGGAATGGGGGATATGAGTTTGACCACTCTCAACCTACTCCAGCTGCCTCCACCCACTCCCCCAATGTTCAAAGGCCCTTGTTGGTCAACGTCACCGGCCACCGCCGACCGGTCACTATTCCGCTTTGTCAAATTTTTCGGTCAATTTTCCGTCCGTCCACCTTCGATACTCATTTCAATTTCGATATATTCCAAACACCATCAATGTTAATCTACGCATTCCTACTTCAATATCAAACAGCTATGACTTTTACGTCCAAACTCATATACTCTCAAACTCATACACTGTCATACCCATTCCGATTCTGATTCTAATACTTAAGTGTGAACCAAACGCCCCCTAAAAGTATAAGGTTTTTTTTATGGTGCCACATGTGAGAAGAAATTGCTCTTAGTGAAGATTGAACTCAAGACGTTTTATCTTGAGACATCAACAATAAAAGTTTAAGTTAGGTTTTATTCTCGTGTTTTTCCTTTGTTTACCTCGAATTAATAATATTTATGAAATAATAAAATAATTTCTAAGAGCTACTGTTTGAAACCATACTATAGTTAAGATGTATAACAAATAATTTAAAGGATGTTTGGTTCATCCGAATTAAATAATATGGCTTGGTAACTTTTAGCCAATAAAATTGCATCATATATAGAGTAAAATGTCCAATATGGTACACATATTAATCCTTCAAATGTGTCTGTTAATATAAGCTAACCATTTTTTATAAATATTGTCACAATTTTCTGTACAATATATTTGTTTCGCATGATGAAAAGCACAAGAGAGAATAAACTAAGTTAAAAAAATTATTAAAATGTGTGTATAACTATTATATGTTATGCTCAAAAACATATTACAACTATTAAAATCAGTATATATTGAATATTTTATACTATATATATTGGCAATGATTGTATCACATTAATCTTTTCTTAAAACTATCACATTCATTGAATTGGATAATTTAAACCCACAGTATCCAAATATAATTTAGGTGAAATGGTTTAAGTCACAACTCATATTTTAGGATGCCGTTTGCTCTTTTTTTCCCCTCCTGTTTATTTTCTTATTTCTTATTTTTCCAAAGAAAGTAGGTCTAAATTTGAATATAGCTATCAATGCAAAAGAAAATGGCATTATCTTCCAAAAAGAAAAGTTTAGCCACATTTAGCCAAATTGACAAAAAAATTTGTTATATTATATATTAAGGACAACTTTTATTTCATGTCAAATTGAGATACCTAGGCTTCAAAAATTTCAGACTAATATGGGCATGAGAGTTTGGTCTAAACTCGCTTCAACTCATACTTTCTTTAAACTTTACGTGTCATTTTTTAAGTCAAACATATCGAGTTTGAACTGAGTTCCCTCAAATGATCCTCATGTCTAAGTGCCAATTTTACAATTCATAAATGCAACTTTCAGGTTGACCCATTATTTTGGGTCAAATAAATCGAGCTCTTGCTAAAATGAACCTTTTGGTTCATAAATTTCACAATGCTCATAGCTCAAGAAGCAAAAGATCAGAGCTCATTTCTCTGAGTTCAAGTTATGTATACAGTATACACATATAAACCCACACTTCTGTGCATACATACACACATCTTTGCATGACCATTAGACTTTCCATACAGGGCCTTAGTAGTTATTCCTACACTAGTGTAAAATTACTCTTGGCTTATATTCTTGTAGAATTAGTTTATTGTCAAAGGCTTTCCCCTCTGCTCTATGCGCTCTCAATGGTTACTTATAAATTGCTCCATGTTGGAATATGAATTGTTTTGATGAAGTTAAAAGATGTTTGAAAAAGAGTTACAAAGGTATTTAATACTTCAAAAATGAAACAAAGTAAGAAAAATACATTTTGAGACATAGATCTCTCACGTAGATCGATCTATCATATATATGTCTCTAAAATGAGACATAGATCGATCTATGTGAGAACTGTTCAAAGTTGAAACCACACTGTCCAACATTGATCGATCGATGTGACATCAGTCTCTAAAGTTAGAGACATTGATCGATCAATGTGGTTAATGTTCAAAATTGAAGCTTCACTGTCCAACATCGATCTCCCAGGGTGAAGACATCAATCGATCAATTGTGTACATCAGCCTCTCAAAGTAGAGAATCAATCGATCAATGTAGGTAAGGTGTAAAACTGAAACCATAGTATAAGAAATCAATCTCTCAACCTGCAGACATTGATTGATCGATGTGACATCAGTCTCTAAAACATGAGACATAGATCGACCATTGCCATCCAGAATTCAAATTTTTATATCCGTTGCAAACAAATCCAATGAATATTTGAAGTGTATTCTCTCTCCAATCTTACTCAGATCTCTTGTGGACTTCCTCCAGTATCTATAATGCTTTCTTGACTATTGTAAACATGTCTAAGATATTCTAGGGTGGCTATGGAGCATCAAATCGAACTATAGGATGGCTAAAGACTATTTGGACATATTCAAGAGATTTGATTGAGTTAAAGCCTTTATGGAGGCTGCAAAAACGTGGCTCACACCCTCTATATATTGAAGAAGCTTAGATGATGTATTTACACACTTTTATCCTCTTCAAACTTCATCCTCCATTGTTGTAAAAAGCTCTCAAATGTGTAAAATTACTTAAAGCTCATTAAACTCTTGTTGCTTGTTTTTATTGTTTTATTGTGAGAGCAGAGTCTAACACAAAAGGAAGTATACATATTTGATGTCTTGCTTGTGATTTAGACTTATTCGAAAGTGTAATTTCACTACTTCCCCAAAATGCACTTGGTGAAAGTTCTTTGATTGAACTTTGTTGAAGTTGTGAAGAAGCACGAAGCAGATCTTGCTTGTAGCTGTTGTTGATGATGTTGCACAAAATGTCTGTGCAATAAGCTGTTGTTGTTGATGTTACACAAAGAATTTTTGCAATAAACTGTTGTTATTGTAGTTGATGTTGCTCAATGTGTTTGTGCAATAAGTTGTTGCTGCTGTAGTTATAGCTTGCACCAGTGTTAGTGTAAGTGTTAATGTTGTTGTTCTTGTTCCTTGTTAAAGGTAATAAGAAAGTTGATGTTGAAAATCCACTTTGGAAACAAAGTGGTAGTGGAGTAAAATCAAATAGATTCAAATCACTCTAAATTGTGTGTCAAAACTCATTATATCTCATCTTCTTATTTCTTATTTTGGAGAGTATTTGAGTTGGAGTGAGCTACACTGAGAAAATTCTGAAATTTGCCCAACACTCTGTTCAATCCTCTCCCCTTTCATCTAGAGTGATTGTCGCGGACCTAACATGTCACACTAGATATTTTGGTAGGGATAAATCATTGTCTTACTTGACGATATTGAGGATAATATTATTCATCTCAATTGAGTATTTTGACATACACAACTAACAGCGTGTGTCTCTTATGCGACTGGTCACATTTTTGTATAAGTTAATTGCTTGTTTGATTGGATTTTAGATACAATGCATGGTTATATAGATGTCTGAGTGTGTGACAAACTGCAAAATAGAACTTGGGTTAGGCAGAAGAGACTTTGATGGATGGATTTTCCATAAAAGTATTGCCGAGTGTAACTATGTAAATGATGAGAACAAAAAGAAAGAATAGTACAAGTAATTTGATTTTGAGTGACAGTCGTCGCTTGACCGATGTTTCAAAATTTGTTATTGATGTGTATTACTCGACGGATCAAGTTTTTCCCCGCAAGCAGCTCTTTTTCTCTCTACATACAAAGAACACGACACAGAATGCCCAATGAGGTGGCAGCACCCAAGGGGCGCTCCAATGAAGGATTCAGGTGTGCAGAGGAAGAAGAGAGTAAAAAATAAGTACCCTTTACAAGTTGTGAAGAACTCTTATCTATAGCTTAAGGTAGATGTACTTGGCACTTTAGTCCTTTCCCTTTTGTGCTTTTCTTGGAGGATAAGTTTATAAATGGACCCAAAACCGTCGTTCTTGGTAGGCCCGCTTCCCATATAAGGGGACACGTTAGGGGCATAGAGACGCGTATATATCGGAGAATTAAGAACCAATTCATGCTTGCCACGTGTAAAGTGTAATAGCTGTCAAATAGATATTTTGTTTTAGGGTTTTCATAGTACTACGTTCCTAACTTATGAGCAACGTGACTTCTAGTGTCATGAAGCTTATAGGTCCCAAAAGCTTCTAACCACCCCATGAAGTGCCAATTGAATTTGGCTGGATGGTTGTGCCCATTATTAGTCTCCCCAAAGTCTAAGTTTTTTATGCAATAAACACTTAAGACTTGAATTCCGAGAACAATAACCTTCGTGATGTTCACAAAATGTTTGAATGCGAGACTGTTGACTCATACCCTTTTAGTTCGTTTTTCTCTTCTTCAAGTTTCTCTAAACACTCTTCTTCATCGTTACCGCTTCCTGCATCATTTTCGACATAGTCATCGTGAACATCATCGCCATCGTTTTTTACAGCTACTGAAATTTTCACCGGCGCCTGTAACGAGCTATACCCTCCTCGTTACTCCCAGGCGGCTAAGCAATATCAATTTAATAGCATGTGTTACTACCCATGTTTGATGGATTTATTGCAGAAACACTGATAACGCTCACGTAAATCTCTACAGTCATAATATTACACAACACATTAGGATTTCTCAGGCAGCTTTGAGATCTTCGTCGTCAGAAATACGAGTAGCATTATAAAAGTATCTGGCGGCAGCTGACAATGAAGGGGCAGGCAAACCAGATTAATCGCTTTCACATTTACATCGAATTCGAACATTGTTTTGGCTCGTTGGAGAAAATCAAAGTATGATATTATACGCAAAACCTTCATCATTTTAGTTGGATTCATATCATAACCAACTTCGTTGTTGTTGTTGTTGTTTATAGTAAAAAATGGACTGCACATGACAGTTTTGACAGAACCATGATGCACACGGTAGTTTTGACAAAACAGTTGTATGCCAAAACTCATAATGACACACGGTGGTTATGTCAAAATCACTGTCCCTGTCACGCAACGGTTTAGACAAAACCACGGTGTATAGAGTGTACATATATATGTGTCTGTGTGTATGTATGTATGCATATATATACACACACACGCTTACATACTTTTTGTAGATAGGTTGAATCTTTAAGAGAAATTGGAGCCAGGATAAACTTAATAAGTACTGACAATGAAGATAGTAGGAAAAAAAAATATGAAGTGTATCAACACCAAGTTAAATGGCTTTTTAATTCAATATATAAAATCCAAATACATGAAAAACAGAAATAAAAATAATACAAATGAAAGAGAAAACAAATATTCCTGACTTGTTTAGCATGCGTGAACGTGTTTGTCAAAGTCAAGAATGCAATTTATTTAGCTCCTTGATTCATGGGCTTTCAAATTATGAAATGATCAAGGGTATTACTGTCATTTAAACAACATTAGCAAAAATTGATCTGCCTATATCAAAATTGCTATGCCTTTATCAATTCCCAATAAATGTATACCTGATATAACTATGTATATTGATCATATTAATAAGCCTAACATCATAATTTTGTAAATAATACACTTTACAAGTAGTATAACCTGATCCTTTACTTGTAACCAAATAAAATAAAACTTTGATCATTTTCTTTGGTTTAACAATCAAGTCATCAAATTATGTATATTGGTAATAGTAACAAGCAACATAATTTTGTAAAAAATACACTTTACAAATAGTATAAACTGATTCTTTACTTGTAATAGAAAAAAGATTGATCTTTTACCGCAGTTCTGTAAAGACAAATCACGTCAGAATTACACTAATCTTTTTAATATAACCTAAAGTTAAATTGAGAATTAAACTAATCTTTTTTACATAACCTAAATGCAACATCCTCTAAGGTCACATGCAACTTCCTAAACAAGCTTCACAGACCACCCATTAGAACAAAAGACCAATACTCCTAGCCTCATAAGCTCTCACCGTTCCACCGCAAAGAGTTTCGTAGATGATACAAATCAGAAGTTGAACGTCCTCTTAGGTTGTAAAGACATTGACAGGAACCCACATAAGGTACCTACTGCAAATGGGCCAGCAACCCTCTAACCCAATTGAACCGGATACATTGACATAGTCATTAATGGCCTAGACAGCAATAAAGCACTCACGCTGCGCGTGTCCTGGTTCCAACATTCGTCTTTCTGTAACAATGTCCCAATCCGATTACCATCTGAGCTATGTTCTGAGGGCAAACAATGTTCGGTAAACTTTTTAAAGTGACTGGTCCCACCGCATTACGACTCATACTCCTAAAACCCCTTCGGTGTGTCCCTACGGATTATTACCATTTGGCCTTATGCATACGATGAATTTTTCGGAGAAACACACGTCCACTATGTTAGATAAGAAGACTTGAATACGAAACCTCATATATCCATATAAGAGTATTTATCACTAGGACAACTGCTCAGACCACCTCGAATAATATCTGAAGAGGTCTCATATGAGGTAAAATATGAGGTCTCTAATCACGCAATGCCACGTGTACAAAAAAAATCTTTTTTTAAAAAGAAAAAAGTAAACAGCAGGCTCTTTTGTACATATGACATCGCGTGATTGGAAGCCTCATATTTTGACCCCTCACCCGCAATGAATGTGAGAGTGTATGATTTGATTTCTTTTGGGAAGGAAAAGAAAAGAATTTATATTTCTAGATGCTTCTATTTCACTACTGCATTTTCTTCTCGTCTCCAGAAACAGACGTAGAACTCTCTTCTAAAACCTCTTATTGAGCTTCCTACCTTCTCTCATTTCGCACGCCCTAATTCCACTGCCTCCGCACTTAGATTCCATCATCCAAAAACGGATCTTCAGCTTTCAATCGAAACAAAGAGAAAAGTCAAAGATGTTTGGAGTAGTATTTCCCAATCGCAGTTTCCCAATGGATATCTCCACTTTCACTCAAATCGACACTTTCCACTGGATACTCGATATGAACACTTTCGTGGGTAAGTTCTTACTTCTTTTCCCCAATTAAGAATCAAACTTTTTGAATTTCTAATCAATTTCATCAATTCTTGCAGGTGAGGCTTACGATTCAATCCGAGAAATCTGTATATTTCTTCTCAACAGCTTCACCCTTCCTCCAGATAAAGCCCTAGCTGTCTATATCCAATCCCCAGGTTCCTCTTTCATCTTCTGCGGTGCCGTGACGATCAGCCGCCCGTCTGCCGTGATATCGTTGTCGTGGCCGGAGCCTGGCGGCGAGATGCAGCTGATGGCGCCGGATGCAGCTCCGTTGTCGGCGAAGATTGGAGTGTCGGTGGAGGACCTGGCTACGCTGCCTTCACTTGACGTAGCGGCGGAGAAGAAAATCGAGCGGCTGGCGATGAAAGTAGGGGAGAATTTGTTCAATTTTATGCAGTCGTTTTGTGGTGTGGACGGGAGTAGATTGGTGGTGCCGATGGATATTTTGGACCGGTGGTTTAAGAAGTTTCAGGAGAGGGCTAAACGGGATCCTGAGTATTTGAAGGGTTTTGTATTGTAGGTTGTTGCAATGATTAATGAAGATTTTGCACTAATCCACTTGAATTTTTGTTGCTGTTGGTTAAGTTTTGGATTGATTTTGAACAGTGAAATGTTGAACTTGAACAAATAGGCAGACAGTAGACACAACATATGTAAGCGCACCAAAGAAACTCATGCGACTGTGAAGTGCATTTTGAATCTTTGATAATAACGTTCCAACTTAAAGGGAAATGCCAATATGAGGACAGAAGAAAAGAGAGGTAGCAAGCAGCAGTAGCAAAGGCATCATCTGGGGATTCAGTTTTGAAAATCTTCATAGACAGATCTAAGGTGATAGTAAGTTCCGATTTTCTTTCTTTATTTTTATGTCAGACCAAGAAGAAACAAAAACAATGTCGGGTATGTGGGGTATGATGTACGCAATTATACTTATGTGTTAGAAATACACCGATGTTGTTTCCTGATGATCCATAATGTATTCAAGATGTGTCGATTAATTGATACTTCACAATATAAAAATAGAGTCGAGAAAGAATAAGTCCTTGTATTCATTGTAAATAGAAAATCATATCAAGAAGAAACAGAAAATCTAATGTTTTTGCAAAGTTTTTTTCCAGATATATTGTCTATCTCTGTGAATTTTGTGATGAAATTTGAGGCTTATATGTGACCGAATTATGTCAAACAAGTATTATTAGATTGTGTCACATAATCTTGCTTTATGATTCTCCTGTATTACTTTGTAACTTCGATTACAAGAAGATACCCAATATGATTTTGTAACTTTGATTACAAGAAAATATCCCAGCAAATTTCGCTTGGATATTTTTTAAATCGAAATTGCAACCTCATACATGATAATTTCTTAGAAAATCATAAAAGCAATGGATTATACGACACAATCTAATAATAATTGTTTGACATAGTTTTGATCACATGTAAGGCTCAAAAAAAAATTTTTTTGGGGGAAAATCGATCCTTTTCATTGATAACAAAATATATATACAACAGAGAAAGATTAGTTCGTATAAACAGAAACTAATCTACGTCACAGCTCAATCAGCATAGACTCCACAAGCCAATAATAGGACTCGACACCGCTGTTTCATGGTTCGAACAAAATGAAGTGGAGGAATGTTCATCCAAACACCCTCATGTCTTGCTTTGAGTCTAGAGTGACATACCCCAAAAACTACTTCCCTGAATAAATATTTCCATTCGACTTCATTTTCCGCACTACCCCAGTTGCCATGTATGTTCGCATCCACCCATTCGCTAAGGGAATTAATACCAAAGAAACTTCTGCACTTGTTCTTATCAAGCACCAAATTCCATACCTTTCTCGTCCACAGGCAGTCCCGAACCTCATGCATCTCACTCGCCGCGTACATATGACATACCTCACACTCGCTGGCCTCCTGCAGATGGCGTGACAACAGGAAGCTAATTGTAGGAATTGCGTTATTCTTGAGCCGCCATAGGAAGAAATTTCCATGCATGGGACCCTTCATAGCCCATATCAAGCTCCAACCATTTTCGCCATGTTCTTCATTCGTGTTCTGCAATTGGAAAGTGTAGGCATTGTGAATCGAGAACTATCCCGAGTCAATATCTCTCCAAGGGACTTCATTCGAAAGCCCCAAGACCCATCATGTAGATAGTTCGAAGATTCAAGACTTTTATTGAGAAACTTTGCCACCCGTCTAATTCCCCGCCAAGTCCTCGATACATTTGTCCTAGGTGAGTCATCAAGTGGGGAGCCATACTTCGCCCTCAACACCTTGACCCACAGCCGCTCCTTTTCAACCAGTAGATGCCAACCTAATTTGACCATGTAGGCAATATTCACGTTCCTCAGCTTCTTAAACCCAAGTCCTCCACGGTCCTTCGGTTTACAAACTTCCTCCCACACCACATAATGAACGTGTCTGGAACCGTTATGTTCGTCCCAAAGAAATTGTCTCATATGTTTTTTCATACTATCAAGTACGCTTACCGGGATTTCCGTAGTTTGCATCACGTAAGACGGGAGGGCTGCCAACACGGACTGGATGAGGACACATCGGGATGCTTGAGACATCACACGGCCTTTCCAAGCGCTTAATTTAGACCGAACATTATCAAGGAGGAAATCATACGTTTCGGTCGTGACTCTTCCATGTAGCAACGGAACCCCTAAATACTTGCCAAGATCACAAGTCCTGCGGATCTTTAAGGTACTGCAAATGCCGCGGCAAATGTTCGGGGGAGTATTCTGAGATGCAAACATCACCGATTTAGCCAAACTAATCTTTTGGCCGGACACTAAGCAAAAATCATCCAATATTTTCTCCATGGTCTTAGCTTGTTTAATCGATGCTTTCCCAAAAAGCAAAAGATCGTCTGCAAAAAAGATGTGCGAAATACCCGGCCCCTCTCTTGAAGCTTTCACTGGTTTCCATCTCCCTTCCATCACCGCCTGATTGATGGCTTGACTAAGCACATCCATGCAAAGGAGAAAAAGATATGGCGCTAGAGGGTCCCTTTGACGGATGCCCCGAGACGGTTGAAAGGTCTCAAGTTTCTCTCCATTCCATAAGATTGTAAGGTTCGCCGTGGAAACACCATGCATGATGAGCTTCACAAGGCTGTCCTCAAACCCAGCCGCCCGCATCACCTCACGCAAGAAATCCCATCTCACCCGATCGTATGCTTTCTCGAGGTCAATTTTTACCACCATCATCCCTTTTGGCTCCTCGTTTATTTCGCATCGTGTGCAGAAGTTCCTGGGCAATGATAATGTTTTCCGCTGATTGTCGACCCGGCATAAACGCACATTGCGATTGATCAACCAATTTCGACATAATAATTTTCACTCTATTAGCAATCACCTTCGTAATTAGTTTTGTCACCACATTGGCCAGAGCAATTGGTCTAAATTGACTAATAGTCTGAGGGGTTTTCACCTTGGGTATCAAAGAGATCAGTGTCTCATTCATATGGATCGGGAATGACTGTTCCCTAAAAGCTTTTAACACAAACTTTATTACTGACTCGCTTACCACGTTCCAATGACATTGATAAAAACCTGGGGGAAGCCCATCCGGTCCTGGTGTCTTGGAGGCACCCATCTGAAATAAGGCACTTTCAATTTCTTTGCCACTCACCAGTCGGTTAAGCAGCCGCTTGTCCAAATGGGAAAGTTTAGGAAATCTCGCTGACCAAACTGAAGCAGCAGTTGAGGCATCTTCGGTATATAGATGTACATAGAAGTCACGTACAAACAATTTAAGTTCATTCTTATCGCTCACCCAGGCACCCCCCGGCAATTTCATGCTGTGAATCTTAGGTTTAAGATTACGAGTCTTCAAGGATGTAGCGCCCTGACCCGGACAGCGGATCCGAACCGGTGCACCCGTCATAGCTTACTGAGAAGACTACAAGACGTCTCATCTCTCAAATACACGTCATCAATGTCGTAAGAGAATAAGCACGGAGACACATGCAGAATAAAATCTAAACCATCAAATTCGAACATCTCAGTGTAATAAAATTACAAAAGATTGTTCGTGGTCTTAGCCAACTAAATCCTCAAGTGAATGAAAGAAAGCTAAGATAAACGAAACAGTCTGAACAATTCCTGATATATGAACTTTAAACATCCCATTTAGCCCGCTCGCCGTCGTCCTCTATGAATATCATGTCACAACCAGGCTCATCTGCAAAACAACGGTAGTACCCTTAGCGAAAACGCTAGCAAGTAACCCGCTTATAAGACATACGGGATCAACGTATGGCAAGACATGAGTAATATCTAAATCAAGGGGTGATGGGGCACATGTCTTGTATAACTTCAAGAATACTAAGTAATAGCATAACAGAATAAGAGCAGTAATTCATAAGCTTGCAACAAATCAATAACAAACCACTCAATCATACCGTAACGACTCACGTGATGCATGACCTTTCAAATATGGACTACACTACACAATCACAAATGATTATGCTTCACTTTTCGAAAACAGTGCAATGCATGTCATAATGTCCGGTCACATAACTTTATACTCTGTGATGGGCCACAGCTTGTCTTTATACCATGTGACGCACCACAGCTCAAATTTATACCCTGTAATGTTCCACAGCTTGTCTTTATACCCTGTGTCATATTACAGCTCACTTTATACCCTGTGATGGTTACAGCTTGTCTTTATACCCTGTAACGCATCACAGCTCATTTCGCAAACTTTATACCCTGTGCCGAATCACAGCTCACACGTTCCATTTGAACCCTATCAAGCCTCAAGCATTCATTCTTAACCCCTTAGATCATTCACGTTGAAGTCCGATTCAAATACCCTACGAAGTACTCGTCGTCAATTCATCATCCTAGATCGTATTCCCAAGATTTATACTAACCTCGATCAGGTCCTAATACGTCCCTAAGGTCACCCAAAGGATCCCCTAGTTTCCCTCTTACTTCCTTCATTTTCCCACAAAACAGATGGACGTCAGCCCCTGACGTCGATCGATCCACGTCCATCTGAGGCACATCATCTCTCACTCAGCCTACATCGATCGATCGATGTGACATCGTTCACTCACATCGATTGATCGATGTCCATCAGGATTCATCGATCTCTCACTCAACTATACATCGATC
This sequence comes from Eustoma russellianum, assembly GCA_036186865.1. NCBI lineage: Eukaryota > Viridiplantae > Streptophyta > Magnoliopsida > Gentianales > Gentianaceae > Eustoma > Eustoma russellianum. The sequence goes on from AP025051.1 coordinate 34,640,658, forward strand.
GATCCACGTACAACTGAAGCACATCAGTCTCTCCCTCTGCTATACATCGATCGATCGATGTACATCAGCCTCTGACATCGATCGATCGATGTCAGCGTTTTCCAGCATTCTCATTCTGCGATTTCTGCAGAAACTGCAGATCTAACCCCAATCGATTTCCAACTTCCTTCCAATCATTCCAAACCTAATCCTCACTATCAATCCAAACTTAATTCACCAACACAAAACCTTTCACGTACAAATCACGGATTCAAGCCTAAAACTCAAATCCTCCATCAAAACAAACCCAAAATCTCATCTTTTCACTCTCTCTCCCTTCAACCGCAAATAAAAGCAAAAGGGGGTTCAAGGGGTTGGGATTTGCAAGATTTCATGAAATCAACAACAACAACAAACGATTTTCAACATACAGTGGCCAAATCTCAAAACCAAAACACATAATTCATATATAGATTCACAGAAAGAAACTACTGCATGGTGATCCATTTTGATATCAAAAATAGGCCTTTTTCTTTCGCAAATCGTAGGAACTCATAAGTAGATTACTTGCCTTTGATTACAGAGAACGAATAGAGGCTTGATCGGTTCCTAGAGACTGTCTTTCCTCTTCTACGCCTTGGGAGAGTCTGCTAGGGCTTGAGGGGAAAGGAACGTCCACAGTTCTGGCAAAATAAAGAAACTGACGCTTTGTCAGTTTTTATTATGGGTAGGGGTGAAACTGGTATTTCTAAATTATATTCTATTATCTCAATTATCTTAAATAATTAAATTCTGATATTTATTTCTAAATTAAATACTAATTAATTCCAATATTTATTTCCTCAATAAATACTAATTAATCTAATATTTAATTCTTAATTCATTACCGTTAATTGCCATTAATTTCATTTAACTCCCTTTTATCCTTTAATTATTCTACGGAGGGTGCGGGACATAACATTCCACCCCCTTACAAAAAGTTTTGTCCTCGAAACTGACGTACCTTATTGGAAAAGATGTGGATATAACTCCTTCATCTGCTCCTCAAGTTCTCATGTGGCTTCGCGCTCCGTATGGTTACTCCATTGAACCTTGACATGCGGAATTACACGCTTGCGTAGAACTTGATCCTTCTTGTCCACAATCTTCACCGGATACTCTTCGTACGTGACATCATCCCTAATCTCCAAACGTTGGGCCTCAAGAATATGGCTCGGATCCGATACGTATTTCTTCAATTGAGATACGTGAAACACATTGTGGACTTGCGATAAGATTAGAGGCAATGCTAATCGGTATGCTCTTTCTCCAACCTTGCCAAGCACCTCGTATAAACCGATATATCGAGGGCTTAACTTGCCTTTCATTCCGAATCTCGCAACTCCCTTAGTGGGTGAGATTCGCAGATAAACCTTTTCACCTACTTCAAACTCCAAGGGTCGTCTTTTAGTATCGGCCCAACTCTTACCGCGATCCTGCGCCACCCTTAGCCTCTCTCTTATGATTTTCACCTTTCCAATTGTTTGTTCGACCAACTCTGGCGCGGTGATCGTCCTTTCTCCAACTTCGTCCTAACAAACCGGGGATCTGGACTTTCGTCGGTATAGTGCCTCAAACGGTGCCATACTAATCGTATTGTGGTGACTATTGTTGTATGAGAATTCCATCAGTTTCAACATGTTGTCCCAGTTCCCTTTAAAATCCAACACGCATGCTCTCAACATGTCTTCTAGAGTCTGGATTGTCCTCTCCGACTGACCATCTGTCTGAGGATGATAGGCGGTACTCATTCTCAGCTCGGTACACATCGCTTTCTGGAAGGCCATCTAGAACTTAGAAGTGAACCTGGGATCACGGTCCGATACAATACCAACGGAAACTCCGTGCAAGCTCACAATGTTATCCACATATATGTTGGACAATTTCTCATAAGAAGTACCATGTGGCATAGCTATGAAATGAGTTGTCTCTGTCAAGCGATCGACGATTACCCAAATCATCTCATTCCCATTTCTGGTTTTGGGTAACCCTATCACGAAGTCCATAGTCACGTGCTCCCACTTCCATTCTGGGATCTCTAATGGCATTATCAAACTGCCAGGTCGCTGATGCTCCGCTTTGACCTGCTGACATACCAAGCATCTTTCGACATACTCCGCTATACTTCTTTTCATCCCTATCCACCAGTAATTTCTTTTGAGGTCTTTATACATTTTTGTGCTTTCGGAGTGGATAGACAACCTTGAGTTATGAGCATCACTCAACAATTCTATTCGAAGCTCTTCCTTATCTGGTACGCATAGCCGGTTTTGAAACCATAGACTTCCATATGTTCTCAATTGGAAATCTCTTACGGGTCCCGTGTTCAATTTGTCACGGATTTCCTTTAGTGCTGCATCCTCATGCTGAGCTTCTTTGATTCTGTCTACCAAATCTGGCTTTATAGATAAGGCTGTAAGGACATTTGTCACTGAGTCTATAACATCTAGACCAAACTCTTCGATCTCGCGCTCTAAAAGAGATTGTCTTGCATGGCTAGATTTTTGGCTCAATGCATCTGCCACTCTATTTGCTTTACCCGGATGATAGTTGATGGTTAGGTCGTAGTCTTTAAGTAATTCCAACCATCTCCTCTGTCTCATATTCAGCTATTTCTGGGAGAACATATATTTCAGGCTCTTATGCTCCGTGAACACTGCACACTTTTCTCCATACAGATAGTGCCTCCAGATCTTAAGAGCAAATACCACAGCTGCGAGCTCCAAGTCATGCTTCGTGTAGTTCTGCTCATATGGTTTCAAATGTCTCGACGCGTACGAAATAACTCGTCCATTTTGCATCAAGACAACCTATAAACAGGAAATTAATTTAAGACTGGCATATGTATATACAATGCATTATTGGTAATGATATACATACCTAGTCCTTTCTTGGACGCATCACTATAGATCACGAAAACGTCGGTGCCGGAGGGTTGTGCCAACACCGGGGCTATGGTCAATCTCTTCTTGAGCTCAGAAAAGCTCTGCTCGCATTCAGCAGTCCATTCAAACTAGTCTTCTTCTGCTTGAGTCGACTCAATGGAACTGCTATTGTCGAAAATCCTTCATCAAACTTCCTATAGTAGCCTGCCAAGCCTAGGAAGCTTCTGACTTCGGTCACATTAGTAGGTCTTGGTCATTCGGTAATGGCTTCTACCTTTTTAGGATCCACTGAGATCCCATCCTTCGAAATTACATGACCGAGAAAGGCTACACTTCTTAGCCAAAATTCACACTTGCTGAATTTGGTATAAAGCTTCTGTTGCCTCAAAATTTCCAACATCGCCCTTAGGTGTTCTGCATGAGATTGTTCATCAGGAGAGTAAACCAAGATATCATCGATGAACACCACCACGAATTGATCCAACTGTTTCCGGAACACGGTGTTCATCAAGTCCATAAAATCTGCTGGGGCATTAGTCAATCCAAAAGGCATCACCAAAAACTCATAATGCCCATATCGAGTCCGGAAAGCTGTTTTAGGGACATCACTTGCTTTCACGAGCAGCTGATGGTACCCCTGACGAAGGTCAATTTTCGAGAACCAACGAGCACCCTTTAACTGGTCAAATAAATCCTCGATCCTTGGCAGTGGGTACTTATTCTTGATGGTTACTTTGTTCAGTTCTCTGTAGTCAATGCACAATCTCAAACTGCCATCTTTCTTCTTGACAAACAAGACAGGGGCTCCCCAAGGTGATACACTGGGTCTGATTAACTTCTTGTCTAACAACTCCTGTAGTTGGCCCTTTAACTCCTTAAGTTCAGCTGGGGCCATCCTGTAAGGTGCCTTGGATATAGGCTCAGTTCCGGGAATCAAGTTGATTTCAAACTCCACTTCTCTTGATGGGGGTATTCCAAACAAATCCTCTGGAAATACGTCTTTGAATTCGTGGATTACCGGAATCTGGTCAATAAAGGGAGTTTCTTGCTTAGTATCCATAGCATAAACCATAAATCCCTCTGCTCCCTTTTGCAAAGCCTTAAAAGCTTTAACCGCTGTCAAATAAATTTTCTTGGGGGCCTTTGTCAGCTTGACATTTCCTTGAACCGTCACCTCGTTCATCTCGGGGTCTTTAACTGTCACTTGTTTACGTCTATAGTCGATGTTGGCATGATGCTTAGTCAACCAATCCATGCCCAAAATCACATCAAAATCTCGCATCGCAATTGGGATTAACGTGGCTGGAAACACTTTCTCGTCCAACTCCAGCTCACAGTCCTTGTACTGATGATATGACACTAGTACTTGCTCACCAGCTGCTTGCACTCTGAAGGGGATCTCAAGCCACTCGGGCAGACAATCAAGTCCTTTGGCAAATTTCTTAGATATAAACGAATGACTTGCTCCACTATCAAATAATACATTTGCAGGCACTTTATTAACTAGTACGACACCTATACGCAAAGAGTATAGCACATAAAGGTTTTCATGTATAACACATTCAAGTTCAACTTAAACGACTAAAATTCAACTTAAACAACTAAGATTTAACTTAAATCGTACCTGTCACAACGCCAGTGCTTTCCTGCACCTCAGCGTCAGTCATGACATGTACCCTCGCATTGGGCTTGGGCCTACCCCTTTGCTGCTGCGACGGCCCTGCTTCTCCCTGTGACTTTTGCTTCCACTCGGGACAATCCTTTATCATGTGGCATGTCTTTCCACATTTAAAGCAAGCTCCCGTCTTCTTCCAACATTCCCCAACATGATTTTTCTGACAATGTGGGCACACTTCGGACGTCTGACGATCAGACTGACTCAGCTGCGGTGTCCTCTGAAACGGTCCTGCCTGCCCTTTTCGGGGAATTTTGACCCAACGTCTGGGTCTACCTCCACTTCTATCCTCTCTGGACCTCTTGCCTATGTCTTCGCGAGCCTCTCTAGGCTGTGATCTGCGCATGTCGCTCTCCACCCGATAACAAGCATCCAACATCTCTTCGAAAGTTTTCAGGCTAGACCCCGCTATAGCTGTCCGAATACGGGGGTTCAACCCTTGCTCAAACTTGAGCATCTTCATTCTGTTATTTTCCAATACCATGGGTGTGAACTTTCCCAAGGCATGGAATCGGTCAGCGTAATCAGAGATTGACATCCTTTCCTGCTCCAACTTATCGAACTACCTCATCTTCTCCAGAATAGCAGTCTCAGGCACGTAGTAATCTTTATAAGCCTCGACAAACTGTCTCCACAAGATAGGGGGGTCATCTTAGGAAGGATGCCATTCCACCAAGCATTGGCTCGGCCATTCGATAGGGGTGTGGCCGCATCCACCTTGATTTCTTCAGGCATCTGTACCAGCCTGAAGCACTTCTCAACTTCCGCCAACCAGAATTCGGCCACCTCTGGGTCAATGGTCCCCTCAAAGGTTGGAGCATGCATCTTTCGCATCTCCCCAATGTAATACCTTATGCCATGCTGAGGCGGTGGTGGAGGAGGGGGTTGCTGCTGCTACTGAGCAACACTTTGCGCAATCACCGTTATGGCGTCCATTAGAGCTTGAGGCATTACCATTTGTGGTGGCTGAGGGTTCTCATTTCTGTTGCCACCGTTTCTAGAGTTATCCAGTCTGGGAGGCATTGTCTGCAAGATCAGTGCTTATTAGCATTCAGTAGTTCCAAGGATAATCCTGAAAGCCCATATGCGTTGTACAGAACGGAACTTGTAATCGAAAAGAAAGAAAATAACGCTTATTTATCACATTTTATCGCGCTCGCACACACCCAATCCAATCATCTTATGTCTAAGATCAAATACTTAGACCTATGTATCAACTTAGGGTCAAGATCATAACTTAGAACTCTATATGACATAACCTAGGTCTCCGAGGTATATCTAAAGCCTAGGCTCTGATACCACCTGTAGCGCTCCGACCCGGACAGCGGATCCGAACCGGTGCACCCGTCGTAGCTTACTGAGAAGACTACAAGACGTCTCATCTCTCAAATACACGTCATCAATGTCGTAAGAGAATAAGCACAGAGACACGTGCAGAATAAAATCTAAACCATCAAATTCGAACATCTCAGCGTAATAAAATTACAAAAGATTGTTCGTGGTCTTAGCCAACTAAATCCTCAAGTGAATGAAAGAAAGCTAAGATAAACGAAACAGTCTGAACAATTCCTGATATGAACTTTAAACATCCCATTCAGCCCACTCGTCGTCGTCCTCTATGAATATCATGTCATAACCAGGCTCATATGCAAAACAACGGTAGTACCCTTAGCGAAAACGCTAGCAAGTAACCCGCTTATAAGACATACGGGATCAACGCATGGCAAGACATGAGTAATATCTAAATCAAGGGGTGATGGGGCACATGTCTTGTATAACTTCAAGAATACTGAGTAATAGCATAACAGAATAAGAGCAGTAATTCATAAGCTTGCAACAATTCAATAACAAACCAGTTACCACTCAATCATACCGTAACGACTCACGTGATGCATGACCTTTCAAATATGGACTACACTACACAGTCACAAATGATTATGCTTCACTTTTCGAAAACAGTGCAATGCATGTCATAATGTCCGGTCACATAACTTTATACTCTGTGATGGGCCACAGCTTGTCTTGATATCCTGTGACGCACCACAGCTCAACTTTATACCCTGTAATGTTCCACAGCTTGTCTTTATACCCTGTGTCATATTACAGCTCACTTTATACCCTGTGATGGTTACATCTTGTCTTTATACCCTGTAACACATCAAAGCTCATTTCGCAAACTTTATACCCTATGCCGAAGCACAGCTCTTATCAAAACATAATGCGAATGCAAGTGCCATGATGCAAGAATGCACATTCACATGTCAATCAATCAATCAAAACTTGTCTCATTCACGTATTCCAGTGTAACAACTCAAGCAAGTCAATGTTACCTAAGCTTTCGTTCTTAGAACACAAGAAATGGAGTAAACACCCTCACACGTTCCATTTGAACCCTATCAAGCCTCAAGCATTCATTCTTAACCCCTTTAGATCATTCACGTTGAAGTCCGATTCAAATACCCTACGAAGTACTCGCCGTTAATTCATCATCCTAGATCGTGTTCCCAAGACTCATACTAATCTTGATCAGGTCCTAATACGTCCCTAAGGTCACCCAAAGGATCCCCTAGCTTCCCTCTTACTTCCTTTATTTTCCCACAAAACAGATGGACGTCAGCCCTTGACGTCGATCGATCCACGTCCATCTGAGGCACATTGGTCTCTCACTCAGCCTACATCGATCGATCGATGTGACGTCGTTCCCTCACATCGATCGATCTATGTCCATCAGGATTCATCGATCTCTCACTCAACTATACATCGATCGATCCACGTACAACTGAAGCACATCAGTCTCTCCCTCTGCTATACATCGATCGATCGATGTACATCAGCCTCTGACATCGATCGATCGATGTCAGCGTTTTCCAGCATTCTCATTCTGCGATTTCTGCAGAAACTGCAGATTTAACCCCAATCGATTTCCAACTTCCTTCCAATCATTCCAAACCTAATCCTCACTATCAATCCAAACTTAATTCACCAACACAAAACCTTTCACGTACAAATCACAGATTCAAGCCTAAAACTCAAATCCTCCATCAAAATAAACCCAAAATCTCATCTTTTCACTCTCTCTCCCTTCAACCGCAAATAAAAGCAAAAGGGGGTTCAAGGGGTTAGGATTTGCAAGATTTCACGAAATCAACAACAACAACAAACGATTTTCAACATACAGTGGCCAAATCTCAAAACCAAAACAAATAATTCACATATAGATTCACGGAAAGAAACTACTGCATGGTGATCCATTTTGATATCAAAAATAGGCCTTTTTCTTTTGCAAATCGTAGGAACTCATAAGTAGATTACTTGACTTTGATTACTCTCAATCGAATTGGAGAACGAATAGAGGCTTGATCGGTTCCTAGAGGCTGTCTTTCCTCTTCTACGCCTTGGGAGAGTCGGCTAGGGCTTGAGGGGAAAAGGAACGTCGACAGTTTCTGGCAAAATGAAGAAAATGACGCTTTGTCAGTTTTTATTATGGGTAGGGGTGAAATTGGTATTTCTAAATTATATTCTATTATCTCAATTATCTTAAATAATTAAATTCTTATATTTATTTCTAAATTAAATACTAATTAATTCTAATATTTATTCCCTTAATAAATACTAATTAATCTAATATTTAATTCTTAATTCATTACCGTTAATTGCCATTAATTTCATTTAACTCCCTTTTATCCTTTAATTATTCTACGGAGGGTGCGGGGCATAACAAAGGATCTGTGGAAGTAATTTGAGTTGCGTTCATCCACAACCAACCAACTCAAATGGGTCTTCTGTTGCCAAAAAGAATCTTCATGTTTAAGGATTTCCCCATACTCGTTAAGCAGTTCCTTCTCTAACCGAGATAGAAAAAGAGAAGGGTTCCTCGCTAGAGCACGTTGGACACCACCAATGCGGGCTTCACATCGCCGTTTGTTTTTGAAAAGGCATCCATACACGTTCTCACTCCACCATTTAAGCCTTTGCCAAAACAAAATGATATCGCCACTGAGGTTATCCGTCGAGTTGGGCCACGCCTGCGCAACAAAGTCCCCGAAATCTTTGTGCTCCATCCAATTTTGTTGAAAGCGAATAGAGCTAAACTTGGCCGTCTCCAGTTGATTATTCTTTGTCATAAGGAAGATAGGATGGTGGTCCGAATGAGTCCTTGGAAGGTGTCGAAGATTAGCATTCTGGAAGCTGCAGTGCGAGTCATCATTTGCCCAGCATTGGTCAATTCTTTGTTGTATTTTCCTCCTACCCGGCATCATGTTCTCCCAAGTAAACTGAGGGCCCGAGAAGGACACCTCGGAGAGTCCATATAAGTTCACTATCTCGCGCATTCTGGCCCCGTGAGAGACACCCACACTTCGACCACTTCTCTTATCCTCCTGACAAAGAACTTGGTTCTAATCCCCAATAAGACACCACAGGAGTTTGACATATTGACTTAGTTGCTCTGCGTTATCATAAAAAGATTCTCGTACAGAGGGAATAGTCGACGCATAGACTAGGGACAGCAGCCACCATGTTCTATTCTCTCGCAAAATGCCCACAGTTAACATTTGGACCGTATAACTCCACACTTTGATATCCACTTTCCCTCCAATCCAAAAACACCAAAGACCCCTGATATAATCAATTTTTATACATATTATTTATACACTCTATCATCTATATCGAGCAATATTTGGCTAAATCGATGCCAAAATTTGATAATAACAATCAAATTAAAGAATAGAAGTGTTTATGTGATTAAATAGAAAATATTAATTTTGTTAGCTAAATTAACTTCATTTTCTGAGCTTAACCAAGTTACCACTTAAATGATGTTAAAGTCTATGTTATTTAGCTAAATTTAATATTTATTTATTTCTGGACACTACACATCTCTTTTAATATTGCAGAGAAAAAAAGTAGAACCGCAGTAGGCGCGCGCGGATCACGAAGCCAAACAGTGGGAAAAAAGATAAACTTTAGCTGTTGGGATCAGATAATATCACATTGCTGCTAAGATTTGACTGCAGTTGAGTAAAATAAGGAACTGAACAGCTCCTCTGCGCCTATAAATCGCTGGGAAGCACAGCAGAATAAAAGTGGAGAGCATTTGGAATTCTTTCCCCAAACCAATCGCGTTTCCCAAAATTACTTTTCCTGCCATCTTCAGCTACCCATCAGAAAAAGAAAACTAAGAAAAAGATGAAGCCCCAGCCGATTGGCCAGGACAGGAGAGAGAAAAAAAGACTGCAGCTCCCTCACGCGGGTCCCCTCTCCAGTCAACCTGACGCCATCAGCAGCCAGAGCCACTCCCTGTCCGCCACGTCAGCAGGCGCGTCAGTTTGGGGCAGCGCAGGGCGGTTTCCGAGGCACGGTTCTGTGCTGTTTTATACACGGTTTCTTTTTCTGCTACTCTTTTATGCAATTATACATGGATTTGATGGATAGTATGAATTTAATTTGTGGCTAGATTTCTATTTTCTTGACTAGTTTTTGTGACAGTTGAATTATTTTGATGTTTTAATGTATTAGTTTTCCCTCTTTGATTTATTTAATTTACTAGTTTATTATCCCAATCGTTAATTGTTGTTGGTGTGTTTATTGCGTCAATAGATTAGCTACCTATTGATAGAACATATAATTAATTTTGAAGGACCGGGAGGTGAAGATTTTAATTACGACCGTGTCAACAACGAACCTGTAGTAAAACTGACTAGGGATAGATTCGGTTTCTACGGGTGGATAATTAGAAAATTCTAAGGAAATTAAATGCGACTCGATGGATTAAAATTTGCGTAGGGATACGGAGTTTGTCACACCGAGTTAGGTTTCTACGCCAAGGGATTGGGTAAAAATTAAAATAGAGAATTTCTTCCTTAGCGGTTTGGAATAGAAACTAGTTAATTATTTTGGGTTAAAGAGTGGATTACACTTTAGAAAATGATTCAACTGAAACATAAATTAGTCAAGGAAATCTTTAAAGGGAAAAGTTAAGGTTTAGTAATTTAATTAGCAGTTAGTTTTTGTTTTTATCAAATTTTATTGAGTAGGTTTAAATTAAGGCGAAAAAATAATTTTGGTACTTAAAACTAGTCCTCGTGGGATCGACAACCCTCTTGCCTGCTACACTTCAATTGTACCTAGTGCACTTGCTAGTTAGTGGTTAAGAATTTACACATCATGTTTTTGGCGCCGTTGCCGGGGACTAGATTTTAATATCATATAATTATTATTAGTCTTGAGATTAAGCCAAAATAATTGATCATTATATTATATAAATAAACAAAAAAAAACCAAATAAAAAAAGGTTCCAACAGAACCTGTTTTTACGTTTTCTTATTTGAAAACAAAACATTCATTGTTTTATATGAATATTATATAGTTTATTTTTTCCCGTTGTTGTTTTTCCTTTATTTCTGTTTGTTTCGTGGTTTCTTTTTGTTTCGTTATTGTTTCTTTTTCGCTCTCTATTTTTTCTTATTTCCGTAATTCATTTGACTCTTTATTTAGTTTCAGTAGATAGGTTAGCATTTGTGTTATTTCGGTTATTAGTTTCTTCCTTTATTTAGTTTTGTAATTAGTTTTCACTTCATTTCGTTATTTATTTTGCTGTTTTTTTTACTTATTTATTTTTCCGTGATTTTTTGTTTTACTGTTAGAATTTAGTTTAATAGTTTATGACCCGTAGTTCTAACGAGCCTTTATTATATGATCCTAATATTGAGGGTACTGCTAAACATAATCGAAAAATAGTAAGGCAATCAAAAACCAATCCACAAAGAGTTAATATCCAAGAAATCCAACAAGATTTAGAAATTGAAACAATCGAAATGGCAGAAAACAATCAAGAAGCCCAAAGATGTCTTAGAGATTACGCAACCCCTAGGGTAGAGGGAGCTGCCCAGCCATACTTAGACCCACTATAGCCGCCAATAATTTTGAAATTAAACCAGCAGTAATACAAATGATCCAACAATCTGTTCAATTCTATGGTTTATCAAATGAAGACCCTAATGCTCATATTTCTAATTTCTTAGAAATATGTGACACCTTTAAACAAAATGGGGTAAGTGATGATGCTATAAGATTAAGACTTTTTCCCTTTACCCTAAAAGACAAGGCAAAAGCTTGGCTTAATTCTTTACCCTCTGGGTCTATAACTACATGGGACCAATTGGCTTGAAGTTTCTTAACCAAATATTTTCCACCATCTAAAACCATGAAATTTAGAAACGATATAACAAATTTTGTTCAAGATAGTGGAGAATCATTATATGAAGCTTGGGAAAGATTTAAGGATTACTTAAGACGGTGCCCACACCATGAACTACCAAAGTGGATGCAAGTCCAAATATTTTATAACGGTATGGAAAATAGTGCCAGGGCAATGGTAGACGCTGCCAGTGGGGGTAGCATTATGAGAAAACCACCCGATGAAGCATGGAATCTCTTTGAAGAGATGGCCTCAACAGGGTGTCAGTGGCCAAATGAAAGAAACAATCCTAAAAGAGCTTCCGTGTTAGAACTTGACACAAACTCCGCCATCTTGGCACAACTTTCTCTAATTTCAAAAAGTCTAGGCATTGGTGGTAGAATAACCTGTGAAAATTGTGGCGGTAATCATGTGGCAAATCAGTGTCCACAAAATCAAATATCAAGCACAAGTGAAAATTTCTATCTAAATGAAGCAAATTTTGTAGGTCAAAATCAAAGATTTAACAATCCTTATCCTAATACCTACAGTAATACATGGGGAAATAATGCAAATTCTTGGAGTAGACCTCAAAATCTAGGGCATCCTCCTGGTTTTCCAACCACTCAAGAGAAGAAGGTAAATGTTGAAGATATCTTGGCGAAATTTATATCAAGCTCCGAAACAAGATTCCAAAATCAAGAAACTTTAATCAAGAATCAAGAATCTTCAATTAAAAATTTGGAAAACCAAGTCGGTCAAATGGCAAATCTACTGTCAAATAGAATTCAAGGAAGTCTGCCAAGTAATACCGAGACAAATCCTAAAGAGCTAAATGCTATAACTCTGATAAGTGGAGATGAAACAATCAGTGAAACAAACTCTTTGAAGGAAAATGATGACATGGAGATGAGTAAAAATAACAGTGATGGATCAATTTTTCTGAGTACTGAAAGTGACAAAGCTGATGAGGATGAAGAGAAAGTAGAAGCTGAAATATTAAGAAAAGACGACGATACATGCAACAATCTGAAAAAGTCAATTAAGAAAGATGAAACGAGAATTCCACAAAAATTATCTGTAAATCTTAAAGAGAAAGAACTCGATGATGAATTTCGGATATTTATTAAAAAGTTCAAGAAATTAAATGCTGATATTCCTCTTGAAGAAGCTTTAGAGAAAATGCCGAGTTATAAGAAATTCTATGAAGAAATACTAGCAAACCAAGCAGAGAAACAATGTCTTGAAAATGGTAATCATATAAATGAACATGTTCAAGATAAATTACCACCGAAACAAGAAGATCCTGGATGTTTTTATATTCCTTGTTCAATTGGTAATTTTAATTTTGATGATGTCTTATGTGATCTTGGTGCTAGTGTTAATGTCATGCCTTACTCGGTATATGAAAAATTAAAATTGAGAGACTTAAAACCAACCAATTTCTCAGTACGTTTTCCTGATGGATCAACCAAATGTCTAAGGGGAATGGTTGAAGATGTTTTGGTTCGAATCGATAAATTCATTTTTCCTGCTGATTTTGTGGTGTTAGATATGGTTAATGATTCTAATTCAAAGATTCTTTTTGGAAGACCATTTTTAGCCACAACTAGGAGTGTATTTGATGTTCCAAATGGAGACATAATCCTAAGGGTAGGCAATGAACAAGTGAAGTTACATGTCCTGAAAGATTTAAAACACCCTAGGAAGGATGATGATTACTGTTCTGTTAATACTATTTTTAAAGTCTCTTTTGAAGAAAGCACTCCTAGTAACGATAAATTTAGAGGCAGAGAAAATGAAATCATTTTTGAAAATAATTTAAAAGAGGGTCAAAAAGTTTTGTTAGACAAATCGATATCTTGTGTTATAAAGAAAATATGTCCCTCTGGAGACGTTGAGGTGGAATTCGAGAAGGTTAAGCAAGTCAAAGTGAATAGTAGTCGTTTGAAAAGATTGAATACTGAAGCTTCTCGATCATCAAATAAGAAGATAGCTCGCTTGTATGATCCACCATGAAAAGGAGCTTTGGGAAGTCTAGCTGTAGACTATAAATTCAGAACTACTTCTTTACCTTGTCATTCTTATTGTTTGTGATATGTTGTTGTGTTAGTATCAAAAGTTTGCAAGTTGTTTTTCATTGAAATATGTTTAGAGGCTGTTGAGCAATGAATGTTTCAATTTTTTCTTGCAAGCTTTAGTCATGATTATTGTTTTAGAGTCATATTCTTTCTGTGTTATGCGCTTTTGTTTTGGTTCGGTTTTGGAGGAATAAAGATTGCGAGACTGTTGGAAAAGAAGTTGGCCCGAGATGATTTGCATATGACGTGTATGTGATTCACTGCAATATTGAGAGATGACGTTGCATCAAATCAGCTAAGTTTCTTACCCCTATGCTTCTTATTCTTTCATTTTCCTAACATTGAGGATAATATTATTGTCTAAGTGGAGGGTAGGGGGCGTAGACTTATGCATGATTGTTTTTTTCTAAAAAAAAGCTGATTTTTGATGTATCTAAAAAGGAAAATGCTTAAATGTACGTTATTTTTAAAATTTTTGATCTTCTATGAATATGTGCATGTGAATTATTTTGCATACATAGTTACATAATACATGAGAAATACCTTTGGAATAATGGATTGATTCAATGTTGAATATATTTTATTCCATGTAATTCGGGATATTTTGAGCACGTATAGCCATGATCTTGTGATTTGTGGATGGTAGTGAAGAATTATGCTTATCGTGTATCTTGTGTCATTCTAGAACTTACTTCATTACTTCTCGAGGCGAAATTATTAGATGATTTCAAGTTGACTTAGAGATGACAGTCATAGGCGTTCTTTGGACCGTTTGAGCCTTTCTAGCCATCCCTATGATCATTTTATCACTAGTACCCTCTTTGAGCCTGATTATTAAGAATGGTGAGACCCCATTCGATTTTCTTTGTTGTTAAACCTCATTAACTTCCCATTTTAGCCTACTTGATAAAAATCTATATCCTTATATGTCCCTATTTAAGAGAGCTTATATGGCATTATCATTACGGTTGGGATAAAGATAATGGGTTATGATGATGAGATGAGGTTGAAAGGGTATACAAATATATCGTTACAAGAGATTGGTGATGAAAAAGAAAAAAAATTCAAAGAACGAAAAAAGGAAAAAGAAAAAAAAACGGCCAAAGAAAAGGAAAATTATATGGCCGATGATATAAAAAGCTTGAAATTGATATTGGTGATTTGTTCTCAAAAGACGGAGAGGGTTTTTGGATCGTAAAAAGTGTTTGTTTCATGTGCATGCCATTTTGTTACGAGTTCTCTTAGATTTTTCTTTGAATTCTTTATCCTTCGTGAAACCAAATCCCTAGCCTAACATTACAAGCTTAAAAGTCCTACTTGATCTTCGTTGACTTGAATCATCTACATTAGTGGAGAGCGAGTAAGAAAAGTAAGCCTATGGTATGTTCATGGGTCATAATTTGCATAATTTCAACTGATTGTCTACGGAAAGCTCGAGATTGGCTATTTACACACACACCTCAATTACATGGGATAAGTATAGTTGATATTTGAATTATAAAGTTATTCAATTGGTTATTTCGCTTGTACTTTGTGGCTGTTTATGTGAAATCATCGCTGATGCATATTCTTTAGAAGAAAGATTAAACATATTTTCTTTAAAGTCATTTTATTTGCTCGAGGACGATCAAAGGCTAAGTGGAGGGTAGTTGGTATAATCAATTTTTATACATATTATTTATACACTCTATCATCTATATCGAGCAATATTTGGCTAAATCGATGCCAAAATTTGATAATAACAATCAAATTAAAGAATAGAAGTGTTTATGTGATTAAATAGAAAATATTAATTTTGTTAGCTAAATTAACTTCATTTTCTGAGCTTAACCAAGTTACCACTTAAATGATGTTAAAGTCTATGTTATTTAGCTAAATTTAATATTTATTTATTTCTGGACACTACACATCTCTTTTAATATTGCAGAGAAAAAAAGTAGAACCGCAGTAGGCGCGCGCGGATCACGAAGCCAAACAGTGGGAAAAAAGATAAACTTTAGCTGTTGGGATCAGATAATATCACATTGCTGCTAAGATTTGACTGCAGTTGAGTAAAATAAGGAACTGAACAGCTCCTCTGCGCCTATAAATCGCTGGGAAGCACATCAGAATAAAAGTGGAGAGCATTTGGAATTCTTTCCCCAAACCAATCGCGTTTCCCAAGATTACTTTTCCTGCCATCTTCAGCTACCCATCAGAAAAAGAAAACTAAGAAAAAGAAGAAGCCCCAGCCGATTGGCCAGGACAGGAGAGAGAAAAAAAGACTGCAGCTCCCTCACGCGGGTCCCCTCTCCAGTCAACCGGACGCCATCAGCAGCCAGAGCCACTCCCTGTCCGCCACGTCAGCAGGCGCGTCAGTTTGGGGCAGCGCAGGGCGGTTTCCGAGGCACAGTTCTGTGCTGTTTTATACACGGTTTCTTTTTCTGCTACTCTTTTATGCAATTATACATGGATTTGATGGATAGTATGAATTTAATTTGTGGCTAGATTTCTATTTTCTTGACTAGTTTTTGTGACAGTTGAATTATTTTGATGTTTTAATGTATTAGTTTTCCCTCTTTGATTTATTTAATTTACTAGTTTATTATCCCAATCGTTAATTGTTGTTGGTGTGTTTATTGCGTCAATAGATTAGCTACCTATTGATAGAACATATAATTAATTTCGAAGGACCGGGAGGTGAAGATTTTAATTACGACCGTGTCAACAACGAACCTGTAGTAAAACTGACTAGGGATAGATTCGGTTTCTACGGGTGGATAATTAGAAAATTCTAAGGAAATTAAATGCGACTCGATGGATTAAAATTTGCGTAGGGATACGGAGTTTGTCACACCGAGTTAGGTTTCTACGCCAAGGGATTGAGTAAAAATTAAAATAGAGAATTTCTTCCTTAGCGGTTTGGAATAGAAACTAGTTAATTATTTTGGGTTAAAGAGTGGATTACACTTTAGAAAATGATTCAACTGAAACATAAATTAGTCAAGGAAATCTTTAAAGGGAAAAGTTAAGGTTTAGTAATTTAATTAGCAGTTAGTTTTTGTTTTTATCAAATTTTATTGAGTAGGTTTAAATTAAGGCGAAAAAATAATTTTGGTACTTAAAACTAGTCCTCGTGGGATCGACAACCCTCTTGCCTGCTACACTTCAATTGTACCTAGTGCACTTGCTAGTTAGTGGTTAAGAATTTACACATCAACCCCCTGCAAATCCCCGCGACTCGACTGCAGCAAAGTGGGCAAACTCAAAACTATTCAGTATCCAATTACCCTTGGAGCTATCAACTCTAGTTTCCATCAAGAACAATATTGTTGGTTTATAATGACCAATCAAATCTTTTAAAGCTAACCAAAATTCCAGAGATCATGCCCCCCTACAATTCCAAGATAGGATACTCATCACAAATTATTTTCAGAAGATAGGGCGGCTTCCGCCTCCATCATAGATCTCGTCACCTCGGTCTCATCCTTGTTCGCTTGAATCTTGGACTGGTTCGTGTGGGAAGAGTCTCGATCCCCATCTGGATGAGGCTGTCCCATCTTCACCATAGGTGCATCCGACGGATGATGTTTTATATTTGTCCCTTGAGTACGGTTACCTTCCTTTCTAACTGCCACCGTCAGCTCCGGCCATTGCTCCTCAAAGGAAATGTCCCCTCTTCCAAACGTAAAGTCTCCAGGATGCTCATTGGTGATGTCCCTTAGGGTAGAATGGACACTAGCTCCCCCTCTTGACCTCCTAAGGGAACCTCTTCCCCGGGTTGATGTTGCCCTGCTCATTAGCCTGAACTCGCTGTTTCCCTGAGTGTTATGTGCTGTATCCGCAGGGGAGGCTTCTTTCAAAGTTACTTTGTTCCTCCTTATGTTCTTTTCTCTTGAATGTCTTTCCTTGGTGTTCGTATGAAAAGCCACCTGTGGACCCTTATTTAAGCCTCAAAATTCTTCCAACAGCTTCTTGTTGTTGATGAAAATGCTTGGCTTAATTGCTGCATTTATTATTTGTAATAGACACTTGTCGTAATTTTGTCATTTCTTAAATATTTGTTTTGTGGACTGAATCATCTCATTGTTGGATGTTTAAGTATGATGTTGTTAAGTGGAAAGTACCTCTATTGTTTATGTGTTTTGGTTGAGACGTTTCCCTCATTTTTATCTAAGTTGGCGTTAAAGTAAATAATAAAAAATTTCTTTTGACTTCCTCTCTTAAAAGAACTGTTAGAGATTAATTTACAAAACCAACACAACCACAACATGTATATGTCAACGGCATCAAAAGCTATCGATAGGATCTAGGAAGGGTGAAGACAGGCAAACAATACATCCATCCCAAAGGATAGAGAGTTTGCTTACAGTGAGACTCCCGATTTTATATGTACCTAATAGTGATATATTGTGCTAGTGTGTTAGTAAATGAATTTAATAAGTAACAAATAAAAATCTCCCGATATTAAAATAGTCATAACCGCGTATATACACAAATAATGAAAGACAAAGATAAAAACAAAACAAATGCAAAGTAAATAGAGAGCATCTAAACCGCTAAATACATTCTAAAGTTTTTGGTTTCGGAAATTAATATCTGACAGTTTTTTAAGAGAGGAAATCAAATAATAATTCATCTTTATCTTTTAGCTCAAAAACATGAAGAAGTAAAAGTAAAAAAAAGTAGAAAAAAAATACAGTAGCAAAAGACTTGCGTATAATTAGCTATAACACGAGTAGCCCCCAGGGGCATAGTCCAGTGGTAAGTGGCAAAGATGATTGGGGCTAGAACCCCGACGTCCCGAGTTCGAGTCCGTGTGGAGACAATCCTTGTTGAAATATTACAAGGGTTGCCTCTGGGCTGGCTGAGTCTCGTGTGTCCTCTCCCTTTGCAGGGCTGCCGGTGGAGCACATCCCTCGATTTACATCCCACCTGGCTAAGGGGCCTCTGGTACAGGTGAGGAGAGAACCCACTCCCTCATCAAAGCTATAACACGAGTATGTCAAAAAAAAAAAAAAAGGGGGAAAAAGAATAATATGTGAAGGTGTAATTATCCGCATGGATATATGACCAGAGAACTCGAGCATCCTATCATAACGCAATCAAACTGCTCCTTTTCTTAGTTCATTAAGTTCTAGTTTAGTAGTGGTAGAAGATTTGTCTGATATCCGGTGCACTAAGTTTTGTATGTTTACGTTTGCGCATGATATAGAGAGAGGTAGGATCGCTTCGCGATCTGATGTCCGCAGCATTTCCCTACACTTCGTGCAAGAGATTATTTCCGCGGTTCGAACCCGTAACCTCAAGGTCACAAAGCAACAACCTTGTCACTTGCTTCAAAGCCCGTTCTTTTTTTTATAAGAAAAGATCGCGAAAGATGGACAAGATCATAAAAAGTATGAACTAAAACCTATTATAAGTTGCATAAATTAAGAACTCAAATCCTCCAGCCAAATTGTCGTAGCACAAGCAACCGAAGAAGGCCTGATTCCTGCAAGAACCAAAGTTCAAATCTTCTAGAAAACTTTCTCAGCAGCAATTATAGTTCGTCTAATGTCCTCAACACTATGTGCTAAGCTAATTAATCCTGCTTCATACTGAGAGGGAGCCAAATAGACACCTTCTTCCATCATACCTCTATGAAATTTTGCAAACTTTACAGCATCAGCCTTTCTTGCATCCTCAAAATCATGAACAGGGCCATCAGTAAAACAAAAACCAAACATCCCATTTATACATCCCCCACATATTGCGTGACCAGCCCTTTTTCCAGCACTAACAATTCCTTCAACAAGTTCATTGCTGATCTTGTCTAGATACGCGTATGTTCCAGGCATCATCAATCGCTTAAGCGTGTGAATCCCAGCAGTCATTGACATTGGATTTCCACACATTGTGCCAGCCTGGTACACTGGTCCTGCTGGTGCCACCATTTCCATTATATCTCGCCTTCCTCCATACGCGCCAATAGGCATGCCGCCTCCGACAATTTTTCCAAGCGTAGTTAAATCAGGAGTTACACCAAAATACTCCTGTGCTCCACCATAAGCCACGCGAAAACCAGTCATAACTTCATCAAAAATCAAGAGAGCATGATTTTCTTTCGTGATCTTACGAAGGGCATGAAGAAAATCTGGTTTTGGTGGAATGAATCCACAGTTTCCTGCTACAGGCTCCAGGATTATAGCAGAAATTTCTCCCTTATGAGTGTTGAAGAGGTTTTCAATTGCTGATATATCATTGTAAGGACATGTTAATGTGTCAGAAGTAGCTGATTTGGGGATACCAGGAGAGTCAGGGAGGCCTAGTGTAGCAACTCCACTGCCTGCCTTAACTAGGAATGGATCTGAATGGCCATGGTAACATCCTTCAAACTTTATTATTTTTGTCTTGCCTGTAAGGTAGGTATTAGGCATTTAATAACTATTGTATTTATTATAATTGGTGCAAAAGGTGAAATCCTTCAACCCAGGGGCCTCCACTGCCCCAGCCCCAAGGAGCATGTATGGAGGATGTAAATCAGGAACCCAGCGGCCTCCTAGGTTAGGTGAGATCTTACGCAGTTACCCACACAAGGTGTCCCCTCACAAACCAGGCCTTTGGCCTAGCAGCAGAGGAATACCCACACTGTGCGCGTCCCTGGATTCGAACTATTGACCTCTTGGAGCAAATCTCAACACGAATACCAACTGGACTATGCCCTGGGGGCATTGTATTTATTATACTTCTTAACAACAACAACAATATTACCCTCATTGTCTTATAGACTCTCGTCCATGGTGGGGTATGGAGTCTCGGATGTGCGCAACCATACCCATCTGTTAGAAACACACAGAGACTGTTTTCCGATGACACATAATAGAAATTGCATCAAGCTGTGTCAATCAACTAGTGTTTCACGATATAAGAAGCGCAGCCAATTTAGTGAGTCATTTTGCTTTATTCTATCATATTCCAAAGTTAAGGAAGAGTTTGTCCTTGACTGCATTAGAAATAGAAATTTTTATTATGCTTCCTAAAAAATATTATAATGGTATATGAACTATCATCTAAAACCAGATTATCAAAATATTTTGTTACCAGATTCTAAAATGAATTTAAAATATTTTGAGAATGTGGTTGTATATAATGTTTCTTAAACTCTCTAATTGACTATCTAAAAGAGCGTTCCGATTCAATAGTCTATTGCATTTGCGCAGGGTCTATGGAGAGAATTCGGATCGCTTCGCAATTTGATGTACGTAGTCTTACTTTACACTTTGTACAAGAGACTGTTTCTGCGTCTCGAACCCGTGAATTTAAGTCACAAAATAGCAAATTTATCCGTTGCTCTAATCGACTATCTAATGACAATATTTTTGGAAGGAAGGGTAATATACATACCTGTGAAAGCTCGAGCCAATCTCAGAACAGCCATACAAGCTTCAGTGCCTGAATTGACAAACCGGACCAATTCGATACTCGGAACAGCTGAAATAACCATCTCTGCTAAATCATTTTCCAGCAAACAAGGTGCACCAAAGCTTGTTCCTTTTTTCATAGTTTCAGATAAGGCTGTAAGAATCTCATCATCAGCATGCCCAAGAATTCCTGGTCCAAAAGAACCCACGTAATCTATGTATTCATTTCCATCTATATCCCATATCCGAGATCCCTTTGCCCGATCGATGAACACTGGCTGCCCACCAACTGATCTGCAAGCTCTAACTGGACTATTTACACCTCCTGGCATCAGTTCTTGTGCTTTCTCGAATGCTTCTTCTGATTTTTGAGTTGTGTAATTTTTGTTTCTTATCTTCTCTTCAATGGCGGAAAGAGACATTTTTTTGGGGTTTCAGATTCGCCTGCTGTTGTCAATCAGAAAAGGAGGGGCAGGAGCAGGCAATTTTTATTTATTCAAATGGTCTTTAACACGAAAAGGAAAAAATGGGTTATTAAAATGGTCTTGTTCATGATTGGATCTGCTATAATAATTTAGATGAATACATTTAATTTAATAAACTATTTGCATTATATTAAACAGCCGTTACAACTTACAAGTATAAATATCTAATCGATAACTAACAGGAAATTAAACATGGTTGAAACGAGAAAAAAAACGTTCAATGCGTATTAGGCTCCAACGTTTGTGTTGAAGATGGTGTTCATGTCCAACGTGATGATGCTCAACATGAAGGTGTCCAACATGAAGATGGGGATGACAAGTGTGGCTGAGCTTGAGCTTAATGACGAAGGTGAGGCAATCCGTGTTAACAGTGGAGCTGGTATCTAATTGGTGGGTTAATGTACGGAATCATCTTATTGGCTACACGAAATTGATGAGGATCATAGCCAGTGAGCAGAAAATCGAAGGCAGTTGGATGGCAAGGTAGCTGAGAAAACAATCGAAGAAGAAGGCAGTTCCAGACGCGCGGCAATAGTTTAAAATGTGTGGTTTTACCAATATACCCTTGTGTGAAAAAGCTGTAGTTAGTTTAGAGTCGGGGCATTCTTGTAATTTCGCAGTAGACAGTTATTTTTTCTCCTTCTTCGCCTTTATATGGTCCGTTCGACCATTTGCTCAGACTATGAGGAATTCTGGATTTTTCAGTTTGTTAGAGTTTAATCTGATCTTATATTCTCCTCATGCTCTCTTCCTAATTCTTCTCATACCTGTTCTCTGTCTCCTCAATTTTATTCGTTTTGTTTGATCAAATTTAGCATTCGTGCGTTTGTTCTTGTTCGTTGGTTGATCACAGCAATTGTAGTTTGCTGTGGTGCGTTGTGTTGGAGGTATCAGAGTTTTCACATGGTATCAGAGACTAGTTGCCACATCTGATGAATTTTGGCACTTTCATGGCTAACATTCAGAATTCCCTGAGTTCTTTGAACAGTGCTGCGAACTTTGTACCTACAGATCCCACAGATGACTCTTTGTACTTACACCCAAGCGACAATCCCTCTCTTGTGCTCGTTCAGCCCTTGCTTGATGGAAATAACTTTCACAGTTGGAGTAGAGCCTTCAGAAGAGCTTCGGAATCAAAGAATAAAGTAGGTTTCGTCACAGGTATGATCCCCAAACCTTCTGAATTAGATCGTAAGTACGTAGCCTGGACCAGAGCAAATAATATGGTTGCTTCGTGGATTTTTAATTCCGTAATACCTTCGATTGGTAAAAGCATTATGTGGTTTGATAATGCTTGTGATATATGGAATGACTTGAAGCATAGATATGGTAATGCGGATGTTTTTAGGATGTCTGATCTGCAGGAGCAATTCTATGCCACTAGGCAGGAAACTAGCTCAGTCACAGAGTATTACACCCGCTTGAAAGTAATATGGGAAGAATTGATGGTGCTATGTTCTATCCCGAATTGTGTGTGCAATAGATGTACTTGTAATGTTTCTGCACAAATTAACAAATTCATTGAGGACGATTATGTAATTAGGTTCATTAAGGGACTAAATGATGAGTTCGAACCTGTAAAGTCACAGGTGTTATTGATGAGTCCATTGCCTGACCTGAAATCCACATTTGCAATGGCAGTAAAGTTAGAGAGGAAATTGAACTACTCTTCTGTGCAAGGTACGTTTACTAATAATCCTTCAATGGTCATGACTGCTGATGGAAGTTAGAAGGCTGCCCCCTATGGGCACAAGCCTGCCAGTTCAGGATCTAGTGCAGGTTGGCACAGATCATACGACAGAGGTTTTAAGAAGGATTTTCAGAAATCACCTTCCTATAATCATAAGGCACCAGTGTGTACTTTTTGCAATCTGATAGGCCATACTGTAGACAGATGTTATAAGAAACATGGCTTTCCTCCTGGTTTCAAACCCTGAGGTATGGTGAACTGTGTTGAAAATGAGAATTATAATGGTAGGGAAGGGGATATATGTAGCCAAGGGCCGTATGAGCAGTGCCACAATAGTGATGGTGTACATGATGAACTTATGAATGTGCCTTCTCACGTGGCTCCATCATTCACACTTGAACAGTATGACCAACTCATTAGACTGTTGCAGGATCAGAAAGATAGGAGGCATGAAGATGGTTGTGGACACAGTGATGAGGCCAAGGGACACCATGCCGTGATGTCAGCTCAGCAGACTAGTGTCTCTGCCAAGCAGCCAGGTAATGGATCCTACAATGATTCATGCATATGGATATTGGACTCTGGTGCTACAGATCATATATGTCATTCCTTGTCTCTCTTCAGTTCACATCACCCAGTACATTCTGTATCAGTTAAACTACCAAATAATAATCTTGCCCCAGTCACTCATGTTGGGATAGTTAACATCAACCCGTTCTTGACACTTAAAAACTTCCTACATGTTCCTTCTTTCTCCTTCAATCTGCTATCACTAAGCCAACTTACTAAAACCGGTAATATAGATCTGACATTTCACTCTAATGTATGTCTACTTCAGGACCATTCCAGCAAGAGGATGATTGGTTTAACTGAAGTTAGACAGGGCCTGTATCATATGAAAATCCAGACCAACACACTCCAGGCTCATGCTGTTACCTCAGATTCATCTCTCTCATTCCTCTGGCACTCAAGACTTGGACACCCTTCTCACTCCAGACTCCTAGAAATTAGTAAATCTGATCCTCATGTATCAATTCCTTTACAGTCTTCAGCATGTACTATATGCCCCTTAGCTAAATAGAAAAGAATCCCATTTGGCATTTCTCATTCAGTTTCTGATTCCCCTTTTTGCCTTGTACACATGGACATATGGGGTCCCTATAAACACCCCACAATGTATAAACAACATTACTTCCTTACTATTGTTGATGACTATTCTAGATATTGCTGGGTGTATCTAATGAAGTCCAAATCAGAAACTAGAAACATCATTGAAAGTTTCTGTACATATGTTAGTATCCAGTTTGAGAAACATATAAAAATCATAAGGACTGATAATGGGGTTGAATTCAAGATGAACCCGTTTTATGCATCAAAAGGCATAGTCCATCAAACCAGTTGTGTGTACACACCACAACAAAACGGACTGGTAGAACGAAAACATCAGCATATTCTTAATGTTGCTAGAGCTTTGAAATTTCAGGCCCATATCCCAGCAATGTATTAGAGATTCTGTGTGCAGCACGCAGTGTATCTTATCAACTTGACCCTATCTCCTCTTCTCAGCCATAAGACTCCTTACCAGAAACTCTACAATAAAAACCCTTCATACAGCCAACTTAAGATATTTGGATGCTTATGCTTTGCAACAACTGTCAACCCATCCAAAGAAAAGTTCACCCCCAGAGCCAGAAAAAGCATCTTTCTGGGAATGTCACATACCACAAAGGGGTATATACTGCAAGACCTGATCACCAAAGATGTTTTCATATCCAGAGATGTAACCTTTTATGAAGATGTATTTCCCTTTGAAGAAAAAGTTGCAGGGGGGCTGACTCCAAATTTTCCAAATGCTACAGATTATCCTTCAATGCCCACTTATCCTTCTCAGACAAGCCAACCTCATTCTTATGACTTTCCTGAACCACAAGTCCATATGCCATCATCCGATCTTCATCATGACTTCACCCACCTGTCTGAAAATCAAGCCCCAACCAATGACCCGTCCAGCATATTACCACAGTCATACACAGCACCACAAGAGCCCACATCACCAAGCCTGGTCTGTCCTATTCCAGAAACAGATAATGCTGATCTATCTCCAGAAATAGCCATTAAGTCCATTCATGTTGATATACCAATTACAAGACCAAATCGTACAAGGCAACCTCCCAAATACCTTCAACAATATTACTGCAATCTTGCTGGTGCCCATCAAACTGATTCAAAGCCTGTCCCAATATCATCACCAAAATTCACTACTCCTCATCCTCTGCACAACTATATCTCCTTCGACTCTTTAGCACCAAAGTACAAAGCATATGCATTAAACATAAGTAGGTACACAGAGCCTGACTCCTTTGCAGAGGCATGCCAGTCTCCTGAATGGCAGAAGGCCATGGATGATGAGATAGCAGCACTTGAAAGTAACAACACCTGGATCTTGACAAAGCTTCCCCCTGGCAAGAAGGCCGTTGGATGCAAGTGGGTGTATAAACTTAAGCACAAGCCTGATGGCTCTATAGAAAGACACAAGGCTCGGTTGGTTGCCAAGGGGTATACGCAGCAACTTGGAGTGGACTACCAGGATACTTTCTCTCCAGTGGCCAAAATGACCACAGTTAGGATGGTGTTGGCCTTGACATCTAAGCTTGGGTGGTGTGTACATCAACTGGATGTAAACAACGCATTTTTACATGGAGACCTACATGAGGAGATATATATGTCTGCACCTCCTGGCTTGTCAGTAGGGCAGGATGATGTTGTTTGCAAATTGCAAAAGTCTCTGTATGGGTTGAAGCAGGCAAGCAGAGAATGGAATGCAAGCTTGACTGATTTTCTTGTTTCATTAGGCTTTAATCAGTCCAAGAATGATTACACCCTATTCACTAGATCATCTGGTGAGTCACTGTTGATACTGCTTGTTTATGTTGATGATGTGATTATAGCTAGCAAGAATCTAAATGAGATTGAAGAAGTAAAGAGAGCATTGGATTTAGAATTCCGTATCAAGAACTTAGGGGAGTTGAAATACTTTCTTAGGATAGAAGTGGCCAAATCACAGATGGGGACAGTTATAAAACAGAGAAAGTATACGTTGCAGCTTTTGGAGCCGGCAGGATTCCTGGGGTGCAAGCCAACATGCACTCCCATGGAAAGTCATGTGAAATTATTTCGGGGTGATTCTGAACCTATGGATGATGTCACGGGATACATGAAGCTTGTTGGCAAGTTAATCTACCTCACCATCACAAGGCCAGACATAGCGTTTGGTGTGCAACATCTAAGTCAATTCTTGGACTGTCCCACGGTGAACCATTGGAAGGGCGTACATAGAGTGTTAAGGTATCTGAAAAGCTCTATTGGACAAGGGATCCTGTTGTCTAGCTCTGGAGAACTTAGACTGAAAGGCTTCGTGGATTCGGATTGGGCATGATGCCAAGAGACAAGGAGGTCAATCACGGGGTATTGTATGTTTCTTGGAGATAGTTTGATATCCTGGAAGGCCAAGAAACAAACCACGGTTTCACGCTCTTCGGCAGAAGCTGAATATAGAGCTATGACGATGGCAGTATGCGAAGTACAGTGGTTGATCTATCTAGCTAAAGATCTTATGATCTCACGGCAGGAGCCTGTTGAGCTATTCTGTGACAGCAAAAGTGCGTCGTATATAGCGGAGAACCCAGTATTCCACGAACGAACGAAACATATCGAGATTGACTGTCACATTGTGAGGGACAAGGTGCAACAAGGAACTGTTAAGCTTATGCCGATCAAAACAGAGTTCCAGCTCGCAGACATCTTCACCAAGGCTTTGGATCATAGGAGGATGGTGCAGTTGCTTAAAATGATGGGAGTCCACAACATTTATAGCAAGCCGAGCTTGAGAGGGGGTGTTGAAGATGGTGTTCATGTCCAACGTGACGATGCTCAACATGAAGGTGTCCAACGTGAAGATGGGGATGGCAATTGTGGCTGAGCTTGAGCTTAATGACGAAGGTGAGGCAATCCGTGTTAACAGTGGAGCTGGTATCTAATTGGTGGGTTAATGTACGGAATCATCTTATTGGCTACACGAAATTGATGAGGATCATAGCCAGTGAGAAGAAAATCGAAGGCAATTGGATGGCAAGGTAGCTGGGAAAACAATCGAAGAAGAAGGCAATTCCAGACGCGCGGCAATAGTTTAAAATGTGTGGTTTTACCAATATACCCTTGTGTGAAAAAGCTGTAGTTAGTTTAGAGTCGGGGCGTTCTTGTAATTTCGCAGTAGGCAGTTATTTTTTCTTCTTCTTCGCCTTTATATGGTCCGTTCGACCATTTGCTCAGACTATGAGGAATTCTGGATTTTTCAGTTTGTTAGAGTTTAATCTGCTCTTATATTCTCCTCATGCTCTCTTCCTAATTCTTCTCATACCTGTTCTTTGTCTCCTCAATTTTATTCGTTTTGTTCGATCAAATTTAGTATTCGTGCGTTTGTTCTTGTTCGTTGGTTGATCACAGCAATTGTAGTTTGCTGTGGTGCGTTGTGTTGGAGGTATCAGAATTTTCACAGTTTGCACAGGAATCGGAAAAGGACCGGATCATTTTACGATCTGATGTACGCAGCCTTATACTACACTTTATACAAGAAGCGATTTCCACGACTATAACACATGGTAACAAACCAGCAACCTCACAAGTTTTTAGAAGGCCCGCCCTCAAACAGAAAAAATAACAAACAAATTTCTACCATACTTGGAAACCGGCTCATCTCCGTATTGATGCCTTTATATTCCCTTCTCCCATATGAAACTAAGGTGGCGTTTGGTTGGGGGAAATGGGAATGAGAGAATGGGTTTGGAGGAATCCAAACTCATTCCGGCTGTTTGCTTGGGGTAAATGAGAGAATTTATTTCATTTTGATATACAACTATTTGGTAATGGATATCGTTTTTTGATATACTAGACTCTCCTTATCTATCAAAATGTGGGAATGGGGAGCCGCCGGTCAACGACGCCGTCCACCGCCGCCGGCCGCCGGTCACTGCCGGCCCGCCGCCGCCGCCGACCACTATTCCGACCGGTCACTATTCTCATTCCCACTTTAATACCAAACAACTATCACTTTTAACCCCAAAACCATACCCTCCAAATCCATTCCCTATCATACCCATTTCGATTCTAATTCCGATTCCCAAGTACCAACCAAACGCTACCTAAGTAGATCAAGGTCTAGTGTCATCAAAATTTAAAAATGCAAAATGAAAAATATATTGAGGAAAAGAACAAACACGGATTTCTAAGATATGTATCAAGATCATCTCGGTAACAATGTTTTGTAGGCTTTTTTTTTTTTTTACAAAAAAAAATTTATCTCTACTTAATATTTTCTCATTCTAAACATTCGAGTTCGAATTTCCACCTGAATATGTTTTTCTAATAAAACTTCAAAGAACACATCTCTTTATGTGTTTTTTTATATCACAAGACTAGGTAGTCATATTATTAATGGATTTAGGTGGCGTTTGGTTCGCACTTGGATATCGGAATCAGAATTAGAATGGGTATGACTGAGTATGAGTTTGGACTTAGAAGTGATAGTTGTTTGGTATTAAAGTAGGAATGAGTATGATAGACATTGATGGTGTTTGGAATGTATCGAAATTGAAATGAGTACCGAATGTGGACACCCGCCAAAAATTTGACCGGCCGGAATAGTGACCGGCCAGCGGCGGCGGACCGTCATCGTTGACCGGCCATAACCTCATTCCCCCATATTAATAGACAGTGAATAGTATATTAAAAAACGATATACATTACCAAATAATTAGATATTAAACTTAAACTTATACCCCTATTTCCTCAAACAAACACCTTAAATGGTCTTATTATTAAAACCCAACCAAACATCACCTTAAAATACAATATCAGAAAGAGAATTTAATCTCATGTTTGGAGTTCGTGTCAAATGTATAACATTTTGATAACATTCAAAGGGGAAATAACATTTTGTTGTGAACTTGTTTCTATATTTTTCGCCACTTTACTTTATCCGTTTATTCTTTGAC
This sequence comes from Eustoma russellianum, assembly GCA_036186865.1. Lineage (NCBI taxonomy): Eukaryota > Viridiplantae > Streptophyta > Magnoliopsida > Gentianales > Gentianaceae > Eustoma > Eustoma russellianum. The sequence continues at coordinate 34,670,101 of AP025051.1, forward strand.
GGAGGGTCCGGCGGCATTCACAGTTTCACACGCCCTTAGCCATTACTTATTTTACGAATGATTTTGAAAAGAAAAAGAAAAAACTGCGCAAACCTTTTTAACGGGAATACTGCCCCCTACACAAAATCCCTGAAGTTGAACTCAGTCCTCAACTCGTCATATTCCAAAATCATTTGCCGATTCCGTCAATGATTGACTCTATGATCAAACATTTTTCCATCTTCTTCCACTACCTCATATTAATCCTATCTTAATCCACTCCGCTTTGAAATCCAGTTTCATATCGGAATGTTTTACAGGAAATTCTTCCAGAGAAGCCGGGCCAGTGGCGCAAATTGCTTGTGTCGGATCTGAGATGTTTTGAGATCTTGTTACGATGAATAGAGGAAAGTGGTGAAAAAAATGGTGTTTCTGGTGTTAATGATTGAAGGATTCCATCATTTAGAGATTCTAAGATTTGGTTGAAGGAGAAAATATCTTGTTGGCAAAAGGATGAATCCAAACCCAAAGAGCCCAATTGCCCCCAGACCCAAGAAGCTGCGTGTATGATGTATATCAGAAGTTAAGCTGACTTCTAAATTGGGTGAGATCTTATACAGTTACCTACACAAGTTGTCTCTTATAAACCCGACTTTTGGTCTGACAGCAGAGTAACACCATACTGTGCGCGTTCCTAGATTCGAACTTATGACATCTTGTTGGCAATATCCAACCCGAATAACAAGAGCTGAAGGAAAAAATATTTTCTGTAGAGAGGAGGACCAGGAAGGAGGGGGGGGGGGGGGGATAGAGAGAGAGGAGCGATGTCAACTGTTTGTAACTTTCTTTGTCAACTTACGTTTGCTCTCGTGCTGAATTTCTCTTTTTTAAGGGGGTAAATTTATGTTAAAAAAAAGTCGGCCAATTTTTCCCTTTTAAATATTAAATCGTAAAATTAGTAATGGCAGGGCGCGTATGAATACCACCTGACCGTCCGTTAAATAATAAATAACGTGAAGTGGGAGAGAGTTTAAAATATCGAAGCTTTAACTGGAAATTCTATAATGATCGTACTTTTTAAAGAATTTTATTTTTATTATTTACGATTTTATCAAAATTGTGAGGTGGTTGTCATAAAATCGTTTTAAAGCCATCTGAACAACGGACGTATCATAATTGTTTCAAATCCGTAGACGTTAAACGGTTTTCTGAAAATCGTAGGGGCGCAAACAGGTTTTGAGAAAAAATTTTGTGACCATGCTTATTTTCTCTACAAACATCCTATTTCTCTGCATCAAAACAAGTTTTTGTTTATTTTTCAGATAAAATGACATATTGAAATATTCAAATATTTCTATTTCGAGGTAAAGCCATGCAATTACGTATTGAAATATTCAAATATTTCTATTTCGAGGTAAAGCCATGCAATTACGTAATGGAGGTGGATATGGTAGTAATCTAACCAAATGAATGAAGTTTCTGCATAGTATATCATACACAGACTTTTGTTGAATGAGTTAAAACATGGTTTCGATTGGATGTAAATGTGAGAACAATTGATCTGGGGTGCCGTTTCTCTAGTTCTGCATATGCGACCAAATACTCTCAGTACTTATCGTTTTTCATATGATGAAGATCTCAAATAAACTTTGGATTATTTCAATATGTTATCCACATATTACGTCTGTGGAGATATATATGAGCATTTATGATGTGTCAACAGTAAATCCAATCAATGTTTCTTTTGATACTATTTACGAAGATTCACAAGCTTGTTATGGCGACATTGCTGGGGGTATTTGGGAGTAAGGTAAAAAGGAGCTGCTCGTTACAGGCATTTGTCGAAAACCCACTAGATAAATAAAATAGAAAAAACAATGCCGAGGTCGATTATAATGAAGATGATGAGTAGGACGATAACGATGTAGAAGAGTATTTAGAGAATCTTGAAAAGGAGAAAGATGAACCAGAGGCGTATGAGTCAGCAGTACCTCATCTAAGCGCAAACATTATGTTTTTTTGTTAAGATTATGGCCAACCAGAAGCATAGTAATTCATAGTCAGGGTAGGGGTGGGGTTAAAGAAAGTCTATTGAAGGGAGTACAACATATCAATTAGAGGTGAAGACAAGTCAATTAGAGGTGAAGGTGTTGTTCAAACCTAAAGATGGTATGAAACATACCGTGCAAGTATAGTCTGTGAAATATAACAGGATTTATGAAGTTCTTTAGTTTGCAAGAATGTTAGTATGTTATGTTTGTAAAGACACAAAATTGTCAATGGCGTCTTCAAGAAACTTTGAGACAAACACATAATTATTGAGAGATTGATATTTTAATGAGTTTTATAGCTGAACGAATGTGAACATCACAGTAGATCATAGGAATGTCGACTCAAACATGGTTAAAAAAATGATTAATCAACACATTAGTTAGAATATGAACTTCGAAACTCAAGATGTTCAAGAATCTGAAAAAGGAAGCTTGAATGTATACATCAAATATAGGAAAGTGTGGAGGGAAAAAAGGCCGCAATGAAAATGGTTTATGGTGATTAACTTAAATCTTTTCGTGTGTTGCACATTACATGGTTGCCCTTGACTTGAGGCATCAAACGAAGGAACCTTAGCCTGATGGATGCATGACCCAGATTTAAGCACTGTCGATTTGAATGTGTTTTGTATATTTTTTGGGCATTCAAACCGTCAATTCTTGAGCTTGAAAATTCTCGCCTGATGATATCAACTGACAATACGCATTTATATGTCAAGCATAGTAAGAAATTATTGATTGTTATTACGGTTGAGGTTGATCATATATTTTCGGGTTCTTGTGCTATTGTTGATGACGAGAGCAAGCAGAATTGATGATGATTACTTAAGAACACGCATCATTATGTAATTGGTGACATGAAAGATGTATGATTGATTTCAGACCGATCTACTGGCCTTCAATTAACAATTCGATCAGATTCTTTATGGCAACCACCTTATGCATACCATAGATATTGTCTTTGTCATATCAAGTAAAGATTTTTACCTAAAGTTTTTAAAAAATTATTTATATATTTTATAGATGGTGTATCATCATATTATGGCATTCATATGCAACCAAATTTTGTAGATAAATTTTCCAGTAAGGTGTTGAACATTATTCTATAACCAACTACATCAGAGCACAAAATGTACAAGTTTAGAGAATGTATGGAGAAGCTGAAGGATTTGAATAAAAGATACATATGATTATTTTACGAAAATACTGCTTAATACATGGATATTGTCTCTGATGGTGGTAGGAGGTATTATGTAACGACAATCAATTATTTGCAGTAATGGAATAATGTATTCAAGGAGGCCAGGTGTTTCTCAATAACTGCTTGAGGTCAAGCAGTTTTCAAAAGAATGATAAAGATGCATGAAGAAAAATGTTGAGAAATGATTGCTCATATTAAATTCGGGGACCAATGACCATTGAAAGTGGTAGAACGCTTTATTCATAATGAGAGTAATGCCGAAAACATAGGACCCATGCTTATGATAGACAAGCTGGTATGTATGAAGTTGCGAGTCGATTGATGCTAGAAGGTTCTAATATTGCACATACTGTCAACCTAATTGACAAAACATGCACTTGTGGTAAATTTTAGCTTTAACGCATACATTGTTCATACGCTATGAAAGTATGTAAGAATATGTACAATCTAGCCGCAGAGTTAGATACTCTTTTTTACTTATATCAAGCGATGTTAGACATGTATAATGCTTCATTTCATCTTTTGCAGCACTCCGTATACTAGTGTCCATCTCCGTTCGTGCTTGAAGGTAGTCCATTTGGTAGAAAACTTACCCACGGGAGATCTTAATCAACTTGGATTTATGGTATAATCGACCGCAACTATAAGCAAGCGTGTAATATATGCCCCCAAGCATATCATAATTACAACACTTGTCCCAGTGCGACACAACTTCAGAATAATCATTACTCTCTTTATTTTCATGTAATGTTTATTTGCATAGTATTGTTTCTATGATGTTTAGCTTCTTTACAATCTATGTAATGGTTATTTTTGTTAATGTCGTTCATATTTTATCTTCTACATGACTGTACCAGTGTCATGTTATGGTTAGCCTTAGGGCTAGGATTTAGGTTTAAGAATACGATTATGATGAGAGGCTCGAGTTATGGTTTAGCCTTATAGTTAGGGGCTAGGTTTAAGGTTTAAAGTTTAGGGCTAGGTAAGGGTTTAGGTTATTCAGGATTATTTTGTCATGTCATATGTTGAACACTTGTTTATAAAATGTGACAAGCATCGCAAGAAATTTGTTACAAATATTTATTGCACGCTGATACGATACTTGTTACATGTTTATTAATATTATTAATATGAAAACATAAAAACATAAATTAACTGGTTGGCCTTTTAATAAGTTCTATAATTTCTTGACAGTACGTATGGGCTTGGGAACTCCATCCATAATGCCTCCCTATTCGGAGCTACGGTCGATTTGCCATTTGTTTTAGAACCTCTTGTACAGTGAATGTTATTGGTTGTAAACAACATGTAAGTACTTTGCTCATATTTTTATCACTTTATATCGTAACAACTTCCCAATCAAATACTTCACGTATCTTCAAGCCAAAACGCAAGCATCGACATATTCAAAGCTATCTTTATTTTCATCTTTTTCGAAGGCCCTCAATGCATATCTGGTGAATGCATTCAATTTAATATCAGTAGAAACATTCAAAACAATCATTAGATTCCATCCAAAATATGCAGTAGAAGTGAACCGTCACATGTCAATCATAAGACATCGTACAAGCCTACTACTGCCTAAATCATTAGAGAATTGAATTGATAGAGTAGAATGAAGAAGTGTATGAATTTGATTTGCTTTCATTTGGCTTTGTAGAGTCGGAAGACATTTTGTACAATTTTGACAAAACTGTGATGAACCCTTTGAGATTTTGACGAAACCGTAATGTGCCAAAAACGCAATAGGCATATATGATTGCTGACAAAAAGTAAAACGAATATACAACCAAAATCAAATAACATATATTATGTGATTCAAAAGTGTCCACCGGTATGTCTCAATAAAAAATGACATAAATATAATACAAACACAATATATATCTCAAAAGTGTCCATTGCTACTATAACGCTTCCTATGTCTCGATTTATGACCAACTCTACTATGTCTGGTTGGATCATGTTGTTCGGGTAACTGCATCTATGACTACACATGTTGATGTGATTGTGAATTCAGTGGCTGCATATCATTACCCTCAGATGGTAAAGATATCTACGTCTCTATCAATGCCAAATCTTTCTCAATATCTCTAACATACTGGAAACACAAGGGATCATCAAAGCCAAAAGAGTCTAGGTCAATCATGTCATCCTGGTTGTCTTGATCAAATGCATGTCTAACATCAACGGTTGGTGTATCAAAATATGTATCCACTTGCATTGATGCTCCAGGGTATGCATGTCTTGAGGGACCTACTGATGTTTATACATTCGCCTGTGATGATGCTCTTGCATGTGCATGTCCTGATGACCAATCCTCTGTTTGAGACACGACAAAATGTAGAATTTAGTCATCATCAGTCTACTGGGTTCTTGATACTGGAGGTCTCTACAAAAATTGATATCTGAGACCCTTTGCCTTGAGCCTCTACAATAAAAGTCTATGACTCTTTTGTCCCCTAGCTCAATCGCTGCATAGTGATCTCAATTATAGTTTACGCCTAGAATTTAATGATAGAAACATCAATAAACAAATACACGTAATTCATGAACACACTTAATTTATAATGGGACAAGTAAATGTAACGTAAAATGTAAACTGTACAAATCATAAGTGACTAGATGCATAACCACAAAGTCCGTCATTGCCTCTATGCTCAACACGAAGTCGACCAAGCATTAGGAGTGTCTGAGGTCTATACCATTGGATATGCGATGAATCATATGTCACGATGCCTGCCCATGGTATTAGTTCTCTCGATCCACTGTGCAAGATTGATCCTTTCATTTATAAACCTAGCATGAATCAGCGCATAATCGACATTCATTGTCCTCCTTGCAATCTGATTCTGCGTAACACTTGCATCAATATACATAGGCGGTACCTCATCTGTTAAAACAAATTGTCTCATTACCCTACGAGAGAGTGATACTCAACAATGTGTCACAATATTAGTGGCACCTGAGCAGACCATAGTTGTACATACTGGGTATAAATAGATGGTAGCCTAGGCAACATATCAAAATTGTAAGACATCAACAAAGAATTACCTCTTTTAAACTATCAAGATGATCGTGCACAACATCCACTATGCGTTGGAGAATCTCCACCCAACTATGGTCATTACGCCACCAACATACTCAGGGCAGTTAGACATCATCTCCAGTTGACGCGCAACAAGACGAGGACAAAAGATAGCAAATCTCTCCCATATTGGGAAATGTAGAAGGTGCACAGATCCCATAATCAATGTGTCTTATTTGCAACAGTATCTTCACAGAGATTTCGGTACAAGCATACAAGCACAGTGCTGCCTAAGAATATCTACATGTGCTGGGCAAGTCTCATAGAATATACAAATACACAAACGAACACCTATCGCTGGATTTGTCACAAAACAAACCCATCAAAAATGAGAAAATATGCGTCCTAGATCTCTTATAATTTGCTCACGAGATAGATGTGCCGAAAAACTGCTATCATTAAACAACTCCATAAACTTCTTTTGGTGTACATAGTTACCTAAAATATCTGGAAGATCTGGATTCTATCTAAGCAACTTGGTACAAAGCTCTAGATACTACGTAGAATTATATGGGAGCTCCCGTCCTGTTAAAGGCTCACCTTCAATACGTAGACTAAATAAGACAGCTACATTTGGTAGTGTAACTGCCATCTCATCTAAGCGTAAATAAAAGAAGTGGGTCTCATATCATCACCTCTACACAAAAGCGATAATCAATCTGGGATCTACCTCTATACGTTCATGCAATTTCAGTGTCAGTAAATAATAATAACTAATGATTCTATACGTTCATTCAATTAAAACCAGTAAATAACAATAATTAAACAATACCATGTATTCATCTAATTAAAACTGATAAACATAAATACATAGTTTATAATATATTCATGCAATTAAAACTATTAATAACTATAGGAAAATAACTACATTCACAACAATAGAAAGAAGTTTTATGTGATTAAAACAATAAATAATAGCAAACAAGGTTTATGCTATTAAAAATATTAACTAAAAATAAATAAGATTTATGAAAATTAAAAAAAAAGGTCGTCATCATCATCATCATCCGTACCCAGTATATCCTAACGACATCAAAAGCTATCGTCAGGGTCTGAGGAGGGTAAGTGGTAGGCAGACAATACCTCTATCCCAAGGGATAGAGAGTCTGCTTCCAGTGAGACCCCCGGCTCTACCTGCATAAATGACATGATAATAGGGAAATATGGAAAATGAGGAAGATTGAAAAATAGCATAGTATTTAAAAGAACCGTGGTAGATTTTTAAAACATTTTTACAGAACCATCTTATGCGCACTTTAAAATGATTTAACAGCAACTGTTTAAGAGCCCCACGGTTGTGTCAAAACTACTCGCGGCACATGACCCTTGAACAATTTTGTGAGAATCGTCTTACGACCAGCCCCACGATTTTGGCAAAATCGTGGTTAGTAAAAATGAATTTTCTCTCAAAACTATGATAATTATGATCTTTCTTCTTAAAAATATAATAATTTTGGCTTACTCTCCTTGAAGTAATGTAAAACTGGAACGAAATTAACAAGTTTAGAGTGCTAGGAATTAAATAGTTACGATGCATTTTGACACACTATGTATAGTTTAGGACATGATTTTCTCTGATTTTAATATATTTGACAACTTATTGATAAAAGATGTTATTCCTAAACATTTGGATATTAGGTGTAACAATTACCAAACACATAGGTATGAAAAGTAAATTACTCAATTTTAGATGCTTTTTGAGTAAACAACATTGGGTCTTCCAAATAATAAGCTCCAGAAGTATTTCCAGAGCGTTTGTCATTTGATATTCGGGTGGTAGATTGCATCCAATGTTGCATGTTTGGTTTTTGTGGCAGTTGCAGTGTGAATGTTTCTCTGTTGTTTGAGTTAGATGTTTCAACCTAATGTAGAATAAATGCTGACTCAAATTATAATGGATGCCTTGTAAGTCTCATTTGACTAAACTTCCTATTTAAAAAACCGTTGAATGATGTTAGTTTGCATTATTTACACGGTTTTATAGGAGTGGAGACTGAAGACCATGGTGTAGGAACATAGTCTTATTAATGCATCCAAGTAATAGATCTATAAGTGGGTGTCCTTAGGGCATAGTCCAGTTAGTACTCGAGTTGATATTTGCTCCAAGAGGTCAATGATTCGATTACATGGACACGCAAAATGTGTGTTTTCCTCTGCTGCTAGGCTGAAGACTTGGTTTGCGGGAGCATCTTGTGTAGTTCACTACATAAGATTTCATCCAATTTAAAAGGTCGCTGGATTCCTGATTTACATCCTCTACACATGATTTTTGGGTCGAGACGGTGGAAACCTCTAAAACCAAGGATTTCATGTTTTTCCTCAAAGATCCATAAGTGGGTTCCAAAATCTCAAGTGGTAGCTGAAACTAGGATGAAGGTCCGCCTGGCAGTCTTTCACCCACCTAAGTCATGTCACTTAACTAGCATCCGTTGGGGATTTTGACTAGGGTTGTGATCTCCTCACCCTCACTTTTCTCACTCTCTTTGTGACCGCATGACACGTGGCATCAAGGGAGAGTGGTGAGGCTAGATGAGGGTGACTCGCATCTAGCCCTCACCACCCCTTCTTACTGCCACGTGTCACGCGGTCACGCATTACCGCACCCATTTGCGGGGATCCTATCCTTTTTGACTATAATAATGATGATGATGATGATGATGATGATGATGATGATGATGATGATGATGATGATAACTCCAAGTCACTGTTTCACTTTTCTAGCTTACATAATTGCAATCACACACAAATCAAATTCACACACTTCTTCCAGTTTGGCCACTGAGATCAGCAGACTTATCAATCAAATGGAGAACACTGACGGAATCAACGGTCAAATCAATGGGGAAAACGAAGACAAGAAGCAAAAATACAGCAGCAAAGAAGATATTACTCTATACTCCATCTTCAACAACTTGGTTACTGCGGTTTTCTTTCCTAATTCCCACGTAGCTTTTGCATCTAAACCTCTTCTGCATCGAATTAAATCTTCTCTGTCCGAGAATTTTCCTCTGCTTCATGATGCTTCCAAGAATACTGGTCATCATGTTCTCCTCTGGACTCGCCGCGGAAGCTCTCTCCGGGCTCTTCTTGTTGTTTCCGTACGTCTTACCATGGCCCACTTGATTAATGATTGTTGTCTTTTGTTTATATTTATTTTGATTAAAATATTTTGGTCGAAAGTTTATTGCTTGAGATGTGATTGTGAACTTGGCATATCATTTGTTTAGATAATTTAGGTTCTTGAAAAAGGTGTGCTTGGAAGAAGTTCTTACAGATTGACGGCCTTCTTTAACTACTTTTGTCTCATACCATGGCGCTATCTAAAACTTGGTCTTTTATATTCAAGATTGTTCTTTTTTTGTCACAAGATTGTTCTTTTTTTGTAAGCAATTTCATATATAAGCCAAATTAAGCATCTTTACAAAAGTGGTTGCCAGGGGTGGTCAACTGCAAGCAAGCTTGCTCAAAATACAAAGCCACACTGTGGTTTTATATTCAAGATTCATCTACAGCTTCGCTTTAAAGAGAGAATATACAATGTCATTTGCTGGTTTGTCATGGAATATTTTGGATGTGTTTCACTTGTTTTGTTTGTCTCGATTTTCCTTTACTTCTTTTGGTTGCTGGGACATTAATTAGTTCCATTTTAGTGGCATAGATTGATGCTTATGTTGCATCGAAATAGAATCCTCTGCAGCAAAGATATTCATTTATGAGATTTTAGGATGCAGAATTAAGGGCTCTCATGAAAATTCAAGATTGATTTCTCCTTAAGCTCTTTAGCGTGATCTGTCTGCTTTTAAGGTGATAAACTCATTAGTTCATTGGTCATTACAGTGGTACTGGATTATAGCTTTGATGGCTAATCATGTTGCGTTCTGGTTGCTATACTTTGGAAGCTTTCTTTATTCGTGATTACTGCTCATGTCCTTTTGTGATTCGGCTTTCCTTTTTCTGATTACTGATCTATAATTTCCAAGGATCAGTCAATAAGACATTGGATGGGCAATAGTCATGTATTCTTGACTTATATTCCCATAAGCAATTGTTTAATTGATAATGAAGGGATGTTGCTAAGTGTTGCTGTTCTAACTTCTCAGTTTGTGTATGTAAAAATGGATACTGTTTTCTTACAAGTTTCAGTTGAATTCTGTTTTCTTTCATATTCTCATTTTTCTGAAGTTATTAGTGAACATTGGTTGCATTCAAACCTGTCCAAGGAGCATTTGGATTTTTGCAACCTGTTGATCATATTATGAACTTCTGATGAAAGGAAAAAAGAAAAGTTCTGAAGTCTGCTTTTCTCTTTTTGCATCATATGATCATGAGTACTTGTGATTTCCTCAGGATTTTGAGTTTTTACTGCTGAACTTCCTCCCATGCTCCCTCAACTCTTAAAACAACTGCAGCCAACAACAACAAAAAGATGCAAGTTTTAGTAGTCCGAGGATGTCTCTCCTTCCATAAATTAGCCGATGATTTATTTTACTAGCAGTGGCTATCAGATTCTCATATCATTTCATTTTGTTTTATCTTTTCGCTACGAGATTCTCAGTAGTCTGGCTACCCGATTTCTCTCTTTCCAGAAAATAGCCAATCATTTATTTTGCGGACAGTGGCTACCGGACTCCTCTCTCTCTCTCTCTCTCTCTCTCTCTCTCTCTCTCTCTCTGTGTGTGTGTGTGTGTGTGTGTGTGTGTGTTTCAGTTAAGAATTCAGTTTACCTTATTGTTTTGTCTGGAAACATGTCTTGAGCATTTTTAAATGTCCGCTAGAAGTCCTTAAAGTGATGGATGAAGCACTATCATCCTTTCTTAACAAAGGACCATATTGGTGCATGTCTCCAGTTTTGATTTTTTTTTTTTTTTGGCTTCTTTGGCGTAATCTTTTCTTAGTGTGCTATTCCTGGATTTGAGTGGCCATGAATATACGCTTCCCTTTATTGTCTGCCTAATTTTCTTGTGGTTACTGATAACCGCAGGTGGGAACAATCGCCCTTCTGCTTTTGACTGGGTTGCTGGTTTTCGTGGTTTTCTTTGTTGCAGCGACTGTTAATGCAATAGTTATATCCCTTCTTGTGTCCTTAGCTGCAGCCGGAGGATTTTTGGCCATTTTCTTTGCCTTTGTTGCAGCCATTTATGTTGGTGCATTATCTATAGCCATTTTCGTTATATCCACTACAACAATTTCAGCAATTATTGCTGCTCTTATCGCCACAGGTATATCCTATATAGCATTTCTCTTTCTCACTAGGTACAAAACAGACACTCTTGGTGAAACATAATGATTGGTTCTAATGAAGATCGTCTTTCCTTCTCTAGCATAGCATTTGACAAATGCTGCATTGAATCTTTCATCACTAAAGTCTATTAATACGCGTTATTATGCCTCGTTTAATAAGCTAAACATAAAAAAAGCCTCAAGTGTGTAGCTTAAGGTATATGTCTTAGGAATCAGGATGCTTATATTTTCTCTATTCCATCAGGTTGGATAGGATTCTTTTTGACTATATTCCTGGGAACCAAGAAAGGCTTGCATTTGGCAAAGAAGTCCCTCAGCGTGACTGTTTCAGCGGTATCAGCTTATTCACCTGCAACCTTTGCTCGCCATCATCCTGAATCCAACAGTGTGTCCAATTAACCGGCTGCTCGGTATATGCCTTGAGTAGTGTGTTCTAATGGATATATGGTGCATGTTATAGTTAATATCTGTACTAGGCATTTCAATCACGAGATTACAACTAATGTATGTACATAGAATAAACAAGCAGGGAGTAAAGTATTGGTGTATGCTCTGGTGTATTCGTGTATGGAGTATTTTAGTTGTGGGTATTTTGCAGTATATCAGTAAGGGTTGGTGAATATATGAGAAAGGTTTAGCATTATTATGTATGAAATGTTTTTTAGTTGTCTTGTATTTACCAATTTTTGCGGTTATGCGCTTGAGGTTGGTAAGAAGGAATTACTGTGAAGTGCTTGACCATGGTTTCGTGCCTAGAAAGGATCTTGTCCGCCTAAAATCATCATCTAAGTTCAAGCTTTGAAAGGAAAGATGGTGTAGGTAAGATTGATACTACAACAACATTACCGCATTGCCTTAGAGGCTCCCGCCTATGACAGGGTACGGGGGCGGATGTACGCAACCATACCCATGTGTTAGAAACACGCAGAGGTTGTTTCCCGATGACCCATAATGATGCCTCAAGCTGTGTTGATCAACTGCTACTTCATAATATAAGAAGTGCAGCCAATTTAGTGAGTCATTTTGCTTTATTCCATCATATTCCAAAGTCAAAGAAGAATGTCTCTTTGACTCTATTGGAATTAAATAGGGTTCACACGCGCATGCACGCACACACAGAGAAAGGTTAACATGAAATCAGCTTTGTAAGATGAGGCAAATCAGCTTAGACAATGCCTTCTCGCATGACCATCTTATTGAAGACACACCACACTAGACCATTGTTAATAATCACTACCAAGAGCAGGCAGCACTTGGTAGTTGGTTCCTTGACAAACCTTTGCCATTAAATTAACAGGAAACATAAGGCAGCTGCAACATTTGTCCATAGAAAAATCATGGTGATATAATAACAACATTAACCCATTGTTTTAGAGGCTTTTGTCTATGACGGGGTATGTGGGGTCGGATGTACACAATCAAAAATCATGATGATACAAAAAGTAAAGAGCAGGCTGAAGAGGATATAACACCGTTATCTTATCATAGGGAGCTAAAAAATAGCCTCTAAGATTGGTATATGATCATGGCAATGAAACCATTTTTCAACTTTCAAAAGCTAGCACTTAAGCAACATGTAACAGTCTAATTACAAGACATAAATATCTGTAAGATGGTAGCAAGTCATTTGAGGATGGGGTTATGCTATGACTAGGGGTGTTAATGAGCCGAACCGAGTCGCATATTATGTTTTTAGTTTGGATTCGTTTAGTTTAGCGATCTGTTCGATTCAGCTTGTTTGATGTAACGAGTTTTAAAATTTGTTCGAATTCGGCTCGAAAATGCTATAATTCTTTAAATGAGTCGAACAGTTCGCCAATAGTTTGGCTCATTTTAATAAACGGTCTAATTAGATGTTCAAACTTGGCTCGCTTAATTAAAATTTACAAACAAACTTGAATCAAATACGAATGGAACTCAAACTGTTCGCAAACAATTCGGTTTGTTGAACACTCTAGCTCTGACCAACATTCTTATTTACACCGAGCAGTGCTCCTTGCTATTTGGACCCTGTTTAACCAAACTAGTAAGGACTATGCCATGTCTGACTCCTCGACCACCTCACCCTCTCTGTTCATAGATTTGTTAGACTTGCAATTTCTTAGAGAAGCAAGCATGATCCATCACATATGAGAACCAGTTGTTAGAGGGTTGTTATATTTCTTCACAGAAGTCTTTATAGTTCGTAAAATGTAGGGTAAGACTGTCTACATCAGATCACGAAGCGATCCGGCACCTTCTCGGACCTTGCGCAAACGCAGAAGCCTAGTGTACTGGAAACGTCTTTTAGAAGTCCTTATAGTTCCCAGCTTAAGATCACAAACACACAATCTTCCACTTAACAAGAGACCTAACTTTTCATCCATAAGTGCAATACAGGCTTTCGGATCTTAACTACATGATTCCACGGGTTACTAATCTCTTTCCGACATGGTTTGGAACCCAAATCAAGCAACTTGTAGGACCCTAGAGTAGGATCAAGCCAGCCACCGCATTCATATGGTCACCGAAGGGTGCAGCATTCTCTCAGTAAAGTGTGCAAAAAGACTCCACATAACTCACTACTCCAAAGTTCTCCTGACAGCTTCATTCTCACATTTCCATGACTTGTGGGATCGAGTCTAACGACATTTCCTCTAGCGTGTTGCTTGAAGACAATTATGCCACCATGAGAGAATTTCTCCCAGTATTCACAATATTTAACTGGATAGAACATGTCAGGACAGTCCAGAATTGATCAAAAATTTATGATACACTAATCTCTTTCGTGCTTATTCTATTTCCAATGGAGTCAAAGACACATTCTTCATTGGCATTGCAATATGATAGAATAAAGCAAAATGACTCACTAAATTGTCCGTGCTTCTTATATTGTGGGGTAGCAATTGATCGACACAGCTTAACGTAATTTTCATTATGGGTCATGGAGAAACGACCTCTTTGTGTTTCAAACACATGAGTATGGTTGCGTACATCCGATTCCGTTCATGTTTCCACCATTTATCCAACAAAAAGTGGTAGAAGTCATCAGTCAACGTTGAAGGATGCGAAACAAAAATCATGATAATACTAAGTCACAGTTGCACTTGTTTGAAATCATGAGTCGAGGTTAAATCTCTATATCTTCTGCAAAACAAACAGACATTGGAGCACATGTTTAGCTGTGACCCTACATAGAATGTTGATAACTATTCGCGCCATTCTTTCTTTCCCTCTTCTGTAACCACATTTTTGCCCCTAACATAACTTTAGCAGCCAAGTAATAAGAAATGAATGTTTTTTTCGCAGAAAAATACTAAGGTTTGTGATATCTCTACCAGGCATTTATACAATTTGAGTTGCCCCTTCATCTACTAAAAACCACGTTTCCGATTCATTAAGCTTCTTCCGTATTTACACAAGGTGAAAATAGTACGTAGTGTAATGGCTATATTCGGGGACACTTGTATAATAATTTAAACACTACTACTATCATACCTTGATTTTTTAGAGGTGAGATAATGATTTAGCGAGACATAATACAGATATCTTGTAATAGTTAGACCATAATGAAGATACCAGTATCGTCATAAAATTTGTTTAACTCATGGGAGAAGTAGTTTAACTTCATCATTTTAAAATCTCAAAAAAAATTTATAGTGCCAAAAAATGATGTTAAATATAAAGAGTTTTGTTCCTTTTTTCAAAAAAAGAGAAAAAGAAAAAGAAAAGAGATTTATTCCGTGTATACTATTCTTTTCCTAGAAGAATTGATAGTTTTAATGAGACTATAGATTACATATAAAGAACAATGAAGTATAAGAACCATGACTTTGCTCCATAAATTCTGCGGCCTTACATAGCCCACGTATCAAATACACACAAGGATTTACAACAGAAGTGTGTCCATTATTGAGCAGTGTCTCTATATCCCTCCAGATGATCAAGAGTCGAAAAGGCAAAACAAAAAAAGAAATGACAGAAGACAACCCAGTTCGTTTTGGCATTCTGGGATGTGCGGAGATAGCAAGAAAAGTTTCAAGGGCCATAAATCTAGCCCCCAATTCAACACTTTACGCAATTGCAAGTCGTTCAATCACAAAAGCCAAAAACTTTGTTCTCAGAGACAATTTATCAGACAAAATTAAGCTCTATGGCAACTATGATGATTTGCTTGATGACCCATTTGTGGATGCTGTTTATTTGCCATTACCAACTAGCCTTCACTTGAAATGGGCTGTTATGGCTGCTCAAAAGAAGAAGCATTTGCTCTTGGAAAAACCAGTTGCTCTTAATGTTGGTGAGCTTGATGAGATTCTGAAGGCTTGTGAAGAACATAGGGTGCAATTCATGGATGGTTCTATGTGGTATCATCATCCCAGGACTGCTAAAATGAAGGAGTTCTTGCAAAATGGGAAGCTCTGTGGACAAATTAGGAATGTAAGTGCATAATATTCAGCTTATATTTACTTTAAAATCTTTGCTCTAGTTCCTGCTCTATGTTAATAGCAAGTTGTTACTATTACTATATATGGTTTCCATTTTAAGACCAGATACTCTGGATTGTATTGGTTTATATGTTAACAATTGGGCCACTTGGGTATAAGATACTCCATTAGTAAATGCTCATATGAAACCAGAGTAATTAAGGTGAAGAACTGCATAAACATTATAACCCGATCATTACCTCATTGATTTGAAGACTCTCGTTTATGATGAGGTAAGGGTCGGATGTTTGTAATCTTACCCATGTGTTGGAAATATACATTGGTTGTTTCTCAATGATTCATAATGAAAATTGCGTCAAGTTGTGTCGGTAAACTGTTACTTCACAATACAAGAAACATAGACAATTTAGTGAGTCATTTTGCTTTATTCTATCATATTACAAAGTTAAAGGAGAGTGTGTCTTTGACTTCGTTGAAAATGGAACATGAGATCTTCACAGACATTAGATGAGAAAAAATAGTTTTTTTTTTAATTACACTAGATTTTATACGAAAGGTATGGCGTTATAGATGTTGTAGAATAAGAGTAACACTTGATAGTTTTTTTTTTGGAAAAGTATGGATTAGTGAAGATTCTGAGGTATTGATGTGGAAAACTTATGTGGCATGTTAGGTGAAACATACAACAGAATCTGCCATGCCTATTTACCACGTTTTGTTGGGAGATCATGAGACATGCTTGCATGGTCTCACTATAGTGCACTGGAAGGCTATCCGTTAAAGCGTGGGACACGGCCTTGCTTGATCTGCATATTTTTTACATTTCATCATCTCTGTCTCAAAAATATTGTCACAACTGGTCGAATAAGTAGTTGGCCGAACATCAAATGAAACCAAATTGTCAAATATTCAACACAATAGTTTGTCAAAATATTTTTCACATCTTTGAAGACAAATTCCAATGAATAATATATAAAATACTTCGACAATTTGATATGATTTATTTGACCCTATATTGTCTATGCTTCCAATGCAGAACCCATAAAAAGTCAAGATTTTGTGCTCGCTATGATTTTGTCATTACCATGTTTCAGATTCACAGCTCATCCTCATTTATCGGACCTCCACAATTTCTTGAGAATGATATAAGAGTAAAACCCGAGTTAGACGCTCTTGGTGCATTAGGCGACACAGGGTGGTATTGCATTGGTGCCATACTGTGGGCTATGGATCACAAACTTCCAACATCTGTGACGGCTCTGCCTGCTACCACACGAAATTCAGCTGGGGTTCTTTTATCAAGCAGTTTCTCATTATACTGGGAAAAAGAAGGGACTGTTGCGACATTTTACTGCTCCTTTCTAGCCAATGAAACCATGGATTTGGCTGTGACGGCGTCCAATGGAACTCTTCATATAGAAGATCTCATCATCCCTTATGAAGAGGATTCTGCTGCATTCAGGATCACTTCACGGGTTGAGTTTGTTGGTCTGCAAACCGGTTGGAGTGTGAAACCTGAGGAAGTTCGTGTTGATCTCCAGCTGCCACAGGAGGCCTTGATGATACAAGAGTTTGCCAGATTGGTCTATTCCATTGAATCAGCAGGATGCAAACCGGACACCAAGTGGCCTCGGCTAAGTAGAATGACCCAGCTTGTGCTGGACGCGATTATGAACTCCATTGAACTTGGTTTTAAAACTGTTGAAATGAAGTAGAAAGTTCCTCCTGAATTAGTGTTTAAGACCTGGGGGTTGCTGATCCTGACAAGTCAAATTCTGGAGTTGTCTATTTGAAAGGGACTAGCAAAATCTTTTTTACCTATAGAATACTTATTACTAGTATACAATGTGTGTGTTAAGGTAATAATAACACATGTAAAACAGAAATAGGCTGCATAATTATAAACTCACAGTATTTTTCACCCCATGAAATAACTGTTCCTTGGTTAGATCATTATAATTTCATATCGTTGCCAAGCACGTCGACATCTGATGCTGATGCTGCAAAGGTTATTTGCAAGGTAAGGAAAAAATATATAGTAGTTTTAATAAGAAAACCTACTTTTGTCATACATTTGGAAGAAAATCCAAATATATACATGACAGTTTTGACAAAACTACGATTTGTCATGCAATGCGATTTTGACAAAACCGTCTTGTGTCATTCTAACTTATTGTACAAGACGGTTCTGATAAAACTGTATTGGCGTAAGACGGTTTTGATAAAACTGTATTGGCGCAAGACGGCTTTGATAAAGCTATATTGGCGTATTTCACGACTCTATAAGATCTTATGAAAGTTAACCGATTCTGTGCAAAACTTTATTCTATCATACTTGAATTTCCATTGATTCAGTAGGCTTAAACAACGTCTTATGCTCGGCAAGTGACTGTTCATTTGCATTGAATGTTTAGAAAGGAATCTGATGCAATTATTTTGAATGTTTCAACTGACAGTAAAGTTGAATGAATTCACCCGACTTGCATTGATGACCGTTGAAAAATATAAAAGTAAAGATGATATTCAGTATATGTGTAGATGGCAGCGTTTGGGTCCTAATAGACAGAAATGATTTGATTGAGATGTTGTTATGATATACAATGACAAAGATCTAACGAAAGCACTTACTTGTGTTTACAACCAATAATGTCACCGTACACGCGGTTTAAGAGAAAATAAAAATCGAGACTAGTTCAAAATAGAATGGCGTTGTGGATGGAATTTCCAAACCCAGACGTACTGTCGAAGAAATTATGCAACTTGTTAATAAGACGAATAGTTAAAAGTGCATTTTGTTGTTTCTCGTCAAACATTGTTACTGTTCTTTTGAAAACTTCTCGAATACAAACAATAACAGATGAACACCTAGCCTCCTTGAGGATACTTTTCCACGACTCCGAATATTTGGTTGTCATTATTATTGCTTCCTGCTACAATGTGCGAGAAAGTCTATGTATCAATCAGAATTTGAATAAGGTAATTATATGCATCTTTATTCAGTGTTTTCAGCTTCTCCATGCACTCTATACATTTGTACACCCTGAGCAACCATCCCCAATTGTGTTCGTCCTCCTCATCAACAATAGCATAAGCAAACGGAAATATATGGTCAATCGCATCAACCCTAACATCAATCAATAATTTCTAGCTATGCTTGCCATACAAATGCGAACTATCAATTGATATAAGCGGACGACAATGCTGAAATCCAAGAATTGACGGTTTGAATACCCAAAAAACTACAATGAGCACCTTTATATTAGCAATGCTCAATTTTGGATTGTGCCTCTACCAAATAAATGGTTCCTTCATTTGATGCTTCAAGGGCAACCATATAACAAGGCAACTTTCGAAAAGATTTGAGCCATTCACCATACACTATTGTTGATGCAGCTTTTCCCCCCTCAATGTTTTCTCGTAGTTGATGTCCGCATTCAAGCTCCACTTTACAGTTTCTCGAACATCTTGTATTCTGAAGTTTACATTCTGACTAAGTGTTCTCTAATCATTCTTCCAACCATGTTTGAATCGGCGTTCCAATGATCCATGGTGATGTTTACATTCATGCAGCTATGACGGTTATGGAATATGCCAATCTTCCAGTAATTATGTGTTCGTCTCAAACTTGCTCGAAAACACCATTGATAATTTTGTGTCTTACAATCTGTGCATCAGACGTACCAAATTTCAGACAAACTATACATCACTTTGTTGAACCAATTTGGCTTCACAAACCATAATTGCATGACGGTATGTTTCACCTCATCTTTGGTTTTGAACATCATCTTCAACTCTAATTTGTCTGGTCTATTCTCCTTGCGTAGCCGTTTTATAATACCACTCAGTCCATGAATTACAGTGTCTTATGGATGGCCACAATCTTCAAGGAATAAAACATTCGCGTCCAAATAAGGTTCTGCTGTCTCATACTCCTTTGGTTCGTCTTTCTCCTCTTCAAGGCCCTCTAAACACTATTCTTCATCTTCCTCACCCTCCTGATTGTCTCTGTTATAATCATCGTCAACATCGTCATCGTTGTTTTTTCCATCTGCTAGATTTTTCACCAGCGCCTGTGAAGCGCCCCGCTCCCGAGCCCTAGCATCAGGAACAGTGTACCCGTCGTAGTCTGCTAAGAGAACTACAAGGCGTCAGGCTAACTTCTTACACGTCAGTTTAGACGTAGAAATTTTTTTGCGGAAACGATGAATATAAATGTTCAGTTAAAATCCCATTCATAAATAATTTGGATGAAAATAAAGAAATAGTACTTAGGTTGGCGAGACCCGACACGTCACTGTCTGAAATCAAAAGTCCAAAACTAAATGGACAATGGATAGTCTACGTAATACCCCAAAATATAAAATAACCGGCCGCATGGTCTCTCTAGCTCCTATGCACGGCCGTCACTCCACCCACTCAGCCAACGGATGACTAGACTAAGAAAAAAAGGAACCAAAATCTTACATTTTAATTTATAAAATTAGGATAGGCTGTTTTCGGTGCACTAGGCTCCCGCGTTTGCGTATGATCTAGAGAAGCCGGATCTTCGCGATCTGATGTACGCATTCTTACCCTTCGTTTTAATTAGGATAGGAATATTAGAATTATAATTCTAGTTATAAGTTCTCTTTTGGAGGTCAAGAAAAGTATTACTTTGGAGTAAGATAATGAACATACCTAAATGAAGTCCAACCGCACATTCCTGAGTGCTCAACTTACAAGTGATCTTTAGGTTTAACTTGTGCCTTAATCGAAAATAATCAATTTTCTTGTTAAGGGTAAAAATGCCCACTGCTGATTTTGCATGTTTCTTGACTCTTATGGATACCAAATTTTTTGTTAAACCGGGCCTAACCGGTCAACAAAATTTTGTCGCTTTCCCGTTATATGTTTTTATTGAGGGAATTATTTATTTATTTGATTTTTTCCTTTTCTTTTATGTTTTGAATGATTTGCATGTTTATAGTCCATGCCAGAGAACAACTGCAGCCGAGACGAGAAAGTGAAGGACGATGCTATAAAGATCTCCTTACCTCGACTCTCGAATCTTTTGCTTCTCATGTGGTAGCGAACAATGGTGCTTGCATTGCAAGAGATGCCCATTTTAGCCTTTATAAAAAGAAATCTGATACTTGAACCTCTTTCGCGCTCATGTTACATCGAGGTGCTACAAAACGGGTGATTTTTTCCCAACTACGGATCCCATATTACCTCCCATAAACTGAAAATATGTTGGTTTGACCGACGGACTACATGGTAAATACGAGATCTAGGCAAGCCGCTACATGTTCTCCCTTATCACCGTATTCATTTGGAAGGCGGCGGGGAAAGAGGAGGACACTGGGCGAGATCTATCCGCAGCGAATTCCATACAAATAGGCAAAATAAAGGACGACGACAACAACCACCATATCCAGTATATCTCAACGACATCAAAAGCTATCGCTAGAGTCTGAGGAGGGTGAGAGGCAGTCAAACAATAACTCTATTACAAAGGATAAAGAGTTTGATTCCAGTTAGACCTCAACTCTATATATACCTGCCTAAATAACACAATAATAGAAATATGTCGTGTTATTTTACTAACACAAGGCATAAAACAGATTCCGGCGGGTTTTCTGCTCAAAAACAGAAGAAGAGGAACAACGTTTTGACCAATGTATGAAAAAGAATTAGTAATATAAAAACAAAACGTTAACAGTTTTTTAGCAAGTCTTCCAATGGAATCCTTCACAATAAATGGTTTCTTTATCCTTCATTACCCCAAAAAATGAAAAAGAAGAAACATGGGTTTTTAGGGTTTTGTTTAGTACCAATGGTCTAGCCTTTTCTATAATTTTTCCCCCCACCTGTCTTCTACTGGCTCGACCGGTCGACGATTTTCAACATGATGAATAGCTATTCTTTAACAAATAAAAGACAAACAAACACGAATGTATTCTATGTTATAATAGTTTGTATAGGCAATGAAAAAAAGTATGAAGGTGGATTTGCGTTTAAATAAATAAGAATAACTTGACACATGACATAAATCCATCTATGTCTCAGTTGGATCGATCCATATGGCTTGAAAATAAAGTTGAGCATTCTGTTGGACATCGATCAATCAATGTACCCTGAATACAAAGTTGAAGTACACTGTCCAACATAGATCGATCATATGGATTGATCGATGTGACTTCGATCGATACATAGATTGATCGAAGCAGATTGGTTGAAAACTGGAGCACACTGTAAGACTTCGATCGCTACATAGATCGATCGATGTGGCTTGAATGAAAAATTAGAGCACACTGTGAGACATCGGTCGATGACATCGATCGATCAATGTGGCCAACAGGTGTGACTTTTCATCTAAAGTTGCAACTTATACACTAAGGGACATATCTAACCATCTATCGACGGTTTTGGACGTCTGAAATGAAGTTTAAGTGCATATAAAAAGGCACATTTAACACATTTTAATACATCTAATATCAAGTTCAATCTTGCGATTGAAATTCTTCTTCCTTCACTATACATTTTTATTTGAAAGTTCATTTGACTTATTTCCTTATTGCTGAGGTTAGAAATCAGTTGGTTGTTATATCCTAGGAGAAAATTTGTCTATAACCCTTCTGATGAGACAAAATCTACCCGTTCAGATAAGACAAAAGTTATCAGTCAGTCAAGCAGTCAACGTAGTTCAGACTCAGCTACTTGATTAGTCATTCTCTGCCAGAAGATATCAGCCTCGACCTCCATCATCAACACTTGAGGCAGGTCATCTAAAGTAACTAAGGCAAGTCTAAGTATTTCTTAGTCAGCTCGGCTCGGTAGATTTAACTACTCTTGGCCAAACCACACAGAGCAATTCAGCTCGGCCATATTCCTAGCAGAACTCCAGTGGCACCTCGGCTCAGCGATGTACTGGTTAACCAACCACTTCTGGTCGGCTTCAGCTATATTCAAATATCAAACCAGCAATACATAAATCCACAAGGAATCAGGTTCTGCTCGGCCTCAGCTTTCTGATTGCCTCAAGCTCTAGCCTCGGCTTCAGTCTCATAAGGGTTTTTGCCCCTAAATAACTTGGCTAGTTCAGACAAGATATTTAGCAATTGCCGTCTGGGACCCACCAAGATAATTCTGCAAATGATTTCCAGGTGTCAACTATCGCTTGGCTAAGTACAGAATCATTATTACTGGCCGCATGCATATCATAGACTCAGCTTCTGGCGCAGCCTATTGCCTATGCATCTGTCTAATCACACTGCACGCCTACAACAGACAAAGTAGCCTTCCTATAGATGCAATAGTCCCATCATCGGGCAGAGGGACTGAATTCATCAATTTTGTGCATAAAAGGACCTCTTACCAGACGAAAGAAGGGGAGCCCAACTGAATTTTTGGAGTCTTTTTCTCTTAGGAAAGAACTCCATTTTCACCAACCTTCTAACTCTCAGTGAGATCTCTCCTAAACGACGCCTCAGCTGACATCAAAACAGCCATATTCTCAGTGAGAACTTTACACATGTTTCTTCTTAACCTCTATTCCGGCATAGACTGCAGACTAAAATACCCATAACTGACTTGAGCGTCAGAGGGTTTTCCCAGGACAGTGCCCCTGGGCCTCTAACGTTTCTTTTTCTTTTCAGGCTCCATTGACGGACCCAAACGGACAAGCTAACGGTATACTATAAGGATCGTTTCAGATCCACCTGGTGAAGAACCGGCTTCATCACCTGCAGCAACTAGTATGGGCAAATATTCCTTACTAAAAGTGTGACTATATGACTCAAGTCATCACACTTCTAATACTTCTACTCGTATCTTGTTTCTATTTTCTTAACATTCTCTGTTTTAGGTATGCGGAACACACATCGTCCTTCATTATTTGTGTATATTATTAGTTAAACAATAGCGGGTGGAATACCTTGTATTCAAAGTCAACTAAAATAATGTGTTCCCTTCCTATTTTGTATTAAAGCATTTTTTCCCCTCTCCTTTTGAAGAATTGGACTTGCAAAGGAAAAAGTGGCAAAAATGCATGTGTTCCTTTTCTACCGAAATCACACGTAAATTTTGGTCTTAACTTGTCGTCGAATATGCTCATCAACAACAACAACATTACCCATTGACTTAGAAGCTTCCGTCTATGGTGGAATATGAGGAGTCGGATGTACGCAACCATACCCATATGCTAGAAACACATGGAGGTTGTTTCCCGATGACCCATAATGATGCGTCAAGTTATGTCGATTAACCGCTACTTCACAATATAAGAAAAGCAGCCAATTTAGTGAATCATTTTGCTTTATTCCATCATATTCCAAAATCAAAAAAGGATGTGTCATTGACTCCATTGGAAATGGAAAGATGTCGTCGAATTTGCTCATTAAGAACAAACACGGCATACATTGGCAATATATATTGAAAGTTCATCGATTCGTAAATTGACTATGCACTGTTCCTAGAAAATGCGATGTCCCCCAAAAAGTTTGAAAAGATTTTACTGAGCCATTTTATTAATGACGTTAAAAATATATCTATATCTATATGTATATCTATATGTGTGTGTATATCTTTTATACTAAAGAGTGTGTTACTAGATTTGAAATGAACAGCACATTGAAAATTTTATAGTGTTTACATTAAGTATTTATTATATCAAATTTATCAAGTCAGATAATTTAAATTAATAAATCTAAATATGATATAAGTCAAAGAAAAAATTATAATACAGTTATAATGATGGTTCTAGACGATCACTTAAGTATCAAAACCAAAAGTTTGGAACAGAGAAGATCATAGTAATTTGCCCAGCTCTGTTGCGGAAGTAAAATTTTCTTTCAACAATATACTTGATTCTCAAAGGATAATTAATTGGTCATATATCTTCAGGTTTTCTTATATATTTTTTTATCATTAATCTTTTTTTTAAAAAAAATTGCGTCCCTTTTATTCTAAAAAACAGTTTTGATCTAAACTATAGTACAAGTGAAGCAGAAAATTGCTGTTGAAATAGCAAATAAGTTGCAAAGTGGTGGCAGAATCCTTCTTGTTGTGCATGGTCATAAGAGTATTATGGAAAGTTATAAGACGCATATATAGTCACTCTCATGTTGGTCAATAAACGTTAACTCAAAAAAAATGTGTTTCCGGTGCATTAGACTTCTGCATTTGCTGGAAATGGTCCGGATCGCTTCGCGATCTGATATACGTAGCCTTACCCTACACTTTGTACAAGAGACTGTTTTCGCGGCTCGAACCCGTGACCTAAAGTCACAAAACAACAATCTTATTTGTTGCTCTAACGTCCGCCCTTCGTTAAACGTTAACTTATTCTGATGAAGCCGGATCTTCACCAAGGGTCTAGACGACCTCAAATAAGCTCCGTCAGTTAACGTGAAGAGCTGTTAACTGGGATCAAAAGTGTGTATGTAGCGGAATAGCGCCAAATACTCTGCACAAAGAAGCACAGGTCAGAGGTCCCGGGGGGTTGGCCCCGGGAAAAACCCTCCGACGCTTAAGTCAGTTTGGGCCATATCTCACTGAGATTATAACGTAAAGGGTGAGTTAGGAATTTCTCACAGTATCTACCGAGGAGCAAAGTGTATGAATTGGCTTTAGGGTATGAAAGATTTAATTCCGGATCTCGGTCCCCCTTTCTTTGTTTCGGTTGGCTTGCCTTTGTAGACCTTTTTCCAGCTTTAAGACCCTGATAGTAGCTTGGAGAAGACGCTTTGTTTAGGGCAGAGAGCCTAAGACACAATAGGTCTGCTGATGTGATCAATAGGCTGACTGATGTGATAAATAGGCCAGCCTGGTTGATGTAACTGATAGACCGGCTGTTGTGACCTTGGCGTGTTCAGGAAGACTAACCAGCTATAGTCACTATATTTGAGGAGTATCTCCGTTTGAGGGTCCCACGAAATATTATCGTAATGGGTTCATTTGCTGTGGTACACAGCTGAACTCTGCCGAAGTGTGTGTCTTGCTGTGGTACACAGCTGAACTCTGCCGAAGTGCATGACTTGCTGTGGTACACAGCTGAACTCTGCTGAAGTGTGTGAATAGGCCTCTTCGAAGTGCATGATTAGGCAGTGCCTAAATGAAGTGGTCCGAAGCGTAGCATTTGAACATATACTAAAGTTGATGCTGAGGTGCAACCCTTGGCATATTTTTCAATGTTATAAAGACGTTGTGTTTTCCTGCTGAGGTGCAACCAAGGATGATCATCCATGCTTGGGTACTGAACCACTGAACTGCGACACTTGCTGAACTGCAGTACTTTGAGTGCTGAGCTACTGAAGTCGAACCGTTTAACTATTAACGGACGATTAATTATGGTTTATCACTTGCCCCCTGATTTTGTGTGGCTGAGCTGAATTGCGAAGACGGACAAATCTTGTTCCTGAGATGGGGCATTCCTTCATTGATTGCGTAGTTATCTTTTTACGCGCTCAGTAATTCCAACTTTCAATGCAAGCGCTAATTTTCGATACCTTATTATTGCTTTTTCGGCGGTTTCATTCCCCGAGAGAGGGAAATGCATGAACCTTCGCCTTTTCGAATTTTAAATTTCAAACGAAAAGGAGCGCCTTTTCGTCCTCCATTGCTTATAAATAGAGATGATTTCTCCCCCTCATTCTGCATTCTCCACTTATCTTCTTCGTCTTTGAAGCCTATCCTTGTCTTCTGCAGTGTTCTTCCTTTCAATCCAGCCCTTCATCTTTATGTAAACATTCCAAGACATGTATACTCCCTCTTACTCAGAGGATTCGGAGGATGACCGTGAGGTCCAATCCTTCTATGAAAAATTTGACTCTGATGGGGATCACCGTCTTTCAAGGAGATCATGCCTTACTGGCGGATTCTCTTTGGTTACTTCCATTTCCTTCGTTTTAGCACCCCTGCCATCTCTTGGTACGGGTCCTCCTTTAACATATCCCTTTCCAGCAATGGATTCATTTTGCTGCACTTCAATGATGGATAGGATAGATAAATCAGTCCTCTTTTCACTTTCTGCAAAACAAGCATCCCCCTCTATGGTTACATGGCAGAGCAAAACTTTACTGCTTCCATATCTTGAAGATGGCCTGCGAAGAATGTAATCGCAATTGTTTATTGCTTCACTGGAAAAAAAGGGATTTGTGTGATTGATGCCTATCAAGGAATCTGTCCAGATCTGGATAAGGAACATTCTGAGCTTGCTGACCTCCATAGTCCTAAGACTGTAGTTGAAAACCGAAGTGATTAGTCCCAAAGTGGAATTGATCTCAGAGAAGATGAAAAAGTTGTAAAGTAGAATAGGATTTTCTGTAGTTGTAATAGATTTCGTATTTCAATAAAAATCTATTTTTCCCAACTTATGCTCTTCAGCTTCTGCTTTTGTCTTCAACATGTGAAGTTTTACTTGCTTTGTCTGCAAATATTTGTCTTTGGCTCTGCGAAGTTTTGCTTTATGCAAATATTTGTCTTCAGCTTTATCAAAAGCTTCACTTGCTTTATACAAGTATTTGTCTTCAGCTTTATCAAAAGCTTCACTTGCTTTATTTTGATAGTTTGCAAGTATTTGTCTTCAGCTTCACTTGCTCTATTTTAATAGTTTGCAAGTATTTGTCTTCAGCTTCACTTGCTCTATTTTAATAGTTCGCAAGTATTTGTCTTCAGCTTCACTTGCTCTATTTTAATAGTTCGCAAGTATTTGTCTTTAGCTTTGCCAAAAGAATATCTTTTGTATGTTGGCTCTTCGCTGAAGTAATATCTTCAGCTTTTGTATTTGGCTCTTCAGCTCTGCTATGCCTTAAATATTAAGAGGTAGGAAAACCTTTATCCCCTTTTTGTCAAGCCTCTTAGTATTGCTGGGGTAAAGATACAGGGATCTTATCCTATTGTTGAGACTTGTTCTACCTCTTGCTGAGGTGAAAATATGGGGAACTTATCTCGCTGTTGAGTCCTGCTCAACCTCCCAGACCTGCTGGGGCAAAGATAATGTTGAGACCTGCTCAACCTCTCAGACCTGCTGAGGTGAAAATATGGAGAACTTATCCCGCTGTTGAGTCCTGCTCAACCTCCTAGGCCTGCTGGGGTGAAAATATGGAGAACTTATCCCGCTGTTGAGTCCTGCTCAACCTCCCAGACCTGCTGGGGTGAAAATATGGGGAACTGATCCCGCTGTTGAGTCCTGCTCAACCTCCCAGACCTGCTGGGGTGAAAATATGGGGAACTGATCCCGCTGTTGAGTCATGCTCAACATCCCAGACCTGCTGGGGTGAAAATATGGAGAACTGATCCCGCTGTTGAGTCCTGCTCAACCTCCCAGGCCTGCTGGGGTAAAGATAATGTTGAGACCTGCTCAATCTCTCAGACCTGCTGAGGTGAAAATATAGGGAACTTATCCCGCTGTTGAGTCCTGCTCAACCTCCCAGACCTGCTGGGATGAAAATATGGGGAACTGATCCCGCTGTTGAGTCCTGCTCAACCTCCCAGGCCTGTTAGGGTAAGAATATCGGGAAACTTGTCCCATTCTGCTGAGACCTGCTCAGCCTCCGAGACCTGCTGGGGTAAGAATATTGGGAAACCTGTCCCATCCTGCTGAGACCTGCTCAGCCTCCCAGGCCTGCTGGGGTAAAGATAATGTTGAGACCTGCTCAACCTCCCAGACCTGCTGGGGTAAGAATATCGGAAAACCTGTCCCATCCTGCTGAGACCTGCTCAGCCTCCCAGACCTGCTGGGGTAAAGATAATGTTGAGGCCTGCTCAACCTCCCAGACCTGCTGGGGTAAGAATATCGGAAAACCTGTCCCATCCTGCTGAAACCTGCTCAGCCTCCCAGACCTGCTGGGGTAAAGGTTGAGACATGCTCAACCTCCCAGACCTGCTGGGGTAAGAATATCGGGAAACCTGTCCCATCCTGCTGAGACCTGCTCAGCCTCCCAGACCTACTGGGGTAAAGAAAAATATGCCCCCATTTTCGTTGTGGGTGATATATAGACATAAATTATTGCTCCATGCACCATAAGGTGACTTAACTTTTCCTGGCTGAATGCCAAATAAGAATATCCAGTTGAATAATAGAAACTGTCCCTTGATAACATAAGGCTGAGCCAGAGGATACCAGATGAGCGCAAGAAGAGATAAGCCGTGATTCGATTGAATCAAGGACTATTGTCGTTATATCAGCCTTATATGCTCAGGAACCCGTAATCCCCTTTCGTCAGGATCTGAATCCTCATCACTTAGAAAACCTTGATGAGGCCCAGATTTACAACTTTCATTTGGAGGAGGTCCACCAAAATCTAGCCTGTTATGGAGCCTAGACCTCGGATTATAAAAACGTTGCAGGTGACCCAGCTCAATAAGATGCCCAATCTCTTGTCCGAGCTGCCTACAATCCTCTGTATCATGCCCGATATCATGATGATAAAGGCAGTACAGCCGATGGTTTCTTTTGTGGATTGGTCCAGCTAGGGGCTGGGGTTCTTTTGCCAGAGACTTTTTCCTCATGTAGGAAAGAATATGGGATTTTGAAGCCAGCAGAGAGTTTCTTTCCTTTCCTCGGCCTCCTAACCGGACCTTGACAGAGCACCTCTTGTAGCGCCCCGCCCGAAACCAGTGTTCCGACCCGGTGCACCTGCCGTACTCTACTCCATAAAGTACAAGGCATCGATACTATACATGTACATGTCGACATGAATAACGAATCGATCAGCGGAAGCATCATAACATAAACAAATCCTAATCGACATGCAATGCACTATTTCATACTCTGTACAAGTCATCATACACTGAGTACTGAAATTTTCTGAGCTACATCAACAATCGAAGCCTAACGCCTTCAAAGAGTATCTCGGTATGCTCTTCGTTATCAATGGTCTATCTACAATGCCTTCAACAAGTCTGTATAGTGACACCTGTTATCTGGAAAGTGATAAATGAGGCAAGTATGAGCGATAGCCACCGACTTTTAATCGCTCAGCAAGTAGTCTTACTGGATACGACATGTGGATCATACATGGGGAGACGGGGTGTCAAAACATAATAACCACATATATCAATTAGATAATCACGTCTCCATTTTTAAACAAGTAAAATAACTCGGTATAAATGTAAACCAGAAGTAGGTAGACAAAGAAGCATAGGGTTTGTCTTTTCGTATATACTCAGCGTTAAACATCATTACCGTAGTTCATACATCATCAACAGGCTGTGACAGACAAGTAATACTGCACATATAAGAAAAGGAAAAAAAATCTCCAGATCTAGCTAAAATCCATAAACTCTAGCCTCACGATTACCTTAACTTAAGGGTTACCTTTTTAACTCTATTCATCACAATTTAATCCTACTACATCATTGAAGCAGTCTTGACATGCATAAATGTGTAATGCATCATGATCATAATTTCAACATAGCTTCTTTGTTTTGAAAATCATGCAATAACGTGTCAAAACTTCCTTGGTCATACTTTTCATGCATACGTGATGGCCATTGAAATGTAAGAACAATATCTAGCGACATCCCGAAATGATTCTTCCGTAAAGTTACGTATACAGTAATCCGTACATTACTCGAATAGGTAACTTTACGTTGACGCGCCGGCCATGAACCCAAGCTCTTCACAAGGTGTTCAGGACGCAACACAAAACGAGTTCGGTAGCCATGTTCTTCACATGGTATTCACCCGACTCATCGTACATAAAAGGGTTCGACAGCCAAGCTCTTCACAAGGTACAACCCGATACCCAACATGTAATGTAAGGTTCAAGAGCCATGTTCTTCACAAGGTATTCACAAGAACCTTACATTTGTCGCATTAAGAAACTTCCGTCTCGTAGATACAGTTTGTTACATTTCCATACTTTTCATACATGTCATAAATCATGTCGTAAACATACTAGAAAACATTGCCTTTTTCCTTGAAACATACTTTTCATTCATATGCTTAAGAACTTGGAAAACATGTAACGTAAAACATAACTTTTCAAACCTTGATTCCATGCAATGTGAGACTCGGTTGTATAGGGGTATCTTGGTCATACTCCTAGTAACATCACTTACTTAAACACGGTCTACTTGTCATACTTAAAAATTACACATCAATATAATCTACTTATCATGTCTTAAAGAAATACTCTAACCAGACTTCCATAATATCCACTCTCCACACGGACTTCATAATTCATAACTTAAGTACCTAGGACATAAACTTTCTACTTCCTTAACATACCATGTAGGAACCTCATAACTTACATCTTAACTTGCACATAATAATCTACAACACATAAGAACACTATTAACATGAAATAAAATCGTTAACATCATAACATCGTATTTGAACATGTATATATATGTATATTAGCATGTATAATACATACTTCCATACGTGTGAGTATTCTTTAAGTGTATAATGATACAAATAAACATATATTAACATATCTCATAAATAAATACATAAATCATAATAAGGTTACACCTTTCGTATCTTATCACACACACATATCATACTTATATATACAACATAAACATAGTAAATTCATTTTAGCAAAAAGGCCTAATAGCCGAATATATATAAGGTTTATGCATATATAATCATTTTATTATATATATTTATAATACTCAAAACTTATTTGTTTTCACATCTTAACACATATATTATACTCATATGTATACCTAAAACACATTAAGCTATATTCTACATTTAAATGGCCTTATGGCCGAAATGTGTGTATTGTATATACATATAGGAAATCATTTTATGATATATTATATAATATCCAAAACCTATTTATTTTTCATATGATATTACACTTACATAACCACGTACACAATATAATTAGTCAATGCATTTCAAATGGCCACACGGCCGAATTATGGTGTGTATATAAAAATATACAATTCTTTGAATAATGCCTTAAATATATATCTAATACTTACTCATTTTCCTATATTAACATATTTATGTGCAAATAATTGTCTAAAATCATTTTAGCCCCAATTACCTTCTTGGCCAAAAATGTATTAATAAGTATATATGTATATGTATTCAAAACTTACTCCTTTTTCTATGGTAACATATATATATACACTTTATTTTCTTGTGGTATATTTCATAATATCCGAAGTTTATTTATTTTAATACCTTAACATATATATTATAGGTGTATACATAGGTGTCCAACATAATAAAGTCATTTCATCATAACATGACATAAGGCCGAAAATAGATAATGCATATACTTATGTATATAATCATTCATTTATGTATTGTACATATATATCCAACTTACTTCTTTTCATATATTATATCTAAAAGTATATATAATTTATTTAAGTTAATTTTTCTAACATAAAAAGGCCCACTGGCCGTTTTCTTGGTTGAGAAAGTATTGGTGCATATGTGTTCTTATGTATATTCTTATATTATATACACGTATACATATGTACATATCTTCCTTGATATCTTATGATATATATTCTAAATATATCCATAATAGTTATGATCCTTTCTTTAATAAACAAAGTGGCTGAAATACACATTTTGTACATATATAGCGCATATGTACATGTATATATATACTCCAAATAAACCATTTTATCATCATCATTACTTGTGTAATACATACATACATATATATGGTTCATGTTTCTTGTACATATACACCATTCTCATATGTGGTAGCCGTGTGTATGTGTATAAAGCGTGTATGTATATATATGGTGCGTATGTATGTACATAGCGTATATATACACATATATTGGTTGAGCATAAATCTTCCTAAAACTAAGAAAATACCACATGATGATCCAAACTTTGGTATAAACATACATACTAAACATTTTTAAAACCATGTAGTATTTAGTAAGAATACTTGCCTTTTAGTATTGATCTTGATGAATGTATAGGAAATCCCCTAAAGCTTGCTTCTTGATGGAAAAGAAAATAGAAGAAATCTCCACCTTAGCTTACCTAGGAGGGGACGGTTTTGACATTATAAAAGAGGGGAGAGGAAATTAACCACATGCATGGAGATTGAGGAAAAACTTGAAGAAATCTAGTAGAATTTCTTACCTTTTTAAATTTAATTTAGAACTAGAGTGATGAAGAGATTGAATTTTGGCTTGCATGTTGAAGAATCACTTCCACCGCACCTATAGGCTTGATTTGAGCTTGGATGATCCCTAGAGCTTGAATTTAGCTTTGGATTGAGGAAGGTTTCACCACCATGGCCCTAATAGCGCACGGGTTCTTTTTTTGTGAAGGTTTAGAAGAGGATAGATATATATAAATTCTTGAAACTAAATGGTTGAAGAACTATGCACAACAATCTTATCTTTAAGTGTTTGAAGAATAGAACTTGGATTTAAGATGGTCTTGAGTTGATTGAACTTGATGAAATTTCTTACTAGGCACTAAGAGGGATGTACGGCTTTTAGCTTGAGGGAGGAAAGTTAAGAATTATGGTTTGAATCTCACTTGAATGTGGAGAAGTTAGAAAATGAGAATGATTTTTGGCTCACCCTTGGCCTTATGGCCGACAATCTGGAAGGAATAAAAAGGAGGGTGATGGCTAATTGGCCTAGAGAAAGCAAGTGGTAGGTTTTATTTTTGGGTTTTCATGGTGGTGCATGTAAGGTATTCTATTTTTTTTTAAGAAGCTTTTTGTGTCTTCAAGGTGAGGGGAGGGGTAGAAACCGATGGATGTGTAGGGGAAAAAGAAAAGGAGATGTGGTGGGTGATGGGTAAAAGTAGAGTGTAGTACAATAATGATGGGAAAGAGTGTAATATTAAAGAAATTGTGGCATGTGAGGTTGAGAAGAAAAGTGAAATGATGGATGGGGAGAAGGGGTTGGACCGTGGGTGAGGTTGGAAAAAGAAGAGAGAGAGGGTTTTTGTCTCATTGTGTGGTTGGGAATAGTAAAAAGAAAAGTGTAAGAAATGTAAAGAGTGTGTAAGAAAAGATAAGGGAAATCTTTACTTTTTGGGGGTAGGGTACGGTTGTAGGGAGGAGAGAGGGAGGGTTTTTGTCCCATTTGACATGTAAGGTATAGTGGAAGAAAATGTGATGAGTGGGGTAAAAGTGCATAGTGGAATTATCGTATCGGTATTTTTATTTTGTTTAATTTATATCCATTGACTTATGTTGCTATCGACTAATTTATTTAAATGCACCGTATGTCCGAAACGTTCGTTATCTAGTCCCATCCAATCTCGCTATATCCGTCATCTTACCTTCCGGTTATTTTTCCGAACGTTTCTAACCCCGATATTGAATGTCGATGTCTTTATTAATCCTAAATAGAAATTTAACTTCCACCAAATTTTTATCGACATCGCATTTGCGTTCTATTTTCATTATTTTTTTTTTCATTTCCACTAGCACGAAATCTCGGGTCGTAACATTCTTCCCCCCTTATAAAAAGTTTCGTCCTCGAAACTTAATGTTGTATCGATTTTACACTTAAAGATTTAAACACTTAATTTTTAGCGTCATTTCTTAATCGCCTGTGATTCAACTTAGTATTTCTCGACTTAGAGTAAAATTTTCTAAATTTACTGTTTCCGTATACTTCTATTAATTTACTTAAGTATTCTACAACCTCATATTTCCGCGCGTTATACTAACTTTTATACTTCCCAACTCCCACTGCTAACCCTACTACGGTTAAATCATATCAATTCTAATCTAGCCATGCTTACTCATATTCAACTTACGCACACTAATCTGCCCCAGATAACCTGACGTCCTTCAAAATTCATCATTTAACTCCTGATATGACATGACTCATTATATCCTTATTTCCATTCATAAAATCGTGCTCTTATCGCTATGAATTTACATCCTTAAGACAACTAACATCTTTGACCTACTCTGAGATTCTAAGATTTATCGTCTTAATCCTACACATACCATTTGTGCAATGTATTTACGAAACTCCAATTGTCATAATTCTTATAAATCACTGCTTATAGTTCTACCACATATCATATCTTAATCAGCCTACGAAATTTATCACTATCTCCAAATATTATCCTAAATAGAGCTGAATCCGAAATTAGGAAACGTACAGTTTATGACTACTACGTTACTAACAGGAAATAGAATTAAGGTATCCCTACGACTTGACCTGTATAAATGTCAAAAAGCTTAACAACCTATTTATACCCTCTAGCTTCTCGTATCTGCCTAATACCGTTTTATTTCTCTTATACTAAGGCTGCAGCGCTCAGTCTAAGATCATATACTTAGACTCTATAATCTTTGCTTAAGTTCTACAATCATAACCTAGGTTCTACGATCATAACCTAATACATTCTATTATTATATATATATTTTATACTAAAGTTGTCACTTTCATCAAAGATCATTTGCTTAGATTCTACAATCTCTTCTTAAGATCTACAATCATAACTTATGTTCTAAAATCATTGCCTAATACAGTTCTATTTCTCTTGTACCAAGACTGTCGCTTCCGTCTAAGATCGTTTCTTATGTCTACGATCATTTCTTAAATTTCTAAGATCACTTCTTAAATTCATGTCGTTGTTTACTTATGAGTCCGCAGTGGATCTGGAGCCTTTGCTCTGATACCACCTGTAGCGCCCCGCCCGAAACCAGTGTTCCGACCCGGTGCACCTGCCGTACTCTACTCCATAAAGTACAAGGCATCGATACTATACATGTACATGTCGACATGAATAACGAATCGATCAGCGGAAGCATCATAACATAAACAAATCCTAATCGACATGCAATGCACTATTTCATACTCTGTACAAGTCATCATACACTGAGTACTGAAATTTTCTGAGCTACATCAACAATCGAAGCCTAACGCCTTCAAAGAGTATCTCGGTATGCTCTTCGTTATCAATGGTCTATCTACAATGCCTTCAACAAGTCTGTATAGTGACACCTGTTATCTGGAAAGTGATAAATGAGGCAAGTATGAGCGATAGCCACCGAATTTTAATCGCTCAGCAAGTAGTCTTACTGGATACGACATGTGGATCATACATAGGGAGACGGGGTGTCAAAACATAATAACCACATATATCAATTAGATAATCACGTCTCCATTTTTAAACAAGTAAAATAACTCGGTATAAATGTAAACCAGAAGTAGGTAGACAAAGAAGCATAGGGTTTGTCTTTTCGTATATACTCAGCGTTAAACATCATTACCGTAGTTCATACATCATCAACAGGCTGTGACAGACAAGTAATACTGCACATATAAGAAAAGGAAAAAAAAATCTCCAGATCTAGCTAAAATCCATAAACTCTAGCCTCACGATTACCTTAACTTAAGGGTTACCTTTTTAACTCTATTCATCACAATTTAATCCTACTACATCATTGAAGCAGTCTTGACATGCATAAATGTGTAATGCATCATGATCATAATTTCAACATAGCTTCTTTGTTTTGAAAATCATGCAATAACGTGTCAAAACTTCCTTGGTCATACTTTTCATGCATACGTGATGGCCATTGAAATGTAAGAACAATATCTAGCGACGTCCCGAAATGATTCTTCCGTAAAGTTACGTATACAGTAGTCCGTACATTACTCGAATAGGTAACTTTACGTTGACGCGCCGGCCATGAACCCAAGCTCTTCACAAGGTGTTCAGGACGCAACACAAAACGAGTTCGGTAGCCATGTTCTTCACATGGTATTCACCCGACTCATCGTACATAAAAGGGTTCGACAGCCAAGCTCTTCACAAGGTACAACCCGATACCCAACATGTAATGTAAGGTTCAAGAGCCATGTTCTTCACAAGGTATTCACAAGAACCTTACATTTGTCGCATTAAGAAACTTCCGTCTCGTAGATACAGTTCGTTACATTTCCATACTTTTCATACATGTCATAAATCATGTCGTAAACATACTAGAAAACATTGCCTTTTTCCTTGAAACATACTTTTCATTCATATGCTTAAGAACTTGGAAAACATGTAACGTAAAACATAACTTTTCAAACCTTGATTCCATGCAATGTGAGACTCGGTTGTATAGGGGTATCTTGGTCATACTCCTAGTAACATCACTTACTTAAACACGGTCTACTTGTCATACTTAAAAATTACACATCAATATAATCTACTTATCATGTCTTAAAGAAATACTCTAACCAGACTTCCATAATATCCACTCTCCACACGGACTTCATAATTCATAACTTAAGTACCTAGGACATAAACTTTCTACTTCCTTAACATACCATGTAGGAACCTCATAACTTACATCTTAACTTGCACATAATAATCTACAACACATAAGAACACTATTAACATGAAATAAAATCGTTAACATCATAACATCGTATTTGAACATGTATATATATGTATATTAGCATGTATAATACATACTTCCATACGTGTGAGTATTCTTTAAGTGTATAATGATACAAATAAACA
The DNA here is from genome assembly GCA_036186865.1 of Eustoma russellianum. Classification (NCBI taxonomy): domain Eukaryota; kingdom Viridiplantae; phylum Streptophyta; class Magnoliopsida; order Gentianales; family Gentianaceae; genus Eustoma; species Eustoma russellianum. The sequence goes on from AP025051.1 coordinate 34,707,500, forward strand.
TATATTAACATATCTCATAAATAAATACATAAATCATAATAAGGTTACACCTTTCGTATCTTATCACACACACATATCATACTTATATATACAACATAAACATAGTAAATTCATTTTAGCAAAAAGGCCTAATAGCCGAATATATATAAGGCTTATGCATATATAATCATTTTATTATATATATTTATAATACTCAAAACTTATTTGTTTTCACATCTTAACACATATATTATACTCATATGTATACCTAAAACACATTAAGCTATATTCTACATTTAAATGGCCTTATGGCCGAAATGTGTGTATTGTATATACATATAGGAAATCATTTTATGATATATTATATAATATCCAAAACCTATTTATTTTTCATATGATATTACACTTACATAACCACGTACACAATATAATTAGTCAATGCATTTCAAATGGCCACACGGCCGAATTATGGTGTGTATATAAAAATATACAATTCTTTGAATAATGCCTTAAATATATATCTAATACTTACTCATTTTCCTATATTAACATATTTATGTGTAAATAATTGTCTAAAATCATTTTAGCCCCAATTACCTTCTTGGCCAAAAATGTATTAATAAGTATATATGTATATGTATTCAAAACTTACTCCTTTTTCTATGGTAACATATATATATACACTTTATTTTCTTGTGGTATATTTCATAATATCCGAAGTTTATTTATTTTAATACCTTAACATATATATTATAGGTATATACATAGGTGTCCAACATAATAAAGTCATTTCATCATAACATGACATAAGGCCGAAAATAGATAATGCATATACTTATGTATATAATCATTCATTTATGTATTGTACATATATATCCAACTTACTTCTTTTCATATATTATATCTAAAAGTATATATAATTTATTTAAGTTAATTTTTCTAACATAAAAAGGCCCACTGGCCGTTTTCTTGGTTGAGAAAGTATTAGTGCATATGTGTTCTTATGTATATTCTTATATTATATACACGTATACATATGTACATATCTTCCTTGATATCTTATGATATATATTCTAAATATATCCATAATAGTTATGATCCTTTCTTTAACAAACAAAGTGGCTGAAATACACATTTTGTACATATATAGCGCATATGTACATGTATATATATACTCCAAATAAACCATTTTATCATCATCATTACTTGTGTAATACATACATACATATATATGGTTCATGTTTCTTGTACATATACACCATTCTCATATGTGGTAGCCGTGTGTATGTGTATAAAGCGTGTATGTATATATATGGTGCGTATGTATGTACATAGCGTATATATACACATATATTGGTTGAGCATAAATCTTCCTAAAACTAAGAAAATACCACATGATGATCCAAACTTTGGTATAAACATACATACTAAACATTTTTAAAACCATGTAGTATTTAGTAAGAATACTTGCCTTTTAGTATTGATCTTGATGAATGTATAGGAAATCCCCTAAAGCTTGCTTCTTGGTGGAAAAGAAAATAGAAGAAATCTCCACCTTAGCTTACCTAGGAGGGGACGGTTTTGACATTATAAAAGAGGGGAGAGGAAATTAACCACATGCATGGAGATTGAGGAAAAACTTGAAGAAATCTAGTAGAATTTCTTACCTTTTTAAATTTAATTTAGAACTAGAGTGATGAAGAGATTGAATTTTGGCTTGCATGTTGAAGAATCACTTCCACCGCACCTATAGGCTTGATTTGAGCTTGGATGATCCCTAGAGCTTGAATTTAGCTTTGGATTGAGGAAGGTTTCACCACCATGGCCCTAATAGCGCACGAGTTCTTTTTTTGTGAAGGTTTAGAAGAGGATAGATATATATAAATTCTTGAAACTAAATGGTTGAAGAACTATGCACAACAATCTTATCTTTAAGTGTTTGAAGAATAGAACTTGGATTTAAGATGGTCTTGAGTTGATTGAACTTGATGAAATTTCTTACTAGGCACTAAGAGGGATGTACGGCTTTTAGCTTGAGGGAGGAAAGTTAAGAATTATGGTTTGAATCTCACTTGAATGTGGAGAAGTTAGAAAATGAGAATGATTTTTTGGCTCACCCTTGGCCTTATGGCCGACAATCTGGAAGGAATAAAAAGGAGGGTGATGGCTAATTGGCCTAGAGAAAGCAAGTGGTAGGTTTTATTTTTGGGTTTTCATGGTGGTGCATGTAAGGTATTCTATTTTTTTTTAAGAAGCTTTTTGTGTCTTCAAGGTGAGGGGAGGGGTAGAAACCGATGGATGTGTAGGGGAAAAAGAAAAGGAGATGTGGTGGGTGATGGGTAAAAGTAGAGTGTAGTACAATAATGATGGGAAAGAGTGTAATATTAAAGAAATTGTGGCATGTGAGGTTGAGAAGAAAAGTGAAATGATGGATGGGGAGAAGGGGTTGGACCGTGGGTGAGGTTGGAAAAAGAAGAGAGAGAGGGTTTTTGTCTCATTGTGTGGTTGGGAATAGTAAAAAGAAAAGTGTAAGAAATGTAAAGAGTGTGTAAGAAAAGATAAGGGAAATCTTTACTTTTTGGGGGTAGGGTACGGTTGTAGGGAGGAGAGAGGGAGGGTTTTTGTCCCATTTGACATGTAAGGTATAGTGGAAGAAAATATGATGAGTGGGGTAAAAGTGCATAGTGGAATTATCGTATCGGTATTTTTATTTTGTTTAATTTATATCCATTGACTTATGTTGCTATCGACTAATTTATTTAAATGCACCGTATGTCCGAAACGTTCGTTATCTAGTCCCATCCAATCTCGCTATATCCGTCATCTTACCTTCCGGTTATTTTTCCGAACGTTTCTAACCCCGATATTGAATGTCGATGTCTTTATTAATCCTAAATAGAAATTTAACTTCCACCAAATTTTTATCGACATCGCATTTGCGTTCTATTTTCATTATTTTTTTTTTCATTTCCACTAGCACGAAATCTCGGGTCGTAACACCTCTCCTGCAACAGTGCTTTGCCTTTATTGTCAACTCTTTTGCCATGTTTAAATGGAAAGGAAGCTTTCCGAGTACATTTTAAACTCTGGTAGCTGGACTTTTGTTCTGGTCGTCTTGCCTCGGCCATAAATTCGGCCTGACGCCTGGGAGAATAACCAGGTCGAGTGTGGGAATACTCCAGATGTTCCAGTGAGTGAGAGTTACCGGAATGGGAGCCACTGGGCTTTGCTGAAGAAGCCTTCCCCTTCATCTCCCTCACTATTTCTTGGAAGACCTTTGGGTTCTAAGCCACATAGCGAATGGCTCGTCTGTGCTCTTCATATGTGAAGGCAATGGGAGTTGAGGATTCTCCCGGCTCCATAGAGCATTGATCAGTCTGTTGCTGAGAAGACTTTTGGCTCCTCCTGGATGTCATAGGTTGCTTGGACCCTTGACTATCCTTTTTACTCATCTTTCTCTCAATAGCTTCCAAGGACAGTTAGAAAAGCTTTGAGTAACTGTTTTCTGGGTTAAGGGACTGAGGGGCCCTCCTTCTAGAGCCAAATGATGAAGCCGAATCTTCGCCAAGGGTCTAGACGACCTCAAATAAGCTCCGTCAGTTAACGTGAAGAGTTGTTAACTAGGATCAAAAGTGTGTATGTAGCTGGAATAGCGCCAAATACCCTGCACAAAGAAGCACAGGTCAGAGGTCCCGGGGGGTTGGCCCCGGGAAAAACCCTCCGACGCTCAAGTCAGTTTGGGCCATATCTCACTGAGATTATAACGTAAAGGGTGAGTTAGGAATTTCTCACAGTATCTACCGAGGAGCAGAGTGTATGAATTGGCCTTAGGGTATGAAAGATTTAATTCCGGATCTCGGTCCCCCTTTCTTTGTTTCGGTTGGCTTGCCTTTGTAGACATTTTTCCAGCTTTAAGACCCTGATAGTAGCTTGGAGAAGACGCTTTGTTTAGGGCAGAGAGCCTAAGACACAATAGGTCTGCTGATGTGATCAATAGGCTGACTGATGTGATCAATAGGCCAGCCTGGTTGATGTAACTGATAGACCGGCTGTTGTGACCTTGGCGTGTTCAGGAAGACTAACCAGCTATAGTCACTATATTTGAAGAGTATCTCCGTTTGAGGGTCCCACGAAATATTATCGTAATGGGTTCATTTTCTGTGGTACATAGCTGAACTCTGCCGAAGTGTGTGTCTTGCTGTGGTACACAGCTGAACTCTGCCGAAGTGCATGACTTGCTGTGGTACACAGCTGAACTCTGCTGAAGTGTGTGAATAGGCCTCTTCGAAGTGCATGATTAGGCAGTGCCTAAATGAAGTGGTCCGAAGCGTAGCATTTGAACATATACTGAAGTTGATGCTGAGGTGCAACCCTTGACATATTTTTCAATGTTATAAAGGCGTTGTGTTGTCCTGCTGAGGTGCAACCAAGGATGATCAGCCATGCTTGGGTACTGAACCATTGAACTGCGGCACTTGCTGAACTGCAGTACTTTGAGTGCTGAGCTACTGAAGTCGAACCGTTTAACTATTAACGGACGATTAATTATGGTTTATCATATTCCATATAAATATATACATTTATGCCTAATCTCATATAACGACTTCATCATTGTCATCATCATTCGCAGTATATCCGAACGACAGCAAAAGCTATCGCTAGGGTCTGGGGAGGATAAGTGGTAGGCAAACAATACCTCTATCCCAAAGGATAGAGAGTCTGCTTCTAGTGAGACCTCCGGCTCTATATGTACCTATAACGACTTAAGTGTGCAAATATAATGACTGTGTATTGAACCTGGTAATGATAAATAAATACACGATTTCCATCAACATGCTTTCAAGTACTCTAATTCATAGGATATGATCACTAGAATGGAATTTGTGTTGGCTCTAGGGAGGGGCATATTATAGAGTATCGATTTTATATATATTTTGTAGATTTTTATTACCCCTGTAAATTTTACTGATTATATAGGTTTATACATTAGTTCTGATATATTTTGCTGATAGATGTGGGTATGATTTGTCAAAACATAAGTTTGAGGTTTGATGTAATAAGACTATGATTAGTCAAAACATAAGCTTGAACCTTGAATTAATAAGACTTTAAAATAGTCAAGTAGAAATCTAGAAGCCCCATAAATACTGGAACTTTTACCAATTTTCAGTCTAAAGTCTAAATTAGGTGCTGTTTAATATTTCGGAGCGCTAAGATCGCGAGCATGTAGTCTGCCTTTTTTAATTTTTTTTTTTGAAACACGTTCATTTACTCAATCGTAAAGGAAAAGAAGAATAAAGGCAGGTCGAAACTGATTTGAAATAAGCGGATTAGACATAATCTACCAATTTGTATATCTCTGAGGACATGGTCCATAATATGAGTTCATGGAGATATAAGATTACGGTTGGAAGCAAACTCTCTATCTTTTAAGATGAATGCATTGTTTGTCTGCCTCTAACCCTCTGAAGGCATTGTTTGTCTGCCTCTAACCCTCTTCACATCTTAACGATAGTTTTTGTATGTAGGTATAGGATCTTGTTCATTTACTCAATTAGTCGACCTTTTTCAAGATATTTAATTTTAAATTCTGACGTATAAGCAGCTGGGAGCAAAAATATATTAATTCTTTAAACTCTTGAAGTCAAGTCTCTTGAGAAAATCATCTGTTACAAGTCAAAGATGGCATTCAAAAAACCACTTATTCTATGTTCCTAGAGGAAACGTTCAAAAGTTCAAACCTTTTTTTTGTTAGTCCAAGAAAAATTCAAAATTCAAAATCGGAGAAAATTACCTAAATGAAAAAATAGCCCTTGAAGAGTGATGAAGCCGGATCTAGTCTAGACGACCTCAAAATAGTTTCGTCAGGTAACTTGAAGAATTGTTAATTGGGATTGAAAGTGTGTAGCTGGAATAGCGCCAAATATCCTGCACAAGTAAGCACAGGTCAGAGGTCCCGGAGGGTTGGCCCCGGGAAAAATCCTCCGATGCTCAAGTCAGTTTGGGTCATATCTCACTGAGACTTATAATTTTAAGGGGTGAGTTAGGAATTTATCACAGTATTTTCCGAGGAGCAAAGAGTATCAGCTTGCTTTAGAGTATGACCGTTTTTATTCTGGATCCCCCCTTTTGTCTTGATTGGCTGGCTTTTATAGACCTTTTCCCGCCTTCAACTTCTGATAATAAATTGTGGATAGGACGCTTACTTGGGGCAAAAAACCTAGAAAGCTGTAGGTCTGCTGATATGATCAATAGCCTGACTGATGTGACTAATAGGCCAGCCTGGTTGATGTGACTAATAGGCCGATTGTTATAACCTTAGCGTGTTCAGGAAGAATACCCAGCTGTAGCCACTATATTTGAATTGCATCTCTGTCCGAGGGTCCCCCGAAGTATTATCGTGATGGGTTCATTTGCTGTGGTACACAGCTGAACCCTGCCGAAGTGTATGGCTTGCTGTGGTACACAGCTGAATTCTGCCGAAGTGCGGGACTTGCTGTGGTACACAGCTGAACTCTGCCGAAGTGCGGGACTTGGCCCTATCCCGTGAAAATGGTCTGAAGTGCAGTATCTAGATATAGGATGGCGTTGACGCCGAGGTGCATACCTCAGCACATTCTTTGATGTTATAAGGGCGCCATGATGCCCTGCTGAGGTACCGTTGAGGCTGAACAGCCATACTTAGGCGCTGAACTGCTGAACTGCAGTACTTTGTATGCTGGGCTACTGGAATTGAGCCGTTGACTGTTGTTGACTAACGGACGATTCAATTATGGTTTATCAAAGAGACTAGGTGACTTTTATATCCAGATCTTATATAGGCTTAACGAAAATTATCCATACCTTCAATATTAACAACGTATATACCTGTGTTATATCTAATATTTTGCAATTCATATCCATTTAACGCAATCGATCCTCGAACAAACTTTATAGTTAGTGACATCAGTTGTAAATGGATATGAAGTGAAACAGGAATCAAACAAATGTATATAATTTGCAACATATGTCAAACATATGGATATGAAATGTATATTCCACGAATTTATGACTGTAAGTAATCCGTGTTATTCTATTAAATGAATATGAATTGTAACATATTTACCAATATACAGATATACGTTGCTAATATTGGAGTTGTAGATAATTTTCGTTATACCCATATAAGATACAACAATAACAACCATACTCATTAATATCCCAACAAAACCGCTAGAGTCTGGAAAGAGGATGAGGCAGACAAACAATACATTCATCTCAAATGATAGAGAGTTTGATTTCGGTAAAAACTCCAACTCTATATTTACCTGCATAGATAACACAATAATAAAACAAACTATATAAATCCATTCATCTTTTTGAAATATGATAGGATTTTATTAGCCGTCTGCACTATACCCTTAAAATATAAGATATCCAAGTTGACATGTTGCATCTTAAGATTAGAACCGAGAATTGGACAACTTTTGACGGATTTTATTAAGTAATTTTTGGTTATTATAAATTAGAATTCGGACGTTACAAGGTTGCTCGATTGGAATACAGGAGAGTGTCACAATGTCAAATACAGTTCATGCCAAACATTGCCAACTCAATCTCTTGACATATTGACTTATACGAAAGAAACAAATTCTCGAATAAAAGACGAAAGGTAAAATGTTAGATTATTAAGCGACATATTAACATTATAAACAACTTTGAAAGTTGAAAGAAAAAGCTGCCTTCATCTTTGTTTCTAATAGATTCGACCAAGTACGTTTTCGGCGTACTAAGTTCTTGCGTTTGTGTATGGTCCAGAAAGGGACTGGATCGCTTTGCGATCTGATATGCGCAGTCTTACCCTACACTTTGTGCAAGAGGCTGTTTCTGCCGTTCTAAAACAAAACAGCAATTTATCAATTGCTCCAAGATCCGTCCTAAACTAATAGATTCAACTACTAACATTTATTTTGCGAACATTTGAATGTTAACCTAATCTAACGTTCTCGACCGACTGTACTTATTATCTCTATAATTATAAGAGGCATTTGTAAAAACCCTCAATATATAAACTAAGGTGGCGTTTGGTTGGCACTTGGGAATCGGAATTAGAATCGGAATGAGTATGATAGGGAATGGGTTTAGAGGATATGAGTTTGGGGTTAAAAGTGATAGTTGTTTGGTATTAAAATGGGAATGGGAATAGTGACTGGTCGGAGTAGTGGTCGCCGGCGGCCGCCGGCGTTGACCGGCGGCTCCCCATTCCCCCATTCCCATATTTTGATAGATAAGGGGGCCTAGTATATCAAAAAACGATATCCATTTCTAAATAGTTGGATATCAAAATGAAATTCATTCCCCCATTTACCCCAAACAAACAGCCGGAATGGGTTTGGATTCCCATATCCCTCATTCCCATATCCCCCAACCAAACGCCACCTGAATCAAAGTTACAAAATGCTCCAATGAACTATTTAATAGGCATTTTCTTCCCTATCCATAATATTAAATACAGAAGAAAATGCTTACAAAAATAGTTTATGAAGGCATATTGCAAAATAACAATTAGAGTATAGTTCATAAAGGATATTTACAGTTATTTCTAATGGTAAATTCTAAGATAGATGATAAGTATTTAAGCTTTTCATGGTGAACTTTGGTATGGGAAAGTAAAGAGAAAGAGAGAGAAAAACACAAATATTTGCATTCAGATTTTTCATTTAGTTGCGAGTTTTATTTTTGTTTATGATCACTACTTTTTTATGGCTGGAACTTTCCGGAAGATAGTACATTTAATCTCACCCCTTTGATCAGACGGGATTTGTTGTACAGTTGTTGAATCAAATGATACACCAATATATATACATATGTATATATATATATATATATATATATATATATATATATATATATATATATATCTACATATATATATATACACCAATATATATATATATATATATATATATATATATATATATATATATATATCTACATATATATATATATACATATATATATATATATGTATGTGTGTGTAGATATAGATATAACTTCGTTAGTTGTCAATGTTATCTCAGGATATAAGCAATATTAGTTTCTTCACTTTTCTTCACAGAAGTTATAGAACCTCACAAATTTTACAATAGTCAATGACCTAGTTGGTCATTAACCAATGAAATGTGTAGAAAATTTATGGGCCCTTGTTTTGGTCAATCACCCCCTTGTTTATATGTAGATAAATCTTATTTGTCATCATTTTATTGGGTCACTAGTTGATCAATGAACATTGTAAAATTTCTGATAGAACCTAGCTTCATGAATCTGTCCACGTTCAGAGAAAGGGAAAAAAAAGGAAAAACAGATTATAAATATAATCGTAACTACCATTTAGTATTATCAAAGCTCTTTATGAAAGACCACAATATGAATTTTGTGAAATTTTTGAAAATTTTACCAACAAAGTAAACGAACGAAACGTCCTACTTTGTAGTGGTTAGATCAGATCTTTCACTTATAATCAATCTAAGATAATATGAATGAGACTTGGTAAAAGTGGCTTTAATTGGGGATAGGATCCGCTCACCGCAAATGGGGTGTGGTGACGCGTGACCGCGCGACACGTGGCAGCAAGGGGGTGGTGAGGCTAGATGAATGTCATCTGCATCTAGCCTCACTACCCCTCTTTGCTGGCACGTGTCGCGTGGTCACGAAGGGGGTGAGGAAAATGGGGTTAGGAGATCCCAACCTCTTTAATTGAGGCTCATTATCTAGAGGTCGTGATTTCAAATATTTACAAGTGTAAGGTTATTTTTATAGCTTTTGTCCAATTTATGATGGCGATTATTTCATTTATTTAGCTATATTATATGCTATGTATTAGTGGTTTATTCTATATTCAATGTATTTATGTGCCCTGGCAAAAGGTTTAACCACAACCTAAAGGGCCTCTACTGCCCTAACCCCAATGAGCTGCGTGGAGGATGTAAATCAGGAGTCCAGTGGTCTCCTATATTGGGTGAGATCTTACGCAGCTACCCACACAAAGTGTCACCCTACAAACCAAGCCTTTGGCCTAGGAACACTCACACTGTGCGCGTCCCTGGATTCAAACTCATGACCTTTTTTTTTTACAATCCACAACCTAAATACCAACTGAACTATGTCCTGAGGCATATGTGCCCTATTTATGTCTATGTCAGTTGGTCTCAGTGTATTGAAATTTTTTTTTCATACTTTTGACTTATTGGAGGCAGTAAAACTTGCTTCTGTTTTACCTTTTTCACTCTCTCAATCTTTATCTCAACCCCCCCCCCCCCCCTCCTCTCTCTCCACACCCAACAACAAAATGATATGAAAAAGGTAAAATCTATCACTTCGGAGGCCTCCACTGTCACGGTCTCAAGGAGCATGTGTGGATGATGTAAATCAGGAGCCCAGCGGCCTTCTAGATTGAGTGAGATCTTACGTAGCGAACCACACAAGGTTCTCCTACAAACCAGACATTCGGCCTTGCAACAGAGGACTTATCTCTGAAATCGAACTTTTGACCTATTGGAACAAATCCCAATTCGAATAACAACTGAAATATACCCGGGCCAAACAAAATGAAACCTTCTTCTGTAGAGAGAATGTTTCTATCTTCGCTAAGAGCATAGCGAGACATATATATCCTCAATAAGTAAATCAAACCAAAATCATTATGTATAATTGATGAAATTCAGGAGTACATATGTTTTTTCTATAGACTATACACATTCAACAGTATAATTGTACAAAAATGGTGAAATTATTACTGAATGAAGATGATCACATTACATACTTGAATCCAGTCGATCCATCAAAACAATCCACTCTCTCTCTAAAAACATTCATCAATTTCAACAGCTCAGTAGTCTTTTCTTTAGTTTTTCCTCCACATCCCACCTGCAAGATCACCAGCAATTTCTGAAACGCCCCCATTTCCATTGCATCAATCACACAATTCTCATCTTCCCCTTTGCACAATTTCCACAAAATCGACACCGAAACCTCCGTCCTCAAATCCGAAATCCTCAACATCTTCTTCACAATCAATGGCATTGTCAATGCATTCTTGCGAGCCATTTCTCTCCCTTCTTTCAAATCACATACACAATCCAAAACCCCTAACGCCATTTCGGATACCTTCTTTTCGGCATCCACTAGCATTTCAATAATCAATGGGACTAAGCCCATGTCTAAAAATCTTGAAATGACATTTTCTTTTGTTATATATGATGATAATGATAACATGTGATACATTACCATGAGTGCAGCTTTTGTAGCATTTGGACATATAGGAACTTTAATAATCTTGAACAATGCTTCTGGGACGTTTTCGATTTCCGACAAAATATTTGGATAATTTTGGGCTAATGAATTACTACAGAGTAATTCTTTCAGTACTGTTACTGCATGTTGTTTGGCGGATAAGTCTTCTCCATTCAAAAACCATACAATGCAACGGAGCGATTTTTGCGATCCGATCTTAGATTGGCCTTCTGATCCAAGAGGGAACATCCATGTAATTTCAGAAAGTAAAGATTTAAGCAATTCAACACAATCTTCCCCTGTTTTGCCGGCGAATGACTCGAAAGAATCTGCAAATGCATACCCAATTCCATTTTCTTTTATTCTATTCTTGTTTCTTTCGCTTTCTCTCGCCAAATTCCTGATTCGATTCACAAGTTCTTGGCATTCCTTTGTCTCTCTTTGCCCACTTGAAGCTCTAATTCCTGAAGATATATCGATAACTTCTTGTGATGAAACAGGTACTCTAGGGGTGGGGATTCTTTCAATCCCATAAGATTTATTCTCAACGCACCAATCTTGAATCATTCTTCTGATAGAATGATTAGGGATTGGATCAAAATTTGTCAATATTTGATTCGTCACAGGGCATGTTTGGTTCCCGGAAAGAATCCATTTCTCGATGCTTTCTCGATCATAAGTAATCCCAGTTGATACAGTCACAGGATCCTTCATAAGATCAAGAGAAATCGGACAAAGAAAATGTGTCGGAGTTCTTAGGTCCATCTCCAAATTCCTTTGTGAAATCTCAATTTTCCTGATTCCCCTGCGGTTTTCTTTCCTCTGCTTCCAAGCAAAAATCATACCTAAAAAAAACGACAACAATAACAATAACAGTATCAGCGTTCACCACAACGACCACGACGACAACAACAACGTATTATGAAGTTTAGGAGGCTTCAAGATTTTGAAGAATTGTATATGTATGGAAGGTTACTTGTGGGGGTGTGTATATGATTGTGGAATTGGTGTATCAGCATTTATGAGGGTGCAGAAAGAAAAGGGTTTAGCGTGCGTTGATGAGAAATGAGGATTAAAATGGAAAGAAAAATCATAAGTGTTCACCCAACCTATAAGTTTGTTGGATTACTAATTTACGTTCGGGTTGGGATCTCCTCACCCCCATTTTCTTCACCTCCTTTGTGACCGCGCGACACGTGGCAGCAAGGGTGGGTGGTGAAGCTAGATGAGGATCACCTGCATCTAGCCTCACCAACCCCACTTGCTGCCACATGTTGCGTGGTCACGCGTTACCGCACCCCATACGGTGAGGGGATCCTATCCCTTTACATTCTTGATAATGCTTCTTAGAGCTAAGACGGTGGTGACGCTCAGGACCAAAGAATTGTCTTTTTGCTCCAAGGATTAAAATGGAAAGATAATTGAGGGGTCAAAAATGCTAAAAGAGAGTTGGGGGGGGGGGGGGGGGGGAAGAGAATCTGAAAGGGAACATTCAAATCACACAGGAAAATGGAGGATGGGTAAAGTCTGTTATACGTTTGTAGTTGTATTTGAAGTTGACCGTCGAACTTTTCAACATCATATCAGAATTCCTTTTTTAAAAAAAAAACTAAAAAAAAAAAAACTAAGACTTCAAACGTTTACAAGAGCAGCGTTCTTTTACAAACGCTTTTTTCTTTGTTTTTCCTTTCTCCCCTTTCGTTTTTCCTGGTTTTATTTTTTTTCTAATATATATTACCTCTATTAAAAAATTATATATTGTTGCATCTTCATTTGGAACGAACTGAAATTGTATGTTATCTGGGCTCGATATAAATGGCCTGAATCTAACTCAATTGAATGTTAGATTATATGTTTGGTTTACAGAAAACTCTTTTGTTTTTATTTAGTAATGTCTTATTAATCTAAAAAAAAAACTAAGTTCTTGAATTACATCTTTCACACAGTCTTATTCGGCCAGCACACAGAAAGGCATAGAGATTTCTCATTTGATGCTCCTAGGACATAGCTCAGTTAATACTCGGTTATGAATTACTCCAAGAGGTATATGGTTCGATTCCATGGACAGACGCAGTGTGAATGTTTCACTGCTGTCTGGGCAAAGGCACAGTTTACAGTGGATCCCTTGTATGGGTTCCTTGTGTATGAACTCCTCTATCTAAGAGACGTTGAACTCCTGATTTACATCATCTACAATGCTCCATCGTTGAACCACTGATTTGCATTTTTCATAATGTTTCTTGAAACTGAAACGGTAAAAACCCTCACGATCAAGGTATGACCTTTTGCTCCAAGATTTCTCATTTGATCCATAAATAAATTGTACCTACCATTAGATGTCTCAGCTTTTTAACTGTTGCCCCCAGGGGCATAGTCCAGTGGTAAGTGGCAAAGGTGATTGAGGCTAGAACCCCGACATCCCGAGTTCGAGTCCGTGTGGAGACAATCCTTTTTGAAATATTACAAGGGTTGCCTCCGGGCTGGCTGAGTCTCGAGTGTCCTAACCCTTTGCAGGGCTGCTGATGGAGCACATCCATCGATTTACATCCCACCTGACTAAGGGGCCTCTGGTACAGGTGGCTAAGGGACCTCTGGTACAGGTGGGGGGAGAACTCACTCCCTCATCAAAGCTTTTTAACTGTTATGTCAAGTCTACTATTCTACGGAAACCCACTTTTGCAACACCAAACCATTACCGCCATAAAATATTATGTTTTGATTTATGTTGCGTCTTATGTTTTAAACTTTTATATGAATGGCATTTAAAATATACCTCAGCTAACTGTATCACTTTAAATGGCATTTAAAATATACCTCAGCTAGCTGTCGTTGAGATATACTGGATATGTATCACTTTAAAGAAGAGTCTAATCTAAATGGTTACCCCTCATGAAAATAAATGTAAAAGAATCTAAATGGTTGGCAAAGAAAATATAATAGAAAACCTGAACTTTTTTTCTTTCCTTTTTACATTAACCTTCTATATTATATCGACCTGTTAACCTTCTACAATTTTTTATGTCCTTACATTTAAAAGGGAGGAAAAGACAAAGCTACTACTATTCCGGGTTATTTGTTAATCTGGCAACTGGCAAATATCTACTTCGTATATCGACAAACATTGAAAAGGCCAAACAAACATGATATTTGATGATAATATCCCGGCAATACTCTCACACGGTTTTCTAATCATTTATTTGGTTATTGTACATGCAATATATATATATATATATATATATATATATATATATATATATATATATATATATATATATATATATGTGTGTGTGTGTGTGTCAATATGTGATGGATAATTACACTATAATAAACCAAATACACTATTATACCAAGTAAATGATGGAATAAAACAAAATGACTCACTAAAGTAGCTGTGTTTCTTATATTTTGAAGTAGCAGTTGATCGACACAGCTTGACGCAATTTTCATTATGAGTCATTATGAAACAACCTCTATGTGTTTCTAACACATGAGTATGGTTGCGTACATTTAACCTTCTTATACTCTGTCATAGACGGAGCCTGTAAGACAATGAGATCATGATGTTGTTGTATGGATGGTTGATATCTTGGTTATTAAAGAGAGAAAATGAAAATGTACGAGGTCACTAAATATGTTGGAATAAATTAATGACGAGTCATGCAGTCAGTTAATTCAGCTAGTTGGTAGCTGATCATTTTAAAGTACTTATTTCTTTTTTTTTCTTTTTTCTTTTTCGTAAAAGTAATTGTTTCTTTAACATTTTGTTTTCTGATTTTATCCTCTGCCTCAAATGATACGATCCTTTGGTAATGTGTCTAATTTGTTACAGTCATTTTTACCTATTTTATGTATTCTTTCTTATTCAAGTCAACAATAAACCTGTCTTTATTAATATGTCTGAGACAATCACAATCGATTCTTTTGTATGTTTCTTTATGTTCTATTATATTTATTTCTCACAAGCCGACCAACCATTACTTAATATCTTACTGAAGAGAAGTATTCCTATCATAATATAATGGTTTTTTTCGTAAAGTTTAGAGTGGTTTAGTAAAGAAAGTAGAAACAATAAATCCCTTATTTTTACTTTGTTTTTTTTTGTTTTGGCATACATACATACATACATACATACATACATATACACACACACATGCACGCGTGCGCGCGCGCGCACACACACGCGCACACACACACACACACATATATATATAAAATGAAGGCGAAAAACCTTTAAGTCTAGCGGTTGGGTACCATTTATCCCAACCCCGGGTCTCGAGTTTTATTCTCCTCCTCATTTTTTTGAAATATATATATATATATATATATATATATATATATATATATATATATATATTGAAGATAGCCTGCATTTTGGTATAAAACAAACACAAACAATTGTTCGACTCTGTATATATATTGGGTGAGTTAACTTCAAGCAATTGTTTAGTGCCTCCAAATTAGACAACCAAACTCAAGTATGTGAAGTCTTTTATTTTATTTTATAATTCTTTTTTTCCCCAAGCATAGTTATTATCACCTGACGACATGCAAAATTGAACCAATCGGATTGGTGAAAACCAATAGTAACTAAAAAGTTGGTCCGATTATACTAAATAATGGGCGAAGGCAACGTGAATCCTACATTACCCGAGGCTTGAACCGGTATTTTTTTTTGGAAAAACCGGGCTGATTAGAACAATTTCACAAAGATATGTTATTATTGTATAATGATTACATGTTTTGTTAGTATTTTGAAAATATAGGTTACAACAACCATACATATTCAGTATATCCCAACGACAGCAAAAAATATCGTTAGAGTATGGGAAGAGTGATAGGTAGTAAAACAATACCACAATCCCAAAGGATAGAGAGTTTGATTTCAGCGAGATCTCGACTCTATATGTACCTGCATAGATGAACAATAGTAAGGATATAGTGTGTTAGTGTGTTGGTGAAGGAATTTAGAGGGTGTGTGGTTGGGGTTTCTCATTAAGGGTATGAGTTTGGACTCCAAACCCATAAAAGTTGTTCGTTTAGAGAAATGGGGGTATGTGTTTCGGATTGATATCCAATTATTTGGTACTGGATATCGTTTTTTTGATATACTAGCCCCCTTGTCTATTAATACGGGGGAATGGAAGGTATGGCGAGTCAATGCCAGTCCTCCGCCGCCGCCGCCGCCGGCCGGTCACTATTTTGGTCGGTTAAATTTTTCTGGCTAATTTTCCAGTCATCCACATTCGATACGTTTCAAACACCATCAATGTCAATCATACTCATTCTCACTTCAATACCAAACAACTATCACTTTTATACTCAAACTCATATACTCCAAACTCATACCTCTTCATATCCATTCCGATTCTGATTCCGATACTCAAGTGCGAACCAAACGGCACCTTAGTATATTTTGAAAATATAAGTTGAACCTGCTAATCTATGAGCGACTAAATGACGTGTAGCGTCATATATGAATATTTAATTAATTGATAGATTATCCTCTAGAAAGAAAACTAATCGACAAGTTCGTTTTCCCTTAAAATTATTATAACATATTCACCAGTATTTATATAAAAGTAATCAAAACCAAAGACTTGTGAAATTATAGTATAATATAAGCAACAGTTTATATAATATTCTGGTTAGTTTTTCCTCTAGTGATAACTAAACTAAGATAGAAAAGATTTTTTGTGATAAATTTTGGGGCCCTTCAGCTGAAGATTTTCGAACTACGTATCAAACAATCTTCATTCATTATTTACTAATATAGTCCTCGATTGACCGAATTGTCTCTTTATGGGCACAAAAAAAAATTGTCTCTTTATGGGCCAATTGGGAGGGGGATAGAATCCCCTCGCCGCAAATGGGGTGTGGTGACGCGTGACTGCGCGACACGTGCCAGCAAGGGGGTGGTGAGGCTAAAGGGGTGAGAAAAGTGGGGTGGGAGGATATATGAGTATTAAATACAGATCCTAAAGGGACCGCAATATGACAGTGGTATATTCGAGTTAAATTTATTTTAAACCTTTGATAAGATTTTAGTAGATTTAATATAACTCGGCCCTTGGTTCAATTGGTAAGGTTACTACTTTCTGACCTTGAGGTCACGGGTTCGAAAAGCAAAAACAGCTTCTTGTACAAAGTATATGCCAAGTCTGCATACATATGATTACGAAGCAATATGGTCCTTCTCCGCACCCTACACAAATGCGGAAGCTTAGTGCACCGGAAACGTCCTTATAATAAAACCAGAATGCAAATTTTGCTTTCTTTATATATATATATATGTATATATATATA
Source organism: Eustoma russellianum (assembly GCA_036186865.1). NCBI lineage: Eukaryota > Viridiplantae > Streptophyta > Magnoliopsida > Gentianales > Gentianaceae > Eustoma > Eustoma russellianum. The sequence goes on from AP025051.1 coordinate 34,725,053, forward strand.
TGTATATATATGTATATATATATATATATGTATATATATGTGTATATATAGATTGACCAGATAGAACCACAACTCATAGAGTTAGAGTCAAGTTAGACTTTTTGTTAAACTCGTTCAGTCTAACAACCGGAGATCGAAATCATGTTAACCATAGCTATATGGTAAGATTGCATACATCAGATTACGAAGTGATCCGGCCTTTTTTCGGACCATGCGCCAATGCGGGAGTTTAGTGTACCGGAAACGCACTTCTAATATAACCAGAATGTAGATTTTGTTTTCATAATATATAATATATAATCCATACATACATATACATACATACATATATACATATATATATATGTATATGTGTATGTGTGTGTCTATATATATATATAGAGAGAGAGTTAGTATTATGTTAGATTTTTTTGTTAAACTCGTGCAGTCTAATAATCGGAGATTGAAATCATGTTAATAATTGTAGATAAGATATAATGATAGAATTATGGTACTGAAGTTAGTACTAAACAAGGAGGTAGTAACAATGATTTGTGCCTATGTACCCCAAGTGGGACTAGGAAAACAGGAAAATAAAGAGTTTTGGTGTTGCTTAGATATAGTGTTGAAGTCAATACCGAGGGAGGAACGAATTTGTATAGGAGGTGATTTTAATGGCCATATTAGAAAGGATACGATGGTTTTCAATCAGCACAAGGCGAGTTTGGCTATGGAAACATAAACGAGCAGGATAGGGATTTGGTAGACCTTGCGGTGGCCCACAACCTAGGTATTATAAACTCGTTCTTTAAGAAAAAGGAAGCACGTTTGATCACTTTTAGCAGCGGAGGACGTAACACGCAGATCGACTATTTTCTGATAAGGCGTGAAGATCGAAGGTTGTGAAAGGACTGCAATGTTATACCAGGAGAGGCAACAGTGACGCAACATTGTTTACTAGTGGTAGTCATAGCATGTAACCAAAAGCTGAGCAATAGATTTGGTAGATTCCCACCTAGGATTCGATGGAGAAGTTTGAAAAACTAAAAAATTAACATATTTAGAGACAATGTCATCTCCACAACATCAGATCGACTAGGTGAAGACACAAACAAAATGTGAGAGGCTATGGCGACTACTATTACTCATGCGGCAATGGAAACTCTTGGGGCAACAACAGGAAAGAAAAATATACATAAAGAGTCGTGGTGGTGGAACGAAGATGTGCAACAAAAAATAAAGGATAAACAAAGGAGTTTTAGGGAGCTGTTAAGTTGCACAGACGAGGTGGAGAAAGTGAGATTAAGGAAGAATTATAAAATCGCCAGGAAAGAGGCGAAGAAGGCAGTAACGGGGCAAAGGTCATAGCATATAATCAAATATACAAAAGACTTGAAACACAATGCGGAGGACATGTTATGTGCAAGATTGCCAAAGTTATGGACCGAAAGAGACAAGACTTAAAAGGCTGGAAGTTTATAAAGGGAGAAGATGGACGTCTTTTAGTCAAAGAACAAGACATCAAGTGGAAGTGGCAAATATACTTTCACAATCTTTTCAACAGCAGAAGAACCGATCATGAAGAAAGAAACAACATCATTACCCAAAAAAGACATAATAAATATAAATGTAGGAGCATCACATGAGAAGAGGTGAGGAGAGCACTTAAGAAGATGGGAAAAGCTAAGGTTGTTGGCCTAGAAAACATACCAATTGAGGCGTGAAAGTATTTGGGAGATGAAAGAGTTCAATGGCTAATTCAACCTTATTTTTAAAACAGGAAAAATGTCAGATGAGTTGAGAAAGAGTGTCGTGGTCCCTCTATATAAGAAAAAAGTGACGCAAAGTGTTGTGGGAAGTACAGGGAGATCAAGTTGTTAAGCCATACTATGAAGTTATAGGAGAGAGTAATCGATACTAGAATTATAGGAGAAACTCAAGTTACAGTATATCAATTTGGTTTCATGACAGGGCGATCAACTACGGAAGCAATACATATCCTAAAGGGATTGATGGATAAGTATAGGGAGAAGAAGCGCGATCTACATATGGTCTTTGTCGATATTAAAAAAGCGTATGATAGTATGCCACATAGACTGATTTCGGATAGTTTAGATGCAAAAGGGGTTCACATGAGGTATATAGACATAATTAGGGATATGTATGCTAGGACAAAACAACTGTCTGTATGCCTGTGGGGAATACAGACTTCTTTCTGATAGAGGTAAGCCTCCATCAAGGGTCAGCTTTGAGTCCATTTCTATTTGCAGTTGTCCTCGACGAATAGCCAAAGACGATCCAGGAGACAGTTCCATAATGTATGTTTTTTGCTGACGATATTGTATTAGTCGCATAGAGTAGACATACCCTAGTACGAGACTAGAGCAGTAGAGATGTGCTTTAGAGAGAAAAGACCTAAGGATTAGTCGTTCTAAGACCGAGTATCTACATTGCAACTTCAGCTGCATATCCGACGGTGAAAATGGTCAGCTTATCATCAAAGGTCAAGTGGTACCACAGGTAAGTAAGTTCAAGTATCTAGGATCATTGGTACAGCAAGATGGAGACATAGATAGTGATGTAGCACACCGAGTTCAGGCAGGCTGGTGTAGGTGGAGGGTGGCCTCAAGAGCGCTATGTGACAAGAATTTTCCAACTAAATTAAAGGAAAATTTTTATAGGGTGGCAGTGCGACCGGCTATTTTATATGAAACAGTGAGCTGGGCCATCAAGAGGACACAGTCGCAGAAGATAGAAGTTATAGAGATGAGGATGTTGCGGTGGATATAGAGGCATACAAGGCTAGATCGGATCAGAAATGAGGTATTTAGAAAAAGTTTAGGGGTGGTTAGTATAGTGGATAACATAAGGGAGGGGATGCTGAGATGGTTTGGACATGTCAAGAGGAGACCGACAACGGCTTCTGTCAGAGCAGTTGAAAGCCTCATTGTAGGGGAAGAGGAATAAAGGCATACTCAAACTGACTTGGAATGAGCGGATTATGCATGACTTACTACATTTGCACCTCTCTAAGGACATGGTCCAAGATATGAGTTCATGGAGACATAAGATTAAGGTTAACGAGGTTTAGGTAGAATATCGGGGCATCTTAGATTATATTTATGGGATTAGATACTACCTATACTTTAGGTAACTTTGTACTTTTTGTATTTGTGTTTGTCTTTTATTATTTGTCTTGCATTATTTATATACGTAGGTATATATATAACCGAGAGTCTCGCTGGAAGGAAACTCTCTATCATTTGAGATAGAGGTATTGTTTGTCTACCTTTAACCCTCTCCAGACCCTAACGATAGCTTTTGATGCCGTTGAGATATACTGGGTATGTGTTGTTGTTGTAACTTTGTAGCTAGTGAACATATACAAAAGATTATGTATAAAATGGATACAATATTATGTAAAGTCACTAGTAAAACTATATTATGAAACGCCTTTGACACATTAGCAACTTACAAGTGACTTCAATTAATACGAACATGATAAACAAAAGGTATATATTAAACCGAAATAATTACAAACACCTCTTAGGATTAAATTTGAAGTTGGAAAATGCTTCTACATAGGTATTCTTCCTCTATTGACTATTATGGATAGAAGAAAAAAGCGTGAATGAATAATTCATGGAGCATTAGCAACTTTAGTTAGTTCATAGGAGTTTTGCAGATGACCGTTAAAATGATTCACGCTAACCATATGAGACATCTCCTCTCAAGCATTAATTCTATTTCTTTACAAGAATACGAAAACCTTATATAAAAGTATCACATAACTTGAAATAAATCAAAATAGTGTATATCATGTTGATAAGGACACACTCCTCATAACAAATATACAATATTACCTATTTGTTGTTCGTGATTACTATTTAAAGGTATATGGGCCAGAATCTGCGACTCTTCTAATAAATTTGTTATTCGTGATTACTATTGAAAGGTATACCTTTTTCTTTTTTGATAAATTCACATTATCTTATTTGATCGATAGTCAATGGTGAATGATGAGATAAAATCAATGGTATAAAAAATAAAAATGGTATATATTTATGAAAAAAAGATTTGTATTTATAATCGACCAAACAAAGTTATCAAAATTTATACTTTATCTTTCTAGCTTAAGTTCCATCATCATGGATGAACTACATATTTTTCCTATGACTTCTCTGAAATAATAAAATAAGTATTAATGAAGAAAAGAAATAGGGAGAATTGATTTTATAAATGAATAATGATATTGTTGTCATCGAAATTGACTCCATTCTTAAGACCTATACAACGATCTTTGATTCTTTTAACATTCCAGTTGTATGATGTTCCGTCCATGTTTTAAAAACAAAAGCATATGAACTGCATTAGGCACATTTTTTTTTAAATTTTAGTAGCAATAGTAGTAATTTTTTTCTTGACAAAAGCATATCAGTCTCCTCGTGAAAAATATGCATAGTCATTCTTATGTCATATTCTATTCGGTTATATATCATCTACTTAGTGATTAACATCAAATGCAGACGCAAAAAGAAAATAAAAACTTAGCCAAATACAAATTAAGTTTTTACAACACTTTTCTAAAGCTACCAATTCACAGACATTGGTGTTATATATACACAGACACAAGGAGACACACAAACATACATACATATGTATATATGTGTGTGCATGTGTATATCTACGCCTGTGTGTCTATATACGTGTAAGTATGTATATATGTACACGCACATATATATGTACACATACATATACAGATATATTTATACATGGATATATATATTTATATACATACACACATACACATATATATACATATTCAATATGTGTATATATATATATATATATATATATATATATATATATATATATATATATATATATATCGACATACGCACATATATTTGTTTACATATAGACATGCATGCATCTAAAAACTATATATAAATGCATATATGTGTGTGTTTGTGTCTCAATATAAATATATATATATATATATATATATATATAGGGAAATCGAACTCGAGACCCGGGATGTGATAATATTCAACCGCTAGACCTGAAGGTTTTTTGCATATATATGTGTGTGTGTTTCCACCAAGTTTTTGAGATGGCTTCTTCTCTATTGATTTTCTTATATTTTCTTGATATTATAATATCTATTGTGATGGCAAATGTCACTTACCCAACTTTGTATGTTGGTCAAAATGGGAAGAACAATTTCTCCTCCATCCAAGCTGCTATAAACTTCGTCCCTTCAAAAAAATAATAAGTGGATTCATATATACGTCAAGGCTGGTGTATACTGTGAACAAGTGAGTATTCTTGTGGATAAACCACTTATCTATATTCAAGGAGAAGGAAGTTTGAACCCTAAAATTCAGTGGAATTCTAGTGATTCAATTGCATCAGATGCTACCTTCAGTTCTCATGCTGACAATATACTTGTCAAAGACATAGCTTTTGTTAATACATATAATTATCTACCGAGGAGTTCATCAAACCCTATAAAAGAAGTCGTAGCAGCCATGATTTCCGGTCACGAATCTACATCCAGAAATGTTGCTTTCTTAGGATTCCAAGATACTCTTTGGGACGATCATGGACGATACTATTTCTATGAATGTACCATTGAAGGAGCAATAGATTTTATCTTTGGTGCCGCCCAATCCATTTACGAGAGATGCACTATATCAGCAATTGCTGAAACCTTAAAGGCAAGCCCTGGGATTATCACAGCACAAGCAAGATCTAACCCAAACAATACAAATGGCTTTGTCTTCATATACTGCAATATCACCGGCAACGGAAACCCATTCCTTGGAAGACCATGGAGAGAATATGCCAGAGTCTAGTTTCTCTACACTTCTATTCAGAACATAATTCTTCCTACGGGATGGTTTGTAAGGGAAGTGGGGCGAACATTTGAATATGGTTGTAAGGGAAGTGGGGCGAACACATCCCAAATGGTGCCATGGGAGCAAAAGCTGACTCAGCAAATGGCTAACCAATTTAGACATATCTCTTATATTGATCAAGGGCCACCAACCTCAATAAATTCTTGGATTTTTTTTATTTGAGTCACAATTAGAGTGGGAACAATTGTTACTATGAAAATGCATTTGTATTTGCAAAGATTTGAATCTATGACTAGTTTTGGATACTTAAACTTTGACCGATGAACTAAGATTCATTCGTTGAATATGTATACACGCACACACACACACTTGTGTGTGTATACATGATCTAGATGTGGAATGCATAACAAAGCTTTTGTGATGCAAATACGCATTGCAACAACATATGACGTATACATAATCTAGGTGTATGTATATATATTATACATGCATACATACATATATATGTATATCTATGTGTGTGTATATGTGTATATGCATCGCATGCGGCCAAACAAGAGCATCGCTGGAGGTTTCGACGTTGTCAATTTCGCCGTCTATCTATAAAACATGGTATGCTTTCTGTCTTAGGGATTCATATGCCACCACCTTCAATGTAGAGGGCTGGGGTGATCAGAAGAAATACCAGCAGGAATCCGAGAAGGTTCTTTAAATGCCCTGATTTTCCTGGATTTATTACTTCAGGAGTCTGCTGCTACAATTTAAGAAGATGGTGGCTATCTCGTGGTAATAAGAAGAAGTGCCATAAAGCTGTTGTTCTGCTTATCACTGTGCTATAGTAACATCCTTAATTCCTAGCTTCCCAGGACCCATAAAAAGCTCACAAGTATAATCACCCTTCGTATTGTTTTGGTTTGTGGAAGCTATTCCGTTGTCGGGAGAATGGAAGAAGATTTTGTGCTGTAAAATAAAAAGAAGACTGTATGTTAAGAGAAAGGAATCTTTGAGACTGATGGACCATGACAAATAACATGCAATACTCTCAAATTTGTTCGTCTAAACGATCTCAGGATCTTCAAGCTGCTAGACAGTATCACATTATTAAAAGGAAAGCAGAATGTTATTTAGGGAAAGGATACCTTCAACAAACACATCAAGGCCCATCATTCGCTAGCTGACCTTGAAGCTATGCACCTCACTATTGAGGAGGAAGATGCAGCCCCCCAAGTCACACTTGGGCATTAGGTGGAACAGAAGCTAGCGAATGCAGCAATTCATTGACTCTGGAGGTCTAAAGAATAACAAAGGCTAGACTATATTAATAACGAGTAAACCTTTTGAGTGTATCTTCAAATATTTTCACAATAAATACCAATCCTAAGGTCTGAGACGATCCAGAAAGCGCTTGATTATTACTTGTGCAAAAGGAATGGTATCTCATGCTTCGGCTGCATCTATCCAGGCATTGCAGAGGAATGGAGTAATCTTGCGACTTCCAAATCTCTTCCAAATCTGGTGTGCCTTCTCGTTCACTCTTGGCGGCATGTAAAATTTCTCCTTCACCACCTTTTTCCCAGGATTTTTGTTTTTGTGAGGCATTTTTTGATCTTCTTTGATTTCTTTGTTTTCTTGGGGATTGCAAAGAAAATTTTTTGTGCCAAAAAAATGTGTTTTACATATGTGTTTTTTTTGGTGAAGGACGGCGATACCGTTCGGGTACTTTATTAATTTAAAAACCTCAATCGTGGGGAGGAATACCGTGGTTACATCAATGGTCCTATCTATGGAGGGAGACTCTCCCAAACTAAGCAAAACATATAAAGGAATACGCATAAAAACTTTAGAATACAAGAAAGCAACAAACTATGAAGTGAAAAAACTATCATTAAACGAGCTAATCCAGCGAAGATAGAGACGACAGGACCTTGATCCGTGGAGTAGATACGAGCAATGACTGGTCTTCAAGGTAGAAAATCGACCCCTTTGATGTATAATGTACCTCGGAAAGATAAACATGGAAGATGTCATGCATGCATAAAGAATAGTAAAGCTGAAATTAAGATGCAAGACAAGGGATAGTTGTGTACCTGGGTTGCCTATAACCAATACAGATAAACATATACATATATATTTATATATACACATATCCGTATATATATGTGTATATATTTGTGTGTACATATATATACACATTATCATATATACTCACACATATACATACGCATTTATATACATATAGATATGAATGCATATATATACATATATGTATGTTTACACACACGCATATATATGTGTGTGTATAAAATATGTGTTTTAATCATCCATATATTATACACACATACATACATATACATATATATATATGTGTGTGTGTGCGTGTGTGGGTGTGGGTGACATATGTATATGTATGTATGTGTACATATATGCGCATGTGTGTATGATATATATATATATATATATATATATATATATATATATATATATTTACATATGTATCCGTATATGCATGTGTATGTGTGTATATATATGTGAGTACACACATAACACACACAAACACACACACACACACACACACATATATATATATATGTGTGTGTGTGTATATGGGAAGACATATATATATGCACATACTTGTGTGTGTGTGTGTGTATATGAGAACACATATATATATGCACATACACACATATATATTTAGACACATATATATATGCATACATATAAATATGTATATGCATATAGATAAATATATACATATATATACATATACGTATATGTGTGCGTATACATATATATACACACGTTATTATATATACAGACACATAGGTACGTATTTATATACATATACATACACATGCATATATGCATATATATGTGTTTATATACACACACATACATATATACATATATATATATAAATATAGACACACACACACACACACACACATATATATATATATATATATGTATATGTATATGTATATGTATGTATGTATATATATATATATATATAGTATGTGTTTTAATAATACATGTACCACATAAGGTTGCTAGTGAGAAATTGTCTATAAATTCCGGATGTCAATGCATCTCTAATTGTCGTGAAAGACACAATGGAGAAGCTGAAAGACAAAAATTTTTAATATGTGGAGATGAGTACTTTATATAAAGCATTTGACGAAGTGGATGACTTGGCAGACTATAATATCTATCTATAAGAAGTGGTAGTGGAGAATAGCTACGTATTTACATGTTGTCAACATAAGATTCATGTTTGTTGGATTACTGCAATACGTGTGATTGATGAAAGGAACTTCCCCGTCATGTGCATGACTTCTGGAACCCCATTTTGGTTGCGGATTGAAGTCGTTTCTCCCACATGAGGTGTTTGAGAGACTTTTTAGGATTCTCTGCAGATGTTTGTTTCCTTAAGCAAAGATCTATATGAATGGTGTCAGAACCCTGATTGCTCTTCGATATTGAAACAAATGTGGTGCACAAACTTGTACTGGATGCTTTCTACAGAATCATCCAAATTTGCCTTGTGACAAGTATACAAGTCAGTAGGACATCCTGATGTCTCTTTGAAGATGATTGTGCATTTATAATTATATATGTATATACACATATTTGTATATAGATATACATGTATATATATATATAAATATATTTATACACAAGGGTGGTTTTTCTTGGCAAGATTTTAATGCGGTATATCATATACGTCTGGAGATACACAATACTTAGTTTTTTATCTCATTTATTCGTATACGATGACGATTGTACTATGGCTTCCCTCTGCCAAAAGCGAGGTTTTTAATAATAAAAGCTCCCTTTGGAAAAAGAAAAAAATATATATATAAATATATTTGTAGATACATATATATACACATATATATGCATATATGGATAGATGGAAACATATATATACAAAAAAAGTACTAGCCTTTTGTGCATACAGCCATACCACACAGTATCAAGCTTGCCAAATAGTTAAGAGTAAAAAGGGAAAAAGGCTTCAACAATTTTTGATTTATACGAAAAATTATTCTAGAGATAGACCTGATAATAGTTCCAACATGGGGATTTGCAATTGGTCAATCATGCATTGAATGCATACCATAGAAATATATATCCAAGTTGAATATTTCACAGAGTAAGAAATCCTGAAGCCAAGAACAATAGAGAAAGCTCTCTGGTACTCCATGTGTAAGGAAAGCAAATCAAATCAAGAAATTAGTAATAAGTGATGATTGATTTTGTAATAAGTGGTGATTGATTTTGATTGATATACTTTTCTAGTTTAGAGAGTCAGTCTAGCTATTTAAGTCTCTGGCTATGTATGAACAAATCAACTGAATAAAATTTCTTCAAGAAATATTTTGTGTTTTAATATGGTATCAGATCCAACCACCGAGCTGTTGCTCAAATGAAAAGTTGTGTTCATCATTTACCATCAATTACCTGAAACCATGAGTGACCAGTACTATTTCCATCACCAATCTAGCGGTCAGGGGGAGACATCCAGGGATGACTCACTAGATTGGCTCTTCAGTACTATGCTGCCTACGAATGTCTCAACAGAGAAAGTAGGCCAAACCGCCGGACTGCAATCAGAAAACAGAGGCCAATCCCGAATCTTGGCCCTACGTCTAGATTCAACTCCAACTGAATCTCCTGCTGATGTTAGTACTCTCTCTCTCTCTCCTGAGGTTCAAATTATTTCTCCTAAGATATCTGAACAACCAGGTTTGGAAGAACCAATGATTGACAGGTATGTTCTCCCACCGAGGTGAAATAGTGGAATACCTACAGTGAGATATGAGCCCGAGTATCAGCCACGGAGTTCTAGGTCCAGTGACTAACATAGTACAAGGACGATTGGCGCCGTCAGCCAATGTCTTCACCACATTAGTATATAACGGTGACATTCCAAGAACAGTTGAAGAAGAGCAAAAATGTCCGAAATGGAGACTCGCTATGCAGGAAGAAATGAACGCATTGGAAAAAATTGACATGGAAGAAATGCAAGCTACAACCAGTTAAGAGACCCGTTGGATGTCGATAGGTGTTCACCATAAAATACCGATCAAATGGGACAGTAGAGATATACAAAGCAAGACTTGTAGCCAAGGGATATACTCAGACGTACAGAGTTGACTAAGAGACCTTTTCTCCTGTGGCCAAGATAAACACAATCCGAGTTCTTTTCTCAGTGGCAGCTAAGCAAAAGTGGCCTCTATATCAGTTCGACGTAAAAAGTGTCTTTTTACACGGAGACAGACCTGAAGGAGGAGATATACATGGAGGCTCTATCGGGGTATACATCAGGATTTGGAGAAGGCGAAGGTTGCAGGTTGAGGAAAGCTCTGTATGGCCTGAAACAATCACCGCGAGCCTGGTTCAGGAGGTTTACCAAAGCCATGAAGGAGAGTGGTAATAAACAAAGTAACTCTGACCATACTCTGTTCCTGAAGAGAAGAGAAGACTTTGTTACGTGCCTAATTATCTACGTTGATGATATGATCGTCACTGGAAATGACCGTGAGGAAATGACTAGACTACGAGCCAAGCTATTTCAAGAATTCGAAATGAAATACCTTAGTGGGCTTAAGTATTTTCTCGGAATTGAGGTGTTCAGGTCAAATAAAGGGTTTTTTTTTGCCAAAGAAAGTATATATTGGATCTTCTGACGGAGATGGGTTTGGTCGATTGCAAACCAGCCGCTACTCCGATGGTTATGAATCATGGGCTCGTAGTCAAGGGAAAAGCTGAGGTTGATCAGGGTAAGTAATAGAGACTGGTAGGCAAGCTTATATACATGTCACATACCAGACCAGACATAGCATATGCAGTAGGAGTAGTCAGTCAATTTATGCATTGCCCACAGAGGGAACATATGGAAGCGGTACTGAGGATAGTCAGGTACTTGAAGGGGACTGCAGGACAAGGAGTGTTGTTCCAAAATCATGGCTACTTAACAGTTCATGCGTACACTGATGCTGATTGGGCTAGAAACTGAATGATAGAAGGTCTACCTCGGGCTATTTTACTTTGGTTGGGGGAAATCTTGTGATGTAGAAAAGCAAAAAAAAAAAAAGGTAGTTGCACTGTCAAGTGCCGAAGCAGAGTTTCGATGGATTGCTCGAGGGCTGACTGAGGTCCTCTGAATTAAGAAGCTGTTGACAGAAATAGGGTTTCCTTCTAAAGAGGAGTGTCAAATAAAATTTGATAATAAAGCCGCTATCAATATCTCTGAAAATCCAGTGCAACATGACCGTACTAAGCACGTAAAAGTGGATCGGCACTTTATCAAAGAAAAAATTGAAGGAGGGGTGATTATCCTTCGACATACGCGTTCAGAGGATCAATTGGCTGACATTCTAACCAAGACAGTCCCCACTGGAGTCTTCCGCTCGGCGTTGAACAAGTTGAGCATTGGCGATCCACTGACTCAACTTGAGGGGGAGTGTAAGAAAAGCAAATCAAATCAAGAAATTAGTAATAAGTGATAATTGATTTTGTAATAAGTGGTGATTGATTTTGATTGATATACTTTCCCAGTTTAGAGAAGTAGTCTAGCTATTTAAGTCTCTGGCTATGTATGAACAAATCAACTGAATAAAATTTCTTCAAGAAATATTTTGTGTTCTAATACCCTGCCTCTAGAGAAACTAATAATCTTTGCGTTCTATACTCCAACTAAAAACTGATCCATTCGCTCCAGAAGGGGGGAAAAGCAATGCTACAAGCTTACTTTTCTCATCACATAAATGTCACCATTTTAATTGCGGCAGGAAGCAGGGAAAGTGCATGAACCATTTTCATTCAATAACCCAAAATTATGGAACACTACTAAACTTTTTAAAGGGTCCAGTAGCTAAAAGTAAAGAGTCATATACATCATCTCAGCCTTTTCTTCGCCTCAACGAGGAAAGAAAGCACTTTGTCACTTATTAGAACACAGGCTTACAAAGATTTACACTCTAGTTTGAAGCTTTCCTCTTGAATCGTGATTTACAGGGAAAAGAATTGATGCTAGTCTTGAACTCTGCAGAGAAAACCTATTGCTTTATGAACTATAATCTACACTTCTAGTTGATTTTGCTAGCCTATCCAATAGAAGTTTTCCTCTTCAATCGTGATTTACAAGGAAAAAAAGCGTTGATGTTAGCCTTGAAGTCTTCAGAGAGAACCTACTGCTGTATGAAATCAGGATTAGAGCTATTCGCCAATCCAAGTATATTGCCAGATAAAGCCAAGAACCCCGCCGCAGCTGAGTGTTAGTCCTAGTGGAGAAGGTGCTACTTTTGTATCAACTCAGTTCTCATGATAGAATCCCATATCCATATCTGGCAGAAGAGGATAAATTGAATCTTCAAAATATTGAAGTTCAAGAGGATTATCTGCCTTTGATGGTGCAAGAGAGGAGCAACATAAATCACACACAAAAAGTGGTGGCACTGATGCAGCTTCAGGAATACCGCAGCAGCGGGTGTGCTGCCATACCTCACATATGTCACATGAGACCATCCTCTCGCCATCATCGTCTCGAGCACCACACTTGCATCTGTATAGAAAAAGTATAGATATTAAGTGGTTGAATGTGGTGCAGGAAATGGAGAAGATAAAATAGAAGAGATGTTGAACAACATCATCAGTTAGTTTATTATCAATGTGATCCTATTTATACAAGATAAAGTACACGGAAGAAGAAAGAGAAAAAACTATGTCTAACGGCTACATACAGTGAATCACAGATCTAACGGCTATAAATACTCTACTTTTCTACACTCCCCCTCAAGCTTGGTGGTATATACATTAAAGCACCAAGCTTGATCAGTAAGTTATGAAAAAGTGTTGGAGAGACAGATTTGGTGAGAATATCTGCCATCTGTTCAGAGGAGATAACATGTTGAATTGTGAGAGTTTGATCTTCAAGCTTCCCTCTAATAAAATGTCTATCTATCTCAACATGTTTAGTCTTATCATGATGTATAGGATTCTCAGCCATGTGAATGGCAGAAATGTTGTCACAGTAAGCTTTGATCTGAAGTCCATCCGTCAGTAGATGCAAATCTTTGAGAACCCGTTTTATCCAGATGCCTTCACATAACCCATGAGCAAGTGCCCTTAACTCTGCTTCAGCACTGCTGTGTGCCACCACGGGTTGTTTTTTACTTCTCCATGTCACTAAATTGCCCCATAAGAAGGTACAGTACCCGGATGTAGACCTCATGTCACCTTTTGAATCACCCCAGTCCGCATCTGTATAGACCTGAATGTCTCGGCTAGCATTTTTCCCAAATAACAGTCCTTGGCCAGGAGCTCCTTTGAGATACCTTAATATTCTCATAACAGCTTGTAAGTGAATGTTAGTAGGTGAATGCATGAACTGACTAACATAACTGACAGCAAAGCAAATGTCTGGACGTGTGTGTGCCAAATAAATTAATTTACCTACCAGTTTCTGATAGGAATGGATATCAGAAATTGCAGTACCAGACTGAGCCTGAGAACAAACTGTCAGCCAGTTTTTCTCTAATATGACTCAAATCTGACAGCAAATTGACTCACTGGAAACCTACCCATGGGAATGCTCCACTGATGGCAAACTGTATACACGAATCAAAGAAACCAGAAGATTATTTGGTTTTTTGTCAGGCTTACACAAAGATTTTGATGCAGTGAGAAGCAGGATTCTCAGTACCAAACCTCTTCCCTCTATTAATTCTGCTTTCTCTGAAATCCGCCAAGAAGAAAGCAGAATCAAAGTGATGATGGGACCTCCTGTGGTCTCTTCTGAATCATCTGCCCTTATATCTCGAGAAAGTGATAACAGACAAGATCTGAACTTTATGGTGCGCAAAGCTAACTCTAAGTCTAACTCTAATGATTCAAAAAAAATTGTGAAGAAATATTACAGGTATTGTCACAAGGATAATCATGTGATTGAAGAGTGCTACAGACGACCAGGGTCTAATGTCAAACCACCACCACACTTCAGACAGAACAATCGACAAAACTCAGGAAGATCTGACTCCAGCTCCTCTTGGAGGTCAGATGCTGGTACTTGGAAGGCACCTAAAGCAGCTATGGCTGATACAGAAGTACCTCAGGAGACTATTTTTACGCAAGCTCAACTGGATGCTGTCCTACGAGTCCTTGACAGTCAAAGATCCCATACTCAGAAAGAACAAATCAGGGCCACTATGGCCAGCACAGGTAAAGGAGGTAAGTCTCAAATGTGGATAGTTGATTCTGGAGCAACTAACCATATGACTTCTAACAGATCTTTACTTAGTTGTTTTGAATCACTTACCACACTGACGAAAGTTAGGGTTGCAAGTGGTGATAGTCTTGATATATTGGGTTATGGGAATGTTCATTTGTCAAAACATCTGGTTCTTACTCATGTTTTTATATGTACCCAAACTTGATTGTAATTAGATATCTGTTAGAAAATTAATGGTCAATAATTCTTGCTGGACCTTGTTTACACCTCATAATTGCTACTTCCTACCTTCTGCTTCTCTTCCTTTCAGGGGAAAGCATTGACAGAGAAGGTGACCAGGGAGATGATTGGCAGTGCTAATCATCAAGGTGGACTTTACATTTTGGAAACACAGTCAGGGGATGTGAAGAGCTGTCCTAGTGCCTATTCTAGCATGAACAAGAACTGTAATGTTACTAGAATAGGTAACCCTAGAATAGCTTCTATTTTGTTGTGGCATAAACGATTAGGCCACCCAAATTTTTTGTATCTTAGAAGGCTTAAACCTGAACTGTTCAAAGGTGTGTCTCTGAACTGCCTATCTTGTGAGACCTGCCTGTTTGGCAAGCAGTCAAGAACTCAATATCCTGCTAAAATTTATAAGGAAAGTATGCCGTTTAATTTGATTCATTCTGATATCTGGGGACCATCTAGACACTTGAATGTTAATGATTGCAGGTGATTTGTGATCTTTGTTGATGATCATACACGAGTGACTTGGCTTTATCTAATGAAAAACAAATCTGATCTTGCTCAGGTATTTAAAACATTTATTCTTCTTATCAAGAATCAGTTCAATACCAATATCAAAACATTTAGATCTGATAATGGTAGTGAATATTTGGATAAAGAGGTAAGGACCTTGCTAGTGGAAAACGGTATTCATCAGCAAACCTCCAATGTCTATACTCCTCAGCGGGGTCGCTGAGAGAAAACATAGGCATATACTTGGGGTTGCCAGGTCAATAATGTGCTCTATGAATGTCCCCAAGTATCTTTGGGATGAGGCTGTTCTTACAGCCACCAATTTGATAAATAGGATGCCATCAAGGGTTCTTGGGTTCACTAGTCCTAGGGATAAACTGCTTACTGTTTTTCCCCATTGTTTATTGCTCTCTAAACTTCCTTTTAAAACATTTGGGTGCACTGCTTATGTGTATTCACACACTCCAGGAATAGGCAAATTAGATAGGAGGTCTATCAAATGTATATTTCTGGGTTACTCAGGCTCTCAAAAGGGATACAAATGTTTTTGTCCTACTACTAGAAAATTTTATACTACTATGAATGTATTCTTTGATGAGAATGCCTCTTATTATTCATCTCCAGATCTTGACAGTAATCATCTAGAACAGGAAAACTATTGGAGCATCATTGATGTTTCACCAATGGGACCTTTACCTAATAGTACAAGTGACACTCCATCTGATACCTCTGGAATAAGGGATAATGTCCCCTCTCCAAGACCAGAGCAGGAACAGCAACAGGAAAGACTGCACTTGCCAATTACTCAGGTTTACTCCAGACGTCAGACACAGGTATCTGACCAGGTATCTCCTTCTTCTCCAGTAACTGAACTCCCTCACCCAACTAATGCATCTGATGACCATGATCTTCCTATTGCTGTTAGAAAGGGAAAGCGTGAATGTATAAAATATCACAAGTTCATGTGTAATAAGGGATACTCTACTGTTTATTCCTCTAACTATCCTTTAGATAAGGTAGTTTCTTATGATAGACTGAACTCCAACTTCAGAACCTTCACTGTAAATATAGGCTCACATTTCATTCCAAAAACTATCAGTGAAGCACTGTGTCACGAACAATGGAAGCAGGCAGTTCAAGATGAAATATCTGCATTAATCAAAAACCAAACCTGGGAACTGGTGACTAGACCTAAGGATGTATCTCCAGTAGGTTGTAAATGGGTGTTCTCACTCAAGTATAATTCTGATGGTACACTCAATAAGCACAAGGCTATGTTAGTGGCCAAGGGTTTTACCCAATCTTATGGAATTGATTATAGCGAAACATTTGCCCCTGTTGCCAAGTTAAACACTATCAGAATTATCTTCTCATTGGCTGTGAACTTAGACTGGAAACTTGCCCAACTTGATATTAAAAATGTCTTTCTTAACGGTGAACTACAAGAACAGGTTTTCATGAGTATCCCTCCTGGTTTTGAATCAACTCAGACACTTGGGAAAATATGCAGGTTAAAGAAGCAATTTATGGTTTAAAACAGTCACCTAGTGCGTGGTTTAGTAAATTCACAGAAGTCGTGCTTCAGTATGGGTTTAAACAGGCATTGAGTGATCATACCTTGTTTGTTCACTTATCTGGTGACAATATTACTATTCTTATAGTGTATGTGGATGATATAATTTTGACTGGAAACTGTGACAGAACCATTGACAAGGTAAAAAGACATCTGGCCACTGAATTTGAGGTCAAGGACCTTGGTTCCTTGAGATATTTCTTAGGTATGGAGGTAGGCCGAAATAAGCTGGGACTATTTATTTCACAACGCAAATATATTCTTGATCTGCTACAGGAAACAGGTATGACAGGGTGCAAACCAGCTTCTACTCCTATGGAACCTGGAGGTGTAAAATCTCAGGCTCAGTCTGGTACTGCAATTTCTGATATCCATTCCTATCAGAAACTGGTAGGAATTAATAGAAGGAAGAGGTTTGGTACTGAGAATCCTGCTTCTCACTACATCAAAATCTTTGTTTAAGCCTGACAAGAAACCAGATAATCTTCTGGTTTCTTTGATTCGTGTATACAGTTTGCCATCAGTGGAGCATTCCCATGGGTAGGTTTCCAGTGAGTCAATTTGCTGCCAGATTTGAGTCATATCAGAGAAAAACTGGCTGACAGTTTGTTCTCCTTGCTTGATGTCTTTCAACAGCGTTTCCAGCTCATACAGTTCAGAGATGTTATCCTTCTTAGAATACATCTCTTTGGTTGCCTTCCATATCGCAGCTGTTGTTGGGTACAGCATGAAAGTGTTGCTGACTTTAGGAGTCATAGAACCCAGCAACCAGGACATAATCATAGAGTTTTCTGCCTCCCAAGTGAGGAATTTTTCGTCTGTTTCAGATGGACATACCATTTTTTCCGACAAATATTCTTTCTTTCCCTTTCCTGTAATAAACAGTTCCACAGCTCTGCTCCATGGAAGATAGTTGTTGCCATGCAACTTTTGATTAGTAATAGTAATGGATGTTGAGTCAAGAAGAGAACCTGTGGATGATGTAGATGAGATTGTGGTTTTTCCTTCTTCGGGTACAGAGGTGATTTCACTTCCTTGTTCAGCCATGGAGAACAGATAGAGGAGGAAATATACTGACTAAACAGAGACGAAATAAAGTTTGGATCTTTGAGATGGTATTTGATAAGGTAAACTGAAGAAGCAAGAAGAAGGTTCGTACAAAAGAAAGAGACTAAAGATGTAGGTGAGATGGAGATGGATGAGAGAAGACGTGTTAAATTCAAAAAAGACAGATGAATGATAAGAATAGATTCTGGCGTGTGATGGAGAAGAAATTAGGTTTCCTAGGTAAATATTTTGGTAAAAAGCATTAATTTCTTACAGAATGCATTTATTGTCATTGGGAGAAGAGTTGTACGAAATGAGAGAAGAAAGTGACAACAGAGAGGAAGATTGTGACAAAAGGGAGGAAGATTGTATAAATCCCAGCTGGAAGGAATTAAATTCGTGTACTTCATGCAATAAAACCAACCCATGCACCGAGACACGTGTCTTGCAAGTTGGCCTTTAACGGAGATAACGAAGTATCAACAAAAAATTTTAACGGAGTTACAAAAGGGAGCGTTATCTTGGTATTTTATCGAAATACCCTTAATTCCTCCTTTTCCTTTGTGTCTTCGTCGTCTCGTTTGCACCAGGAAGGAGAAGACTTGAAGATTTGAGATACTGGAACACAGAATATTTAAAAACTTATCTTCTCACTCAAAGTTCTGTATCCAGAAGACGTCTGATCTCTCTTTCTTCAGCGAATAATATTTTACTTTTGGAAACTGAAGAAGAGATAGTTTTGAAGTTTTGTTGAATGCAATCCCGATATATCAAATAAACAGAATTGCTATTTTTCCTGATTGCTTGTTGGTTTTTCTGTTTGGGTAAAGAAGCAGAATGATTTTCTGGATTTGAACAACAATGGCTCTGATACCATATAGAAAAAGTATAGATATTAAGTGGTTGAATGTGGTGCAGTATAGTTAAGGAAGTGGAGAAGATAAAATAGAAGAGATGTTGAACAACATCATCAGTTAGTTTATTATCAATGTGATCCTATTTATACAAGATAAAGTACACGGAAGAAGAAAGAGAAAAAACTATGTCTAACGGCTATATACAGTGAATCACAGATCTAACGGCTATAACTATACTTTTCTAGAATCAGACTTCCCAGTTATCGGTTCCACCTTCATACCTCAAGTCTGTGACCAAGTCCAAACCATAACCTCTCACCCAAATGTCTACACCTGAATCAATTATTCCAAAGAGCACTTCATTTTCTCCGAATTCCTCCATGCCTACTATGTCCGTCACCACAAGCTGGTCCATAACACAATAAGTGTCCCTCAAGTCTCTACCGCGGACTTAAGATTCTCAATTGTGTAATGCAATGGAACCATAACAATCTCTCCAATGGGGACTTCCCTGGTCAGTTCTGTATTCGAATATGTGCTGCTTGATAGAAGCCGGCAGTTGACTACCAACACGTGCTCCTGCTCATCTTGAAACGGCCACTCCTTTAAGAAATATTTGCTGTCCAGAATAATCTGTACAGCGGACTTTATATCTAAATTCGGGTAACTCAAGATGACATTGTGATACAAGTAAGAAACATCATCTTCTGCCTCTGTAGAAGATCCTTGCACTGACTCAGGAACTGTTTCTTCATCTATGGATACTACTTTCTTAATCTCCTGAATTGAATATTCTAGTTTCCTTGTGGCTCGATTCACTGCACGTTTGACAATGTAGCAGCCCACAATTACATTGTTCATTGATTTCAGAACATAGTCGATTAGACCAGTTCACCAATTTGGAGGCGTGCTGCATCCCTTACTTCTTGCTTGTTCATCAAACCAACGCCGAACTCACCCATTGCTTTCCTTTGTATTAATGCATCAACAATCACACTGGCTGTGAACTCCAATCTCTTTGCTGGCCAGTTGCTATCCCACTTTGAAGAAATGGCAGAAAATTTCTGACACCTTGCACTCCTCTTCTTAAGGGTAAATGGCATTCTCCCAAACAATCCCGAAGAAGATGATGGAGCAGCGGCAATTGCTTGAGAAGAATTTCCTACTCTATGAGGCCTGGACTTCAAAGTAAGCATAAATCTGATCTGAAGAGATCCCGGAGGGTAATCAACTTAGTCTAACTCATATCCCTGTAACATTCAATCACATGTTTGACTTTCAAGCCTTCATCTGTGAAACCAAAATCATGAATGACATCATCAATTGACTGAGAGCTTAAAATTTCCAGTGCTTTTTGATACTGCTGCTCTGTTACACCAAAACTCCCATGGCAAAACTGATAGCCCCATCTACCAAACCAAGAATGCCCATAATAGAGACCACAGAGCAATCTAAGATGCATCATATGCTTCTTGGAATCATCTTCCACAGTGATTTTACTGCCGACAAAAAGAAAATGAACAAGTCATATGCAAATAACACAATTCAGGAAATGCTGATTTCTGTAACTTAAAGAAGCATCTTATATCTTAGAAAACCATAGATTGCAGAATTTCCCACACGAATCATACTTTCAGCAGGTCAGTTGAAATGAAAATCACACAATTGAAATTTAAGCACTGAGAAAGTATGACAGAGTTAAACAATGCTTGTTTCAAGCTGGAAGTTTCAGCCAGTGTTTAGCATTTGTATTGAACTTATCATCAGATCCAGGATCAGATCATGATGCAAAATATAGATTTCTACGAAGACACTAATCTCTTATTCATTTCCATGCTACATAGTAAGCATTTTGCTCTTTGGTGATTATTTTTGTTTTCTTGTTCAACAATTGGTCGGTGCATACGGGCATAACATGGAAAAGACTGGTGGTTGATAAAGCAGCCTAAAGTCCCAAAAAAGATTTGGGCTGCCGATTGCCCATGGCCAAAAAGGCTTCCTTTATTTTTCAATAAGCAGGCATCATATTCAGAGGAGATGATGGTTGTCTAAAGGTTCCTAAGCCTGTGCAAGGAAGGATGAAGAAAGTGAGTGAATGTGAGAGAGAGAGGGGTACTAAAGGTAAAATCTACTAACTTATTCATCTCAGTTGTCTTAGAGATATCGCACAACCTACCAGCTATAACCCGACTTGCTTCAGCATTGTTAACATAACCAGAAGCAAGCACACTATACTTTCTTAAACTTGGACAGCTTCTTCGAGACTCACAGAGCTACAATCTGACCAGCTGCGTTTTTGGGTGAAATTTCTGTAGTTTTATTCTCTCTCAATTGTTGGCTCTTATGTATGTTATTGTTGGTGGGCTGTGACATCCTTGTAGACTAATTTGGGTGTTTTTACCCTCAATTTGCATAATAAGAGAAGAAGAAGGGTGGACTCCTTACAAGTCCCGTGGTTTTTTATCCTTCACATTGAAGGGGTTTTTCCACGTATAAATCTCTTGTGTTGTTTGAAGCTTTATCTTTCATAATTTGCTTATAGTGTTGATGTGAGATTGATCTTTGCTTGGTGAATCAATTGTGGTGAATTGGTTGAGCATTTTGGTTGGTTGTCTTGAAGTTGATCCTTGTAGGTGTTGTATCCTACTTGTTGATTCTCCCCTACAACTGGTATCAGAGCATTGGTTAAACTGTAGATATGGAATCTGGAAATCATTCTATGGTTAAATTGACATCAACCAATTATTCCATTTGGCGTCCGATGATGGAAGATTTGATATACTGTAAAGATTTGTTTGACCCAATTGATGTGGATAAAACCAAGAAAGATGACACGCCCACTAAACCAGAGAAGATGTCGGATAAAGAATGGGAAAAGCTAAAGAGAAAGACCTTGGGAACAATTAGACAGTGGATTGACATTAGTATATTCAATCATGTGTCCCAAGAGACTGAGCCACTTGAGTTGTGGAGAAAATTGGAGGGTCTTTATGAACGAAAGACTGCTCATAACAAGGCCTCATTGATTAAGAGACTTGTTAATCTCAAGTTGAAGCCAGGGAAGTCAGTTTCTGAGCATCTAAGTGACTTTCAAGATATCCTTAACAAGTTGACTGTGATGAAGATTGTTCTTGATGATGAGTTGCAGGCTTTATTCCTATTGAGTTCTCTGCCTGACAGTTGGGAAACCTTGGTTGTGTCCATCAGCAACTCAGCTCCAGATGGTACGCTTTCATTGGATGTCATTAAAGAGAGCATGTTTAATGAAGAGCTTAGAAGAAAGGAGATGGGTGTTGATATTTCACAGGCACTTGTGGTAGAGAATAGAGGAAGAAGCAAGAGTAGATGTCCCAAGGGGCGTGGCAAGTCAAAGTACAGGTCCAAGTCCAAGGATGGGAGAGAACCCACGATATGTCACTATTGTAGCAAGTCTGGCCATATTCAAAAATTTTGCTATAAGTTGAAAAGAGATCAGCGACAGAAGAAAAATGATCATCACAAAGAGGGTGAGGACAAGAATACAGCTGCGACAGCTTCTACTTCAGATGATTATGTTTCTTTGATTTGTACTACTGGTGATTGTTGTCATGTTGACAATTCCAGTTCTGAATGGCTTGTTGATACTGGGGCTTCTTATCATTGTGTTCCTGTTAAGGAGTACTTTATTGACTACCGAGCTGGAGATTTTGGTAGTGTGAAGATGGAAAATCAGAGTTCAGCTAGTATTGTTGGAATCGGAGATATTCGAGTACAAACCAATGTTGGGTGCTATTTGACATTGAGAGATGTTCGCCACATTCCAGATTTACGCCTCAATTTATTGTCTGCTAATGTACTTGATCAAGAAGGTTACAAGCACACTTTTGGTGAGGGTAAATGGAAATTGTCTAAGGGTTCCTTGACTGTTGCTCGTGGCAAGCTCTGCTGCACCTTGTATAAGACACACTTGAAAGTATGTACTAGTGAGTTGAATGCTGTTGAGGAGAAAACTTCACCTAACTTATGACACCGAAGATTGGGCATGTCAGTGAGAAGGGTATAAAGTTGTTGGCTGGTAAGTCTCTTATTCCTGTTGATGTTACCATCTCTCTTGACCCTTGTGATCATTGTTTAGCAGGAAAGCAACATAGAGTTTCTTTTCCGAGGAGATCCACAAGAAAGAAAGTGAAGCTAGAGTTGGTTTACTCTGATGTGTGTGGTTCCATAGAGGTGGAATCACTTGGTGGTAACAAATACTTTGTTACTTTTATTGATGATGCTACCCGGAGAACTTGGGTTTATATGATGATGTAGAAATATCCCAGAATTAATGGGATCATTACCGGATCCTCATTAGTGCACACTACACACCATTAGTATGATACATGTGACACAATTATAATTAGGAAAGAGTTATAAGTGTAGGAATATATTTATCACCAAAGATAGGAATAGAATAAATAGTAGTATATTGGTTTTCCATAGTTAGAAGATAATATATAGTTACCATAAATACAAAGGGTGGATTGACCTCTCATCAATCTATAAATAGAGGTGTATTGTAAACAATTCTTTTAAGTCAATCAATAATATTCGATTGCCTCCATTTCTACATGGTATCAGAGATAGCCACTACCGGCGGCTAACTATTCCGACAAGCATCCCGTCGGCCACTGTCCGGCGAACTCCAACCAAGAAAAACCAAAACACACCTCTTCCCTCTTATACTTTAACCTCATACAAATGGCCACTGAGTCATCAAACACTAGTGCTATTGAGCACGTTTCCACTCCAGGCAGCAAGGCGAAGCAGGGTCGAATACCCACAATGATGGGATTCCAATGGTAATAACTGGACACAAACTAACCGGTTACAACTATCTATCCTGGTCAAGAGCCATGGAAATGTTCATAACGGGAAAGGGCAAAGAAGATTACATCACTGGAAATATCACTGCCCCGGCCACAACCGACCCTCGGTTTAAACTCTGGAAGGCCGAAAATAGCATGGTTATGTCCTGGCTCATTGGGTCCATGGACCCCGACATCAGTGAAGATTTCCTGTTGTACTCAACAGCAAATGAAATTTGGGTAGCAACCCAAGAAATGTACTCAAAGAAGGATAACACCTCTGAACTGTATGAAGTTGAATCCCAGTTGCAAGAGATTAAGCAAGGAGATATGAATGTCACCAAATATTTCACTCAACTTACCCGTGCGTGGCAACAAATTGATGCCTTTGAATCTATTAACTGGACATGCACAGCCGATGCAGCACTGTACAAGGAACTGACAGAAACAAAAAGAGTATTCAGATTATTGATTGGTTTAAACTCTGAACTGGACAGTGTTAGGGGCCAGATTCTGGGAATGAAGCCCATTCCTAGCCTCAAAGCCGTGTTCTCTGAAGTTAGGCACGAGGAAAGCAGGCGAAAGCTAATGATTGGTTCAACACCACTTATGACCGAAGGATCGGCCCTAGTGATGAAGCGAACCTTCAACCCTTCCGAAGGCCCAACTCCTAATTCTAAACGGCAAAACAAACCATACTGCAATTTTTGCAAAAAAATCCGGACATACTGCTAAGGAATGTTGGAAGTTACATGGAAATCCAGCAAACAATTTTGAGTCAAAAGCAAACAACAATTGGAGAAATCCAAAACCACCACAAACGCCCTATGCGAATAGGCCCCCTGCTGAACCTCAAAACACCAACAACTTACATACTAAGGATCAAATTGAGGCCCTGCTGAATCTCCTAAATCAAAAAGGGGGTGAGACTCAGGAACCGATCCAAGCATCAATGGCCAATACTGGAGGTCTAGGCGGCAATCAGAGTCAAAATCAACCATGGATTGTAGACTCTGGTGCTTCTGATCATATGGCAAATGAAGGTAGAAACTTAATTAATTACACTAAATTTTCTTTACCTACATTTGTTCAACTAGCAGATGGAACCACTAGAAAAATAATGGGAAAGGGATCAGTTAAACTAAATCCCTACCTCACCTTACTAAATGTACTGTATGTTCCAGATTTAAAATTTAATCTCCTCTCTGTAGGGAAATTAATAAGAGATTCTGGATGTACTATCAAGTTCTCACCAAATGCATGTTATTTTCAGGATGCATATTCGAGAATGACGATTGGCAGTGCTAAGCATGTCAGGGGGCTATTCCTACTCAGTCCAGAATCACAAGACCGAACGGCTATGTCGAATGGGCACAGTAGTGCGATTAGAATAAAAGGCTGCAAGGCCGGAAAAAGAATAAATTGTACTGCTACTAGTAGAAATAAATGTATTGCCTCAAACCAGATTATACTCTGGCACAAGAGGCTTGGTCATCCAAGTTTTATATATCTAAAAAGATTATTTCTAAAATTGTTCATCGGTGTGGATACTAACTCATTGACTTGTGAAACATGCCAATTAACTAAACACATTCGGCATACCTACTCAAACAAACGACATACAGAGTCAAAACCGTTTAATCTGGTACATACCGATATTTGGGGTCCATCTCAAATAGCCAACATCAGTGGAACCCGATGGTTTATCACCTTTGTGGATGATCACACACGTGTAACATGGATCTACCTTTTGAAGCAAAAGTCAGAAGTAGAAACTGTTTTCAAAACATTTCACAAACTTGTAAAAAATCATTTTGGAACGAATATCAAGACTCTAAGATCAGACAACGCTTCTGAATACTTAGACAAAACATTAAAAGCCTATATGGCTGAAGAAGGGATACATCATCAAACCTCATGTGTCCATACACCCCAACAAAATGGGGTAGCAGAAAGAAAAAACAGACACCTATTGGAAGTTACAAGAGCCATCATGAACTCAATGAATGTGCCTAAACAGTATTGGGGTGAAGCAGTTTTAACTGCTACTTATCTCATCAACCGCATGCCATCTAGAACTCTTGCGTTTAAAACTCCAAGACAAACACTAATAGATAGTCATCCATATGACCATCTAATGTCAGAATTGCCTCTTAAAACTTTCGGGTGCACAACATATGTACACATATACAACCGAACCAAGCTCGACCCAAAAGCCATAAAATGCATGTTCATTGGATATTCTGGAACTCAAAAAGGATACAAATGCTATTGTCCAAACAATGAACGAGTATACACAACACTTGATGTAACATTCAACGAAGCTCAAGCTTTCTATGAAAAGCCAATAACTGACACAATCCGGGAAGAAACCTGGAATCTTATTGACCTAGGTACACAATCTGTTGAACCTTTAAGTGATCAAGAGCAACCCTCAAATGAATCATTAAATGACCAAATAACGAATATACAAGGAAGACCTCCCATTCAGAAAGTATATAACAGGAGGAATATTCTTCAGCCATATATGATAAATGAACAAAACATAGATACAGAGGATGTAAGGTCCGAAATACACTCTAGAGGGGGGGGGTGAATAGAGTGTTTGGCTCTTTTGCGGATTTTTCTTGTTTTTCTCAACTCAAAAAGATATTCAAAATCAGAGCAAGAATTGGAGATGAGAGACAATGAAAGAGTACACCGGATATAAAGTGGTTCGAATCGTAAATGATTCTACTCCACTACCACTTTGTTTCCAAAGTGGATTTTCAACAACTACTCTTCTTATTATGAACAATAAGAACAACCACAGCAATACTTACACTAACACTTTAGTGTAAGCAACAACAACAGCAACTTCTTGCACAACACACTTGTGCAACTACAACAAATACAGCTCTTAGCAAGAACAACTTCTTGCTTCCTCACAACTTCAACAAAAGTTCTCTCAAGAACTTCTCACAATGGGTTGAAGATATATAGTAAGGTTCACACTCTCTCACAAGTCTAAGCACAAGCTAGAGATCAAATATTTATGGTTCCTCTTGTGCTTGACTCTCTCTCAATATACAAACAATGAAGATCAAAGAAAGCTAAACAAGCTTTAAACAAATTTACAAGTATGAGAGAAATATACAACAATGTAAAGTGAAGCTAGATGATGTTGAAAGTGTGTAATTGCTTCATCCAAGCCTTCTACATTTATAGAAGAAGTTCACCACGTTTTTGAGGCCTTCCACCAAGTCTTCATCTTCAAAAATGTCAAAATAGTGCCCAAATAGTCTTTAGCCAACCTATGAAGTGATTTGATCTTGGATAGCCACCCTAGAGAATCTTAGACAAGGTTAAAATAGTCAAGGAAGCATGTAGTATGTTGGGTTAAAGTTCACAAGAAATTTGAGCAAGATTGGAGAGAGAAAACATCATAAATCTCCCTTGGATTTTGTTCCAACGTTTGAAAAATTTTGAATTCTGGAGACGTCGATCGATCTACGTGCCAGAGCTGAGAGATCGACGTCTCTCAGTCAGACGTCGATCGATCGACGTGTGCCTGCTGAGAGATCGACGTCTCTCAGTCAGACGTCGATCGATCGACGTGTGCCTGCTGAGAGATCGACGTCTCTCAGTCAGACGTCGATCGATCGACGTGTGCCTGCTGAGAGATCGACGTCTCTCAGTCAGACGTCGATCGATCGACATACCTTATACTGAGAGATCTACGTCTCTCAGTTATACGTCGATCGATCCATGTCTCTTGACGTGGATCTAAGATCTCAATCGTTTTCCAAGTTTTTCATGGATCTTGCCATGTGGTACCTGAGGGGATGACGTGTTTTTCAACCGGTCTATGAGAAATTTACGTTTCGCACATGTTTAATTTATTTTGAACTTAAGGTGTGAAATCAAACATCTTTTTATATCATCAAAACATTTTATAATCTTACAATCTCCCCCTTTTTGATGATTTCAAAACCAAGATTCTAAAAAGTTTTTGCTCCGTTTCAATTGTCTGAATGTTTCAAAATTTGAAAAGCATCAATCTCCCCCTAAGTATATGCACTCTTTACTTTCAAAAAAAAATCAATTTTGAACCCAATCAAAATACTCTTCCTTACATTTGCTCCCCCTCAACCAATCAACAATTTTCAATGGTTTGCATTTTTCAAACTTTTTGCCTAAAGCAATTTACCATTGTAACACATAAGCCACTTAAGCAACATGCCATTTTTCATCAAGCCAAAAAAAAATAATCAAATATACCAAGAACCCAACAATACCAATGATACCAACAATGCCACCAAATCAAGACAACCATAATGCCAACAATGCCGATAAGCCATAATACCAATCAGTCGAAATGAGTCAAAACAATACTTAAACAATACTTAATGCCAACAATGCCGATAAGCCATAATACCAATCAGTCGAAATGAGTCAAAACAATACTTAAACAATACTTAAAACAATACTTAAGTCATTCTCCCCCTTTTTGAAAGCATCAAACAATAGTAAAGTTAAAGCACACCAAGTTTCAACACAGAACTACGCTAGAATAGGGTAAAAAAAAAATCATCTAGTCTTCATCAGACGAAAACGTAACTCCAGGAATACACGCTTTCATTTTGGCCTTGAACTTGGCAAATCGTGATTCATGCACCGTCACTTTGCCCTTTAGCTCGCCAACCTCCTGTTGAAGACTGAGGACTTGAGCTTGGAGTTCCGGGACATTTGAGCTTAAGCGACTTGTTTGAGCTTGTGTTTCCGGTTCCTGAATGGGTGCCTCATCCGGAATGTCTTCTTCTTCTCGTTCTTCCTCTTGCTCTTTCCTCATTGCCTCTTTTCTAGATTTCAGGATTTGTTGGATGTTGGCTTTGTCATAGTAGTCCTTGTGCGTTATATTGTCAACATCCATATCATCCACATAAATTCCCGACTTCACAAGCATTCTATAGATAAGATTACTGTAGGGAAGGGCCTTGTTTTGTTTGGTTGCGGCCTCCACTACGTTCGTCATAAAAAGGTTTCCAAAGTTAACCTTCTCTCGGTTAGCTATTATATATGCTATGTAAAAGTCGAGGTTACTAGGCAATTTGGCAGATTTACCATTAACACAGAATGTAACAATGGCAAGAAGGGTACGGTAAACCAAAGGCATATCATTAGTGTTTTTACTAGGATGAAAACCTAAGAAGGTTTTTACCTCATCTTCGGAAACCTTCCACCTAGCCGTATCCCATTTCCAAGCATCAAACTCATAGTATCCTTCATTTGGCACACCAATCAAATTGCAGATTTTTGCAATTGTTAACCTCAAATGATGCCCATCAATAACCGAGTTTAGAGCAAAAGGAATACCATTCAAATACTCAATCCATAAGTTTGCATAAAAAAGCCTTGTATACGTAGTGGACATTTTTAGCATCTCTTGTTGATTCCAAATACTCCTCCACTCTTGAAAATCTAACCACTCAATGATGTCTCTTAGTTCATCATTGCTTAGAATATCGTTTATTCTAAGCAATTTGAGTGGGATAGTGGCTCTCTGATCATCTTCCCACTTATTAAACAAATTTTGAGAATGTCTAGAGATATAACTTACGTGCCCAGGGATTAGGGGTTCCTCCAAAGCATCCTTTGCATCTTTGGTTTTGACCCAAGGGAAGTTTGAGAGGGTCAACTCACTCCTAAGTTCTTCAAGTACTTGAGCCCCACTTTCATCCATAGGTTGCTTTCTTCTAGGTTGAGAGGATTGACCACGAGAAGAGCTTGAACCTTCACCCCTAGAGGATCTTGGTCTCTTGGTTGTATTCTTGCTTCTTGAAGACATTTGAGGAGAATTTTTAGGGATAGAACAGTTTTTGGATATGAAATTTGGGGATTTTAGGTTGAAAATAGAAGATTTTAAGAGGGGAACTCAAGATTTAAGAGCAGGAATGGATTGAATCCTGATTGAGAGATGAAATTGAAGATAGAAAGGGTTTGGAAGAGAGGGGCGATTTTTTTTTCTTAGGGTTTTGCTGCTGGAAACAGAGAGGAAATGATGAAGGTTCGCGTTTTTGCAGAAATATATAGCTGCAGAATTCGTTGACGTCGATCGATCGACGTCTGAGTTCGACGTACGTCGATCGATCGATGTCAGAGATCGACGTACGTCGATCTCTCGTTTTAGACACGTCGATCGTTCGACGTGCCCCCTATTTTGGGTTTTCCAATTTTCATCCCCTTAACTGATGTTTATCATTCCTAATCTTGTTCTAATTGATTCGAATGTCTCGGTGGGAAGAGATTTGGTAAAGATATCTGCCAATTGGTCATTTGTTGAAACAAACTCAATGCATACCAAACCTTTTTGGATGCAATCTCTTATGAAGTGATGCCTCACTTCAATGTGTTTTGTTCTACTATGATGAACCGGGTTTTGCGCTATACTTATGGCTGAGGTATTATCACATAAGATGGGAACTTTATCAAACTTAACATTGTAATCATTCAATGTGTTTGTCATCCAAAGTAGTTGTGCACAACATGAAGCGGCCGATATATATTCGGATTCCGCCGTTGAAAGTGACACACTATTTTGTTTCTTGGAAAACCAACAAACTAAGCAATCTCCAAGAAATTGACATGTTCCGGACGTGCTTTTCCTATCAACAAGGTTTCCGGCATAGTCAGAGTCACTATACCCTCTTAAATCAAAACATCCATTTTTGGGATAAAACAATCCAAAGTTCAAAGTTCCTTTTAAATACCTAAAGATACGTTTAATGGCAACTAAATGCGATTCCTTAGGCATACTTTGAAATCTAGCACATAAGCACACAGCATGCAAAATATCCGGCCTACTAGCAGTCAAATAAAGTAAACTACCGATCATACCCCTATATTTTGTTACCTCAACCGGCTTTCCTTTTTCGTCTTTGTCAAGCTTTGTACTTGTGCTCATCGGAGTGCTCACACTTCTTCCATCCTCGAATTTGTACTTCTTGAGCAAATCCTTCGTATACTTTGTTTGAGATATGTACACTCCATCTTGAGTTTGCTTGATTTGTAGACCAAGAAAGTAGTTGAGTTCACCCATCATGCTCATTTCAAATTCTCCTTCCATCAATTTAGCAAAATGCTTACAAAGAGAATCATTAGTAGCACCAAATATGATATCATCCACATAAATTTGAACAAGTAATTGATGGTTTCCTTGTTCTTTAATAAAAAGAGTAGTGTCGACTTTTCCTCTTGAAAACTCGTTTTCAAGTAGGAAGTTACTTAATCTATCATACCAAGCCCTAGGAGCTTGTTTAAGTCCATAAAGGGCCTTTTTGAGTCTAAAAACATGATTTGGATAATCATGATTTTCAAACCCCGGAGGTTGTGCTACATAAACCTCTTCTTGAATTATTCCATTCAAGAATGCGGATTTCACATCCATTTGATATAGTTTGAAATCCTTATAGCATGCATATGCTAATAACATCCTAATAGCTTCTAACCTAGCCACGGGGGCAAAAGTTTCATCGTAGTCTATGCCTTCCTCTTGCCTATAGCCTTGGGCTACTAACCTAGCTTTGTTTCTAGTGATGTTTCCTTTATCATCCATTTTGTTTCTAAATACCCATTTAGTGCCAATTACGGGATGATCACTAGGTTTAGCAACTAATTCCCACACATCACTTCTTTCAAATTGATTTAATTCTTCTTGCATAGCTAATATCCAATCTTCATCATTTATTGCTTCTTTTATATTTTTAGGCTCAACTTGTGAAATGAAGGCATTTTCATTGAATTTTCTCCTTGTCATTACACCTTGGCTAGTTTCACCTAGTATCAACTCTTTAGGGTGATCTTTTCTATATTTATATGAGTCCGGCAAATTTGAGGTATCCCCTCCTACTTCTTCATCTTCAACCTTAGGTTCAAGTGGATCAATCCTAAGGTCGATGACAATATCACCTTTTGGATTCTCAAATTTTTCTATATGACTTACTTCAATTATTTCATCTTCATCATCATCATTATTGACGTTTGACTTATCATCAATAAATTCACTAAACTTGACATGGATTGATTCTTCAACTTTCATACTTCTCTTATTATATACTCTAAATGCTTTGCTATTTTGAGCATAACCCATAAAGATTCCTTCATCCGCTTTGAAGTCGAGTTTATCCAAATTGTCTTTGGTGTTAAATATAAAACACTTACAACCAAAAACCTTGAAATAACCAATATTTGGTACTCTACCTTTCCAAAGCTCATAAGGAGTCTTTTTGAGAAATGGTCTCAAATAAACTCTATTGATCACATGACAAGCAGTATTTACCGCTTCGGCCCAAAAATATTTGGGTAGCACAAATTCATTTAGCATGGCTCTACTCATTTCTTGAAGTGTTCTATTTTTCCTTTCCGCAACACCATTTTGTTGAGGAGTTCTTGGAGCTGAAAAATTGTGTCCATACCCTTTGGATACACAAAATTCTTGGAATTCTCCATCAAACTCACCACCTCTATCACTTCTAATTTCCTTAATTGTGTCTTCTTTTTGATTTTCTAATCTCTTACAAAGCTTGATAAATTCTTGACATGCATCATTCTTTTTAGCTAAGAACATTACCCAAGTGTACCTAGAGTAGTCATCTACCACCACAAAGGTGTAATGTTTTCCACTTAGGCTTGCTGTACCAATATCCCCATACAAATCCATATGAAGCAATTGTAGAGGTTTGGTGGTGGAGATTTCACTTTTGGGCTTGAAACTTGTTTTAACAAGCTTTGCTTTTTGACAAGTGTCACATAAGCCATGGTTTTCGAAATTTAGTTTTGGAAGACCTTGGACTTTTTCATTTTTGCAAATCTCTTTGAAATTCTTGAAACTAATGTGTCCAAGTCGTCTATGCCATAGTTGAGTCAAATCATTTTTGGCAACTAGGCAAGAAACATTTTGTGATATCAAATCATGTGTGCTAAATTTGTAAACATCATTTTTACGAATAGCTTCGAAAACAATCTTATCGTTCTTTTTCACAACACATTTTCTTTTCACAAACTCAATTTGAAAATTAGCATCACATAGTTGGCTAACACTTATCAAATTATACTTAAGCCCTTCTACATATAGTACATTATTAATAGTAAAGGAAGAATTACCAATTTCTCCATGTCCAAGGATTTTGGCTCTCCCATTGCCAAAATGCACCGTTCCACCATCTTGGAGCTTGAGCTTGGTGAACAACGTCTTGTCTCCGGTCATGTGAGTTGAGCATCCGCTGTCCATAAGCCATTTGGTTCCTTCTTCTTTGGCTACTCCATTTATCTTGAGAGCCTACAAAACCAAAAGATGTATGCATTGGTACCCTTTGATGATTGGGTCCTTTAGGGTTAGTTTTTCGACCCTTAGGCTTCCAAACGTATGTGCTCTCAAATCGAGCTCTACATGCTTTCTTTACATGTCCTAGTTTGTTGCAATAAAAACACGTGGGTACAAGCTTTGGTTTAGAAGATGATAAATTTTGTTGTGATTTTCTATTGTTTGCCTTTTTCTTTAAAGACTTGGGTTTAATAGAAGATGATGAGTTAAATCCTAAACCGGATTTATCATTTCCAATTCGTTGATTTCCAAGTAGTATGTCTAAGTTGTTTTTCCCATTTGTTAGTCTTTGTAAGTCTAATTTTAGTTTTTCACATTCTTTTCTAATTTCTTCCTTTTCATGAGCTACGGTTTTATGCATAGTTAGTATGATATCATGCTCTTGAACCATCAAAATATTTTTGTCATGCAAGCTCTTATTTTCTAAAATGCATTTCTTGAACTCTTTCTTTAAATGCTTATATTTCAAATTTAATTTTTCAAAGTCATCTTGCAAATCTCCTATTTCATCATGCAAATTTGAAGGGTTAGAGTTTACCTCAAGATCGTCTTCAATCGCCATAAGACAAGTATGTTGAACCTTTGAATTTTCAACCATTGCCACAAGTCCAACACCTTGATCTTCACTCTCTTCTCCTTCCGATTCCGAAAGGAGATCATCCCACGTGGTTACCTCCGTATTGAGGGCTTTCTTCTTTTGAGGAAAGACTTTCTTTTCTTGCTTTTGCGGCTCTTTTACGTGGCAATCGGCAATGAAGTGACCGGGTCGACCACATCTATAGCAACTTTCACTTGCTTCTTTTTCTTTAGATGGTTTCTTGAAAAACTTTCTTGCTTGAGCTTTGTTTCTAGTTGCCATTCTTCTAAATTTTCTTACAAGAAGGGCAACTTCCTCATCCGAATCATCGGACTCTACCACCAATCCTTTGTGTGATGCTTGTGTAGGCTTGATAGGATTCATCCTATTTTGTTCATCAATAAGAATTTCATGAGTAAGAAGATTACCGGATAGCTCATCAAGAGTAAGAGTCTTGAGATTCTTTGATTCGGTGATGGCAGTGACTTTGGGTGTCCATTCTCTTGGCAAGGAGTTGAGGAGTTTTGAGACAAGGTCTTCGTTTGAGATTTTCTTGTCAACCATAGAGAGTTGATTCACTATTCGTGTGAATCGGTCGATTGTCTCCTCAATCTTCTCACCGCTCTTCATTCCGAACATCTCATACTCCTTCATGAGCATGAGTCTTTTGGCCATTCTTACTTGCTCAGTTCCTTCATGTAT
This sequence comes from Eustoma russellianum, assembly GCA_036186865.1. Taxonomy (NCBI): domain Eukaryota; kingdom Viridiplantae; phylum Streptophyta; class Magnoliopsida; order Gentianales; family Gentianaceae; genus Eustoma; species Eustoma russellianum. The sequence goes on from AP025051.1 coordinate 34,759,815, forward strand.
CATTTCAAGCCTTTTCCATGCCTCGTGGGCTGTTTCAAGGCCTTGGAGTCTAATGAGCTCAGTGGTAGTTAGAGCACTTGAGAGAATGTCAAAAGCTTTACCATTAATGGCGAACTTTATCTTCTCTTCGTCGGTGTAGTCATCCTCATCTTTAAACATTGATTCTCCTTTTGAGTTGGTAATCATTGGAACTTCAATTCCTTTGACAACAGCTCTCCATATATCAAATCCACAGCCTTTCAAATGATTGATCATTCGAAATTTCCACAAAGAATAGTTTTGGGCATCAAACATAGGAGCTTTAGTGTTTGATCCGGAAAATAGTGTAGTAGGCTTAGGAGATAAGGAGGTTGAGGTTTAGGTTGAGGTTGTCATTGCCATGATCTTTAACCTTGCTACTTGCAAAGATTGGCCAAGCAATCAAGGTTAGGCTCTGATACCAATTGTAAGGTCCGAAATACACTCTAGAGGGGGGGGGTGAATAGAGTGTTTGGCTCTTTTGCGGATTTTTCTTGTTTTTCTCAACTCAAAAAGATATTCAAAATCAGAGCAAGAATTGGAGATGAGAGACAATGAAAGAGTACACCGGATATAAAGTGGTTCGAATCGTAAATGATTCTACTTCACTACCACTTTGTTTTCAAAGTGGATTTTCAACAACTACTCTTCTTATTATGAACAATAAGAACAACCACAGCAATACTTACACTAACACTTTAGTGTAAGCAACAACAACAGCAACTTCTTGCACAACACACTTGTGCAACTACAGCAAATACAGCTCTTAGCAAGAACAACTTCTTGCTTCCTCACAACTTCAACAAAAGTTCTCTCAAGAACTTCTCACAATGGGTTGAAGATATATAGTAAGGTTCACACTCTCTCACAAGTCTAAGCACAAGCTAGAGATCAAATATTTATGGTTCCTCTTGTGCTTGACTCTCTCTCAATATACAAACGATGAAGATCAAAGAAAGCTAAACAAGCTTTAAACAAATTTACAAGTATGAGAGAAATATACAACAATGTAAAGTGAAGCTAGATGATGTTGAAAGTGTGTAATTGCTTCATCCAAGCCTTCTACATTTATAGAAGAAGTTCACCACGTTTTTGAGGCCTTCCACCAAGTCTTCATCTTCAAAAATGTCAAAATAGTGCCCAAATAGTCTTTAGCCAACCTATGAAGTGATTTGATCTTGGATAGCCACCCTAGAGAATCTTAGACAAGGTTAAAATAGTCAAGGAAGCATGTAGTATGTTGGGTTAAAGTCCACAAGAAATTTGAGCAAGATTGGAGAGAGAAAACATCATAAATCTCCCTTGGATTTTGTTCCAACGTTTGAAAAATTTTGAATTCTGGAGACGTCGATCGATCTACGTGCCAGAGCTGAGAGATTGACGTCTCTCAGTCAGACGTCGATCGATCGACGTGTGCCTGCTGAGAGATCGACGTCTCTCAGTCAGACGTCGATCGATCGACGTGTGCCTGCTGAGAGATCGACGTCTCTCAGTCAGACGTCGATCGATCGACGTGTGCCTGCTGAGAGATCGACGCCTCTCAGTCAGACGTCGATCGATCGACGTGTGCCTGCTGAGAGATCGACGTCTCTCAGTCAGACGTCGATCGATCGACATACCTTATACTGAGAGATCTACGTCTCTCAGTTATACGTCGATCGATCCATGTCTCTTGACGTGGATCTAAGATCTCAATCGTTTTCCAAGTTTTTCATGGATCTTGCCATGTGGTACCTGAGGGGATGACGTGTTTTTCAACCGGTCTATGAGAAATTTACGTTTCGCACATGTTTAATTTATTTTGAACTTAAGGTGTGAAATCAAACATCTTTTTATATCATCAAAACATTTTATAATCTTACAGAGGATTCAGTATATCATACACAAAGGAACGAACTCTGTCCAGACAATCAAGAAATTGATGACAGACCAATTGCACTCAGAAAAGGAACCAGAGAATGTACAAAGCATCCTCTATATAACTTCCTGACATACTCAAAGTTAAGTCATGAGTTCCAAGCCTTCACTAGTAGCCTAGACTCACAACTGATTCCTAAAGACATTAATGAAGCACTGTCAATACCGCATTGGAAGGAAGCAGTAAATGAAGAAATGAAGGCTTTAATAAAAACTGACACTTGGAAGCTAACTCCACGTCCAAAAGGGGTTAGACCAGTAGGGTGCAAATGGATTTTTACCATTAAATACAATACTAATGGAACAATTAATCGATATAAAGCTAGATTGGTAGCAAAAGGATTCACACAAACATATGGAATAGATTATTTAGAGACATTTGCTCCAGTAGCAAAGCTCAATACAGTAAGGGTCATATTTACCATTGCTGTAAACTTGGACTGGAAATTGCATCAACTAGATGTAAAAAATGCATTTTTAAATAGAAACCTACAAGAAGAAGTGTATATGCATATTCCCCCGGGGTTCACAAATGAAACAAACAAACATATGATTTGTAAGTTGCAAAAATCTTTATACGGTTTGAAACAGTCTCCTAGAGCCTGGTTTCAAAGATTTACTAGAGAAGTAAAAAACCAAGGATTTGTACAATGTCATGGAGATCACACTTTGTTTCTACATACCTCAGAAAATGGATCATTAACAGTTCTTATTGTATATGTTGATGATATAATCATCACAGGTAACAATGAAAAGGGAATCCAAGAAGTCATAAAGAAACTATCACAAAAGTTTGAAGTCAAAGAACTAGGAGAACTGAGGTACTTTCTTGTCATGGAAGTAGCCAGAAACAAAGAAGGCATGAGCATATCCCAAAGAAAAGTACATTTTGGATTTACTAAAGGAAACTGGTATGTTAGGTTGTAAACCAGCCACTTCACCAGTAGAACCAGGGTATAAGCCAAAAGAAGTATGGGATACAAAACCTGTAGACAAACTAAGGTATCAAAGATTAGTGAGAAAATTGATATATCTTTCTCACACAAGACCTGACATATGCTATGCTGTAAGCTTCATGAGTCAGTTCATGCATAATCCTACTAATGAGCATCTAAAAGCCACTATGAGGATTATCAGATATCTAAAGAATACTCCTGGACAAGGTCTATACTTTAAAAAGACATCAGATAGGAGTATAAAAGTGTATACAGATGTTGATTGGGCAGGTTCAAAATCAGATCGAAGATCAACCACAGGATATTGTACGTACGTATGGGGCAACCTAGTTACATGGAGGAGCAAGAAGCAAGGAGTGGTAGCTAGGAGCAGTACAGAAGCAGAGCTAAGGGCGCTGGCGCTGGGCGTATGTGAAGGAATGTGGCTCAAGACAGTCTTAACAAATCTCAAGCAACAATTTGACAAACCTATCCAAGTATATTGTGATAATGTGTCAGCAATCAACATGGCGGAGAATCCAGTTCAACATGACAAATCTAAACACATGGATGTGGATAAACACTTCATCAGAGAAAAGATCGAAGACAAACTCATCAGTCTGAAGCATGTCCCAACAAAAGGCCAGATAGCTGACCTCCTAACAAAACCAGTCTCAGTCAAGATATTTCAGCATTTATTGTCCAAGCTTAGATGTATTAATATCTACATCTAAGCTTGAGGGGGGTGTAGAAATATCCCAGAATTAACGGGATCATTACCGGATCCTCATTAGTGCACACTACACACCATTAGTATGATACATGTGACACAATTATAATTAGGAAAGAGTTATAAGTGTAGGAATATATTTATCACCAAAGATAGGAATAGAATAAATAGTAGTATATTGGTTTTCCATAGTTAGAAGATAATATATAGTTACCATAAATACAAAGGGTGGATTGACCTCTCATCAATCTATAAATAGAGGTGTATTGTAAACAATTCTTTTAAGTCAATCAATAATATTCGATTGCCTCCATTTCTACAGATGAAGAACAAAAGCGAGGTGTTTGGTATCTTTCAGAATTTTCATGCCATGGTGGAAAGGGAGTCAGATTGCAAATTGAAGCGTCTCTGAACTGATAATGGAGGTGAATACACTTCAAATGAGTTTAAAGCATATTGCTCAAGATATGGCATTCGGCATGAAAGAACAGAACCTGGTACTCCACAACACAATGGTGTTGCCGAAAGGATGAACAGAACTATTGTTGAAAAAGTGAGATGTATGCTTAGGATGTCCAATCTTCCTAAGTCATTTTGGGGAGAAGAAGTTGGAACCGTTGTGTACTTGATAAATAGAGCACCATCAGTTCCTTTGGAGTTTGAGATTCCTGAGAGGATTTGGTTCGAGAAAGATCCCTCTTATTCTCATTTGAGGGTGTTTGGATGCAAGGCTTTCATGCATGTACCGAAGGAACAGAGATTGAAGCTTGATTTCAAGACTTCTCCTTGTGTGTTTGTTGGATATGGTGATGAAGAGTTTGGTTACAGACTTTATGATCCACCAAATCAAAAAGTTGTGAGGAGTAGAGATGTCTTTTATGAGCACGAGATGGGTTTTCATCTCTTAGGTGCTGGTAAGTCTTATTCTACTGATTTCTCTCATGATGCTATTGATATGTCTCCTATTTCTGTTCCAGATGATCAACAAACAGGTGATGCTCCCGAGGATGGTCATGACACCATTCATGAACATGACCATATTGAAGAGGTACAACCAGAAGTTGTTATGCCACAACCTGATGATACTGCTGTAGATATTGAACATGGAGAGTCTTCTAATCAGGGAGAGCAATTCAGCCCACAGATGGAAGAGCAAATAGTTAGAAAGTCAACCCGAGTTCGACAACCTTCAAGACTTTATCCCAGTTCAGAGTATATCCTAATCACAGATGAGGGGGGCCTGAGAGCTTCAAGAGGTGTTGTCACATCCAGACAAAGATCATTGGCTCAAGGCTATGCAAGAAGAGATGGATTCTTTAAAGAAGAATGAAACCTATGACTTGGTGAAGCGTCCAACAGGGAAGAAAGTCTTGAAGAACAGGTGGTTGTTTAAGAACAAGAAAGATGGCCACAAGCTAGTGAGACGGAAGGCAAGACTAGTGGTGAAGGGATGCCACCAGAAGAAAGGCATTGACTTTGATGAGATTTTTGCACCAGTGGTGAAAATGACTTCCATTCATATAATTTTGTGACTAGCTGCCAGTTTGGATTTTGAACTTGAACAACTTGATGTAAAAACTACTTTTTTACATGGTGATTTGAATGAGGAGATTTACACGGAGCAGCCGGAAGGATTTGATGTCAAGGGAAAGGAGAATTTTGTTTGTAAGTTGAAAAAGAGTCTCTATGGACTTAAGCAGGCACCAAGGCAATGGTACCACAAGTTTGATTCCTTTATGAGTACTAATGGATACAAGCGGACTTCTGCAGATCCTTGTGTTTATTTTAGAAAGTTCTCTGAAGGTAACTTCATTATCCTTTGCTTGTATGTTGACGATATGCTGATAGTGGGACAAGATGTTGAGATGATTCGCAGGTTGAAAGAGGACTTGTCAAAGTCCTTTGATATGAAAGATTTGGGTCCTGCAAAGCAAATTCTTGGCATTGAAATTGTTCGTGATTGAAAAGCTGGTAAAATTTGGTTGTCACAAGAGAAGTATATTGAACGGGTGCTTGAAAGGTTCAATATGAAGAATGCCAAGCCAGTTAATACACCACTTGTAGGTCATTTCAAGTTGAGCAAGCAGTGTTGTCCTACTACCGAGAAAGAGAAGGAAAGTATGTCACATATTCCTTACTCCTCTGCTGTTGGTTCATTGATGTATGCCATGGTGTGTATAAGACCGGATATTGCACATGCTGTTGGATTGGTTAGCAGATTCTTGGCTAATCCAGGCAAGGTCCACTGGGAAGCTGTAAAGTGGATCTTGAGATATTTGCATGGCACCTCAAAATTGAGTTTGTGTTTTGGAGGTGGTGAGCCTATTCTTGAGGGATTTACAGATGCTGACATGGCTGGTGATCTTGATAACAGAAGGTCTACCTCAGGTTACTTGTTTAAATTTGCAGGGGGAGCCATTTCATGGCAATCCAAGCTACAGAAGTGTGTAGCATTGTCTACTACCGAGGCGGAGTATATAGTAGCTGTGGAAGCATGCAAGGAAATGCTTTGGTTGAAGCGTTTCTTCCAAGAGTTAGGTTTGAAGCAAAGTGAGTATGTTGTGTTTTGTGACAGTCAAAGTGCTATGGATTTGAGTAAAAACAGCATGTATCATGCCCGCACGAAACATATTGATGTAAGGTATCATTGGTTGCGTGATGTCATTGAAAAGCAACTAATGAAGTTGAAGAAGATCCACACAAACAAGAATGGTGCTGATATATTGACAAAGATAGTTCCAGGAAGCAAGCTTGAATTTTGTTTCAAGCTTGCAGGTATGTCCTTTTGATGAGCATTACGTATGATCTTCCCCAAATTGGACTGGAGGGGGAGATTGTTGGGGCATTAGTCCAGTCCATTTGTTATTGGACATTTTGTAAGTGATAGATCAATCACTTATTTTGTAAGGCCCAAATGGTTTGAGCAACCCTTGGAGATGTGTCTTTTGGAGGCTGGGGGTCGACAGTAGAGGACCAGCAGTGAAACACACGAGAAGAAAAACAGAAAAGAGGGAGAGAGGCAGTTTTCGCGCAGAGCAGTTTCTTCTGGACAGTCTGTGCTATATTGACGATCGCCGGAGATCCAACAGTTGGATTTTTCTTAAATTTGGACAGCTTCTTCGAGACTCACAGATCTACAATCTGACTGTTCAGTTTTTGAATCGGAGCTCTGGATCGGTTGTAATCGCTGCTGGTGTCAGCTGCGTTTTTTGGTGAAATTTCTGCAGTTTTATTCTCTCTCAATTGTTGGCTCTTATGTATGTTATTGTTGGTGGGCTATGACATCCTTGTAGACTGATTTGGGTGTTTTTACTCTCAATTTGCATAATAAGAGAAGAAGAAGAGTGGACTCCTTACAAGTCGCGTGGTTTTTCATCCTTCACATTGAAAGGGTTTTTCCACGTATAAATCTGTTCTGTTGTTTGAAGCTTTATCTTTCATAATTTGCTTATGGTGTTGATGTGAGATTGATCTTTGCTTGGTGAATCAATTGTAGTGAATTGGTTGAGCATTTTGGTTGGTTGTCTTGAAGTTGATCCTTGTAGGTGTTGTATCCTACTTGTTGATTCTCCCCTACATAATAATCTATTACCGTACGCAAAGGTTACTGCAGATTCTATTCCACAGGTCCATAATCTCTCTTCCACACAGATTCTTAGAGCCACCTTCAAATCCATTGATGCAAACTAGATGCCCAAACCCATTGCAATGAAGCAGCCCATGCAAGAGATGATTATTAAGATCAAACTCCCCATCACACAGAGGGGTTCTCCACTCATCATCAATTGGTATTATCAAATGATACTTCCTTTTGGACACGAAATGATGACTCCACCCTGCATTATAAAACGCACCGTCAAAAACCTGAAACTCGCAAATTAACCAAAATATCATATCAATTTTCAACAACCCAATTCATGATCCTCAAAATACATAAAAGGATCTCTAAAACAGTTCCCTATACCAGCACATCTGCAGTAATCACAAAAGGGTGCATGCGATTGATTCACATTTTCTTCAATGGTATACAGAGGAACCACAAATCCTCTGCTTTCATGCGCAAGAAATGTGCACCAAATCGGCATCGCCTCGACCTTGTAGTCCTCCAAATCAGCACATTTTCGAAGGAATTGACGAACATTATCACGAAATGGGCCACAAAAATACACAGGACATTCGGGCTCGCAGAAAGTTTGAAACCCATAGCATCTTCCCGTTCTTTTCCTTCTGCTACTGCTGTACGAATCAAAACTCGGGATGACATTCTGCGGAGTTGGAAATAGGAGATGATTTTTTGAAATTCAGTTGTTGAATTTCACATTTCCAAGAGAGGGAAGGTTTTGATGTTCAACGAAATGGAGCTGAAAGTTTGTTGCTTTTTAACTGAATTTTGGCGCAAAGTCGAGACATTTGAATCTCTCTTACCTAATCACCTGTACAGACGATTTTGTTCTTATTAGAATATAGTGGATATATGGTTGTTACTGTCCGTCTTTTTTATTGTTTCCATTTGATAATGCCACACGAGAAATTGTCTGCTAAAAGCGACTCAATACTTCATTGGTGACGGTTAATTGTTTCTAGAATCAAGAAACGCCAAACTTAGGGGACATTTGGTTCGTACTTGATATCGAAATCATAATCAGAATAGGTATAACAGTGTATGAGTTTGAGAGTATATGAGTTTGGACGTAAAAGTGACAGTTGTTTGATATTGAAGTGGGAATAGGTATGATTGACATTGACGGTGTTTGGAACATATCGGAATTGAAATGGGTATCGAAGGTGGGCGGCCGGAAAATTAGCCGAAAAAAATTTGACTGGCCAGAATAGTGACCGGACGGCGAAAAGCGGGCGGCGGGCGGCGGGCGGCGTTGACCGACATGGACCTTTAACCATTAGGGGTGGTTGGGGGCAGCCGGAGTGGGTTGAGGGTGGTCAAACTCATATCTTCCATTCCCCAATATTGAAAGAAAATGGGGAGCTAGTATATCAAAAATGATATTCATTACCAAATACTCATATATCAATCCGAAACTCATACTCCCAATTTTAACAACCAAACGGCGTGTATGGGTGGCCCTCCAAACCCATATCCTTAATAAAGAAACTATAAACCAAACACCCCCTTAGTTGCCTAGGGTCGGATTGGGTTTATTCTGATTGGTCTTTGCTTTATAGGCTTATTTCAAGTAATTACTATAATGATAGTGTCACCGTATGTGCACACACATGCATATGTATGTGTGTGCATATATATACACATTTATGCGTATGAATATATCTAAAATATTTATGTATATGATATATATAAAAAGACACTCACATAAATGAATAAATGTATACACATAGACACATATTCATATATATACACACATGCATATGTATGTGTGTGCATTTATATACACATTTATGCGTATGTATATATCTAAAATATTTATGGATATGATATATATAAAAAGACACTCACATAAATGAATATATGTATGCACATAGACACATATTCATATATATATACACACAAACGCATATGTACATATCCAACAAATATGTATATATGTCTAAATGTTCATAAATAGTGTTACATACGATTCCTTGCGGCCATATCCTATTTGTTCTCTCCATTGCTGGGGAAAATGTTAAAAAAAGGAAAGGGAAAAAAAAAATCATTTGAAGGGCTACTATGGTCCTATATCCGTTAAGGTATAGCAACTGCAAGTGATCAAACTGGCTGTACTGTATTCCAAATCCTAGTAAGGTTTCTCCAGTTGTCAAGGTCAGGTGTGGGTCGTTGGTAGTATTTTCTTTTAACGAGACTCGACTGAGCCCGCGCAAAATAAAATGACTTTGGAATATGATGAAATAAATTAAAATGATTTTTTAAATTGGTAGCGCTTCTTATACTGTGAACTAGATGTTGATCGACACGGCTTAACGCAATTTTCAAAACAACCTCTGTGTGTTTTTAATACATGGATATGGTTAAATACATCTGGGCCCGTACTTCGTCATAACATGGATATGGTTAAATACATCCGGCCCCGTACTTCGTCATAGGCGGGAGCTTCTAACGCAATGGCTAATGTTGTTGTTGTTGACTGAGCTCGAGTTTCAGTCAGTTGGGATTGTCCTTGTCATTGTTGAAAAGCTGTATATAAAGGACGTTTATTTGTTGTGCTTACTTAAGTTCCAGCGAATATTTTTTCCCTTCTCCTTTTTGTTTAGTATCCAGGTTGATGGAATATGGTTCTCTGCTTAAAGTCAGACTTGCTTTTTCCTGCAGGTGAGACATCGTCTGAGGAGAGATCATGGTATTGATAGTGGCATTCCTGTTGTTTTTTCTCTAGAAAAGCCAAAGGCAAAGCTCCTCCCGTTTAGAGGAACAAAAGGAGAAGAAGAAAATCCAAGATTATCAAATAAGGATCCCTTCCTAGACATTCACAATCTGCGTTCAGAAATCAGAAAAGATCATGGTTGACGTAGCCAGGAAGTCAAGTTATTTATTTTCCTTTTAACTAATTTTGTGTTCTTTATTTGTCTCTTACACTTCATTTTTTCTTCAATCTCTCGTGCAAATTACACAACACTAGTCTTAAGCTTAAGATATTTGATTACAGATTGTGCCAAATTTCGGAGTTCCGATTATTTCTGTTTTTGGAACTATTCCTGAATTTTTTGCGCAGGTCTTGGCTTCTTATATCGCGACACAACTAACTAGCTTTCAAGTTGAAATGGAACCAGCGATGAACTTTGATGTTGATCATTACCGTATGCTCCATCAGGCGCTTATTGAGCATGAAGAGTTGCTCTATGGCATTCCTTTTTTGGTTTTTTTTTTTTTGGGTTTTTTCCTCCATTTTTATGTATGTTTGATTCTTTCGTTTCTGTCTGACATCTTTTTCCTTATTGAGGTAGATGTTGAAGAAGTCATGTACGTTGTGAAAGAGTTGTGGCATGGACGCAGTGCAAGAGATCAACTCTAGTGAAGATGTGGGGCGTGGAATGTGGCGTTCTGTCAATGTCTTAATGCTTCTCAGGTCTAGTTCGCTGGACATGCTATTGGTTGGATGAATAGTAACTAGGATATGTGTGTGTTTCCTTGTTCATCAACATGTTGACACTTGTATCCACTTTATATGATTCCGTATTCATGGTTATTCTTTTTCCGTTCACATGCTTTATCGCAGTGTCTTAAGTGATTGTTATTTTGTAGAATGACATCTGATCACTCGTGGGGCTATAATGGTTAGATCTATTCATCCTTGTCTTTTAAAGAATGTCAATGCAGTAAGTAACATGTTTAAAATTAGTCTGGGCTATCCTGCTGGGTTATGTGTCTGTGAGTGTATGTATTTCTGAAAGCATCTGAAGTGCCTTTGTGTTTATACCACATGATTGTGTGAGTGAGTATGGATTCTTGACAACTGAACATATGAACCATTCATGTTTTTACAGGCTTTTGAATAAGAAATAAAAGAAGATGACCTAGAATTCTTGTAGTGCAAAAAAGTTCATACTCTAAATGCGAAAGCCTCCGCTGCTCCATCTCTAACCAGATTCGTGGAAGATGTAAATCAGGAAATCCGTCGGCCTCTTAGGCTGGAGGTCTTTACTTGGTGTATACAGAGCAACAACAACAACAACATTACCCCATTGCCTTAACGGCTCCCGTCTTGGTGTCTACAGAGCGTCGAGCCCAAACCCGCTCCGGTATAGGCAACTAACAACAGTACTATAACATCCATACTGCGGCTACCAAGAGTCGAATCGGCAACCTCTTATGGTGCAATCTACCATCCAAGTACCAACTGAGCTACATCCCGGAGTTGATGAGCCAGAATTCTTCATGGGGGTGACATCTATGCTGAAGCGGCCTGAAGTAGACTTTGGATTATGACAGCATCATGTCTGTCTATTTCAAAGCGTTCTTTATGAGCTAGAACCAGTTACCTTTTATAGAACCTGCCTGAAATGGCTTGTAGATGGGCTTCTCTTTTGGTCCTGACTCGCTAGATTATGACCGCAAAGTTGTAGGGTTGCCATTATAACTATTTTATTAAATAGGTTCATCCTAGGTTATTTTCTGTATGTACTCTTCATTCCTTTTGAGTAGCAGAGGGAGTGAAATATGTCTTGTTATTTTTTTAAGCGCGTGTAGTATTCCGATTCTTTTCTATTTCTAATAGAGGTAAGAACACGCTCTTCATTGACTTTGGAATATGATGTAATAAAGCAAAATGACTTACTAAATTGTCTGCACTTTTTATATTGTTAAGTAGCAGTTGATCGACACAGCTTGATGCGATTTTTATTATGGGCCATCAGGAAACAACCTGTGTGTTTCTAACACATAGGTATGGTTATGTACATCGAACCCCATACCCCCGCCTATCAATGAGATAATATTGTTGTTGTTATATGTAGTCTTCCAACTCTTTCTTCCCTCTTTTCACAACTGACTAAACATCAAGCCTAGCACTGCTTTATTATGTTTGCTTTTGATGCAAAAAGACATTACACATACTGAAAACATTGAAGACATTACCAGACGTCAAGCCACTTTTATCTTACGTTTACCATTGCAAAATTTATTCTGTTCGAGGATCAACTTCGTTCAGCCACGATATTTTGATATTGTATTTCTGCATAATTCTTAACTGAAGAATTGAAAATTCTGCTGCAAAATGACTCAAAAGAATTATTACCATGGCTGAATATCAATCCAAAACTCTAATAGAGAAATAACATTCGACAACTCTAATAGAGAAATAACATTCGACCTGTGTCCTCTTCAGCTTTAGTTTTGGTTAATCATAATAGTTTGGTGGCAAAAGAATATATCCTGGTCCTGAAGCTTCTACCGTACTAGCCTCAAGGAGCATTGTAGAGGATGCAAAGCAGGAGCTCAACAGCCTTCTGGATTGATGAAGACTTTGCGTAAGGACCTACACAAGGTGTCCCCTGCAAACTAGCCATTCGCAGTGAAACACACATAATGTGTGTGTCTATAGAATCGAACTCTTAACCTCTTGGTGGCAAATCCAACCCGAGTACCAACTGAGCTATGTCCTGGGAGCTAAAACAGTGTTGGGTAAACTTTTTAAAGTGACTTACCCCACCGTAGTACGACATCATACTCCTGAAACCCTTCTACGGCCTAGCCTTACGGGTTATTATCGCTTGACCCTACATGTATGAGGGATTTTTTGAAGAGGTACAGTTCCACTAATCTACTGACAATAGAACTCGAACACGGAACCTCAGTCATCAATATCTTGATTGATATACTAACCACAACACACATACACGTGTGTATATATATATATGCATGTATGTATGTATAAATACTACCTTATGGTGTTTGGAGAAGGGTATTAGCAAAATAAGGAAAAGAACAGGCAACAAAGGTGTAATTCATGTTATGTAAAAATTGGTGCGTGCTTGTATAAGACTCATTAACTCATTTCACAACTATCAATTTAGCATAAATTAAACGTGTCATGTTCATATTAAAAACGATAAATAATAAATAAAAAAAAGGCTAACGAAAATTAGAAGTCCATCGGGTCGGGTATGAAATGAACCGCCTTGCTCTACATTTTTCCAGTTGTATTTGGAACTACGTGTAAAATACACACAGGAGCTCGTTGCAGACACACTCAAAACGTAGACCACCTGATTCCCGGAGCTAAGAACACCTCTGAAAATGGGTTTGGGTATCCTCGCCTCCCGGGCGCTCCGATCCACCGCCATCGGACGACCCTCCAATTTCCGCCATCTCCGCCGCTCAATCGTCTCCACCACTGACCTCCAGCAGGCAGAAGCAGCAGCCCAACCCGAATCTCCACAACCGGATCTTCCGCCTCGGACTCCAGTGGCCGGAGCCCGTGTTCATTTCCCTAACCCGGATGAAGCAATCGAAGTGTTTGTAGATGGGTACCCGGTGAAAATTCCTAAGGGCTTTACTGTTCTTCAGGCCTGTGAGGTTGCCGGCGTCGACATTCCTAGATTTTGCTATCATAGCCGCCTTTCCATTGCTGGAAACTGCCGTATGTGTTTGGTTGAGGTTGAAAAATCACCGAAGCCTGTAGCATCTTGCGCTATGCCAGCTCTACCAGGTACCTTTTTATGATGATTTCATTGTAGAAACTCGAATAGGAGCTGGGTTCGGATTCATTTCCATCTGATGGATTTGATTACTTTTGGGTTTATATTTCAATTAGGTTGAAAAGGCTTGCTCTTTGTATTCATAAATGGGCTCGGACACATTTCCAGTTATATTCAACGAGGTTGGAATATAACAGAAACCGAATACATCTCCAGTTATATTTCAATAAGGCTAATTTGATTAGTTTGAGATCATATTTGAATTAGGTTGCAGATGCTTGCTCTTTGATTTTATGGACAATTTTGTTCTTGGGTTTTAAGTTTAACTGTGGACTGTGCAAGAAATATCCCCTATCCTTTGCTCAATTTTTTTTTAAAAAAAGAAATTTACTTGTTTCCTTTCCTTTTCTTAAATTTTCTGTAGAGGTACGTTATTACATCTGTGAATTGATTTTCTCGTGACTTGGCTCACTTATCGGACGTTTCTTGTTTCGATTGTATACTTCTTGTGGCAAGCTGCAATCTTGAAGTTCATGGGCGGTACCTTAATTTTGTATCATTCTATGCTTTTGGGGACTGTTTGTGGGCTCCAATTATGACGGTTTTGTAGGGATGAAGATTAAGACGGATACTCCAATAGCAAAGAAGGCTAGGGAAGGGGTGATGGAGTTTTTGTTGATGAATCATCCACTGGATTGCCCCATATGTGATCAAGGTGGAGAATGTGATCTCCAGGATCAGTCCATGGCTTTTGGTGCTGATCGAGGTCGTTTTACTGAAGTGAAAAGATCTGTTGTTGATAAGAATCTCGGTCCACTGGTTAAGACTGTCATGACTAGGTGTATCCAGTGTACAAGGTTTGTACCTTATTCTTGCTTTAAGTGTAACACCATATGCTTTCTATTATTAACGTGTCTATGGCACATGCTTATTATGAGAAGTGTAAGGCTAGTCTTGGAGATTCCAAGATAATCGGACAGTTTTCACTTGGCTGACTTCTAGTATAAACATGTTCATCACAGATGCGTCAGATTTGCAAATGAAATAGCGGGAGTTCAGGATCTTGGGATTTTGGGGCGTGGTAGTGGAGAAGAAATCGGAACATATGTTGAAAGACTTATGACAAGTGAACTTTCTGGGAATGTAATAGATATATGTCCGGTGGGAGCTCTCACATCGAAACCTTTTGCCTTTAAAGCACGGAACTGGGAGTTGAAAGGAACAGAGACAATTGATGTTACAGATGCTGTTGGTTCAAACATTCGAGTAGACAGCAGAGGCCCAGAGGTTTTGCGTATTCTCCCACGATTGAATGAGGTTCATTTCCTATTCTGTTTTTTCTTTGGTTGTTAAATAGTGATGGCTGCTTCTCTTCCACAGGATCTGTTACTTTAGTAGATTTAAGTTTGGTCAGATACACAAACGGGTTTGCTTTTTTAACTTCTCTCTAAAATATTTCCTCCTCCTCGTCTCTAAACCCAACGAACTGATCCTCCCCTTCAACGGCTCTTTTCCCTTCCTCCCCTTCTCTCAACCACCGCTAATGTCTCTTTCTCTCGCTTCTACCAGCCTCTGACGGTAACATGTCCGCCTCCTTTCACCATAAATCCACAATCTCCGTTAACTTCTTCAGCCATTTAGGCCGCTCCAGCGATCGCAACAAGTGGTCGAAAAACAAATTCTTTTCCTATTTATTCTCAAAATGTCTGGGCTTTCCTAATTATGCTCATATTTTAACATCCAATCCATTGTTAGGGCCAAATTGGCGTAAGCTTTCCTTCTCAAGCCTGATAACTTCTTCGGTCCTATGGCATGTCTACACTGACGTTGATAAAGGAAACCACTTCTTCGTCATAAACCTATAGTTTTTTCGTCGAGAACAAACAGAAGTAGAGCTCTACAATCGTGGGTCAAGTCATGGGCAACACTTCGTCATTCCTGAATATGAAGAACTTCGCTGAAGATCGTTAGATTTCGAAGAGTCTTCTTGAAGTTCAAAGGATGAAGGATGATCTTTTTTTATTTCGCTTCCAATCTAAAGATCTGAAGCAAGTATTCTCGACCTTTTCCCATGTTTTTTAGGCACCGAATCCTTTTCTTTTGGCCCTCGGTTCCAGATAAATCCAATTAAAGCATAAAGCTTGACGTTGCCTGGATTCAATTTCTAAAACTTTGCCTTCAATATTTCAACATGCATGTTTTGAGTGTGTTAGGCAACCTAATTGTGAAGCCTATGTTCATGGATAGGTTAACCACATTCCAGTCTCGTGTGATTTTTGTTTGAATTTATGTGGAAATTAGAGCAGGTGAATTGCCTCCCAAATCTATAAACTTCATTAATGAGTATGGCCAAGAATGCATTCATGAAGTTATCTATGAATGGATGCCAACCCTGTGTCTGAAATGTAATACTTGGGCTCTCCTGTGAAGCTAAATCACTACAAGAAAAGAATGTCCATGTTATGTGACCCACTACATCCGCAGCTTGACTCCAAAATAAACAACAAAAAGGCGGATGACAAAACAATACAAGGAGGGTGCAGGTAAATAGAAAAGCAGACATAATCTATGGGAAAGCTCTAAAAGTTGACAAGGGCAAGACTAGAGTGATAGAAGTGGAACAGGCCAAGGCCAATTCACAAAAAGGTGATTACCACTTACTCTGATCATAATCTAGAAGGTAATGCTTATCCAAACCAAAAAGGTAATGGTACTGCCTTATCTACATTCACAACCTTGACCAATCCAAATATATTCAGCCCGCTCCTTGGTGTGGATGGAGAGGATCTTGAGGAAACAAACAAACCACTGGAAATCAATAACAAAGGGAAAGTTAAGCAAGATGAGGACTAGGTACACATTCATCAAGAAAACGATGAGGAGCAAGAACATTCTCTTTCACCTTCTAAGGTTGATTCAAAAAATGATATAACCTTTAAAGATCGTGAATTAGGCTTGACAGAAGATGATATACAAAGTATCAAGCCCAGAAGAAGGAAAATGCACTTAGAATCTGGATGGTACTCCTCTTCTAACTCTGAAGAAGACAATGCTAACAAAGAACATCCAAAAAGAAGGAAATATTCCACTGTCAAACATGGTATGCTTGCAAAGTTAAAGCATGTAGTTTCAGACCCTACTGAGGTCTCTCCTAGACCAATTGAAAAGGCTAGTGAGGTTCTTTTATGACAACTTGATCATGGTGGTCATAGGAAGGTTGATAGTGATTTTTTCCCCGGTTAAACAATATAGCAAGAACAAAAGTGGTGGGAGGTTCAGGGGGCTAAATCCAAAAGGTGATTAGGTTAGCCTATTGAAACATAAGGGGGTTAAACTTCCTCTTTCAGAAGGGAATCAAAAAATACATAGTGGATAAACATATTAGAATAATGGTTCTTGTGGAAGTTAAGATTAGGGAACAAAATTTTGAAAAGTTCAGCAGTAGAGGTTGGGAGGCTACCCATAATATCCTCCTTAACTCTGTAGCAAGAATTTGGGGTGGTTGGAACCCGGATAATTTTAGAAGACAAGTCTTGCATTCAGAAGAACAATGCATTGCTTGTAAGATTAAAACGAAGAACCCACTTCGGATGACTTCATGTTTGCTGTGGTATATGGAATTAATGAAAGAAGTCGGAAAAAGGGACTTGTGGTAGGCATTAAGATACTAAAACAACTTTATGGACATCAACCTTGGATCATAATGGGTGATTTCAATATTATCTTGGACAACAAAGAGAAAATTAGAAATAAAGGTGTATAGGAATGTCATTCAAGAGTTCACAGAGTGGACTCAAAGCATGGATATATACAATATTCCTTCAAGTGGTTTTGGATTTATTTGGTCAAATAAGAGAGAGGAGGATAAAAGGATATACACAAAGATAGACCACATGTTTTGCAATGAAGAATGGAACAACAAATATCTGGACTACCAACTGGACTATAAAGCTCCTACTTTCTCTGAACATTATTCAGGTGTCATTTCAGTCACGTTGCGTAAGAATCTTGGACCCTAGCCATTCACGTTTTTCAAATTTATGAAATCCTGGATGAAGCATTCAAACTTCAAGGAAATTAGTGAGACTAGTTAGAGAGAGTCTGAGCAAGGTAACCCACATGTTAGGCTAGCCAAGAAATTGAAAAGGCTAAAGGACCATTTGAAGAAACTGAACAAAAAGTTGTATGGAAACATTCCTGGGAGATTCTTGAATGCAAGACAAGCTCTTGAATGGTTACAACAAAGAATGTAAGATTGTCACAGTCTACAGAAGCAGCAAGTTGAGAGGAATGCTCTGAATAACTATATCAGGTTACTTGACTTTGAAGAGTTATTCTACAAAGATAACCCAAGGTCAAATGGATAAAAGAAAAGGATAGAAATACTCGTTTTTTTCCACAGAATTGTCAAATCACATATTGGCAAAAAAAAGATATTAAGGCTACAAGGTGATAATGGTAATGTGATTGGGAATTATCAGAAAGTAAAGACAATGGCAACATATTTCTTTGAGCCACTTTCTGCTGATTCTAATCCCAATTCTGCTCCTCTTCAACCTTGGTCTGGGAGAGCCTTAAACGTGGATCAGTCTCTCCCTGGAGGCCGATATGACCTAAAAAAAGATTAAAGACACCTTATTCTCTATGGAAAGTGGCAGTGCTCCTGGTCATAATGGATATACAGTGGAGTTTTACAAGGCTATGAAATTTAGTTGGCCAAGGATCCATGGATGCCATTGCTTACCTTTTCCCAAACAACTCCATCTACTATCCTATCAATTTTACAGCCATATCCCTTATCCTTTATCCCTAAGGTAGATGATCCAATTAGAATGAAAGACTTCATGCCTATGTCTTGCTATAACGTTTTCTATAAGTTATTTCAAAAATTCTGGCAAAGAAAATGAAGCCCCATACTCTCGTATCTTGTTGATGAAAACCAATATATCTTCATGCAAGACAGATCAATCCAGGACAATATCCTTTTTATGCATGAGCTTATTAAGTGATACCAAAGGATTGGTGGACTTAGCAGCTGTGCAATTAAAGTGAACACTATGAAGGCTTTTGACATTGTAAACCGAAACTAATTGATGAAAATCTTAAAGTCTTTGAACTTTTCTAACAAGTTCATAAATTGGGTTCACCTCTATATTACAGCTTCCTTTTCTATCAACTTTAATGGTTCTTTGGTCGAGAATTTCAAAACAACTA
The DNA here is from genome assembly GCA_036186865.1 of Eustoma russellianum. NCBI lineage: Eukaryota > Viridiplantae > Streptophyta > Magnoliopsida > Gentianales > Gentianaceae > Eustoma > Eustoma russellianum. The sequence continues at coordinate 34,778,736 of AP025051.1, forward strand.
GGAGGCTCAGGCAGGGTGACCCTTTATCCCCCTACCTGTTCATATTTGCCATGGAGGGCTTTACTCAACTCCGAAAAGACAATATTGATGCATCTCAATTCAAATACCTTGCCAAATGTGAACATATAAAGCTCAGTTCTTTGGCGTTTGCTGATTACTTGTTCATCCTAGCTAGTGCTGATGAGCCATCAATGAAGATTATTAAAGATACACTAAAAGCCTTTGAGGGGATGTCTGGCCTGAGGTCAAACTTGTAATAGTGTGAAGTCTTTATCTCCGAGACTACAAAGTATAAGAAGATAGCCTTCTCTAACATCCTGGGGATGCCTTTGGGTTTTTTTACCAATCAGATACCTTGGAGTGTCTTTGTTGAATGAGAAGCTTACTTATTCTAGTTGTGGTTTGGACAAGCTAAACAACATGACCAATAGTTGATCTGCCTCTAAACTATCTTATAGTGGTAAATTTTAGCTTATTAACTCTATTTTGATTGCTTTTTATAGAAATTCGAGAGCTTTTTTCATTCCAAGAAAGGGGACCAGGGAAATCGAAAGGATTTTTAGGTCTTTTCTTTGGGAAGGCACTAGGAAGGCCAATATTAAATGGGTGTCAGTTTGTAAGCCAAAGGATGTTGTGGTCTGAGAATTCCTAACCTGATCCATGTAAATAATGGTTACCTGATGAAGTTTATATTGCACATTTGTGAGAAAAGGAAAGTCTATGGGTCAAATGGGTCCAATTTTGTGATTCTAAAAGGCAATTCATCTTGGGAAGTGGAATCTAAGCAGCTGAAGTCCTGGATGTGGAAGAGAGTATTATGGATAAAGACTAATATACCCAGTTCATGGAGAAAATCATTGGAAATGAGACCTCTACCTCATTTTGGTTTGACTCTTGGCATCCTTGAGGTGTGCTGGAGAAATCCTTTCATTTGTCTTTTCTTTTTTACTTCATTAGCCTATTTTACAGTTATGGGTATTGATGCAAATGTTCAATTTTTTTTTTCCTTCAGTGCTCACAACTGAAAAGTTTTTTTTGCTTCCTGCAGTTTTTCGAACATCTTGAGTCAGTAACTGTAATTTGTTTTCTTTGGTTGATTCCTATTATAATCAAAACCTGAAAAATTACGACAATTTTCTTGGGATTTGTGGGGTCCCCAAGGAAGGTAAGAAATGAATTAAGACTAGATGAAAAACACCTAGCAAAAACAAGTTGTGGTTGGTAGTGGTTTTATCAGGTTTCATCTGGCTCTGGGTGCTTGAAACTGATGTTTCAATTTGCACAGAAGCACATTCTGAGCGTTCTTTTCCAGGAATTTTTTCTGGTTATTTTTCTGCTCAATTTTCTGGTTGGGCTGATTTATTTTGATCGCAATTTCTATGTTTAATTTGTTTCTTTATATTCTGGTTTGACTCATTAGTTGTGAATACATGGTACCTTCCATGTTCAAATGAAGTTAGGTTTACGTGCACGTTTGTGATAACCTGTGTGCAACGTATTTCTTGAATTATTTTTAGTTTATTGTAATTTTATGCTTGTTCGAGTATATGTTTCTAGTATTTGTTGGGAGTTCTCCATTTTTATTTTATTTTTTGATAATGGTGTAGGACATCAATGAGGAATGGATTTCAGACAAAACACGTTTCTGTTATGATGGTCTGAAGAGGCAGAGGCTAAATGACCCAATGATTCGTGGTCCAGATGGGCGTTTCAAGGCAGTGAATTGGCGGGACGCGCTTACTGTGGTTGCTGAGGTCATAAACCAAGTCAAGCCAAATGAAATTGTTGGTGTTGCTGGTAAACTGTCTGATGCAGAGGCCATGATGGCATTGAAAGATTTCTTAAACAAAATGGGATCAAATAATATCTGGTGTGAGGGCAATGGACCGCACCCTAATGCTGACTTACGTTCTGGATATATTATGAATAGCAGCATTGCTGGCTTGGAAAAGGCAGATGTTTTCCTCTTGGTTGGTACTCAGGTATGCGTTTTATAAGTTCATAAACTATTCTGAAAATTAATTTGGGTTTTCAAGTGTATGAATTGGTGTATTCTGAGTACTGGGTGTCTGCAGCTGTCTGTTTGCTTGCGTTCCTGTGCACGGTTGTGTAGTGACAATCTTGGAGGTCAATCATGGGCTTCAAATGGCTTTAGTCAGTGGATTTTCTTGCTTTAAAAGATTTTTCTTATTACAGTTGCGCATGCTTTAATGGTGGTAGCGTTTAGCGAGTTGAGAGGGAGTATTCCTGTCTTGAATTCTGGACAAGATTGATTAGTGGCATTGTTCACTAACTGGCTGACATATGCAAAACAAGTGAGTTGTTCAAGTTGTATAGCAGCGCATGGTTTGTCAGGGTTTATCTTAGATTCTGAGTGATATCATTTCCAAGAATAGCCCATTTCTCCATTGAATGATGCAACTGTTTAAGGGTTTCACTTCGGGGAAATACTCTTGTTGAGCCTATGTTGTGAGCCTGCTTATCTTGAATAAGGATTTCACTGTGATACATGTAGTTGAACAAAGAATATAGCGAATTGGTGAATTAAATACAGCAATAACTCCTCAAGGGGCGAGAAGCTTGTAAAGAGCTGTATAGTGAAACCTTTCAAGTGACGCCAAACTGGAGCCTTTTGCTGGCTTGCTAATGCTAGAAGTCTACATTGAGCTAGGCTGAGTTTCTTTTTTAACATAACTTCCTTTTCCCCCTTTCTTTTGCAACACAGCATTTGATGTGATTGTTTGCTTGATCGCATTCAAATGTTTGACATGAACATTTTCTGAATGCTGTTGAAATCTCTTGGATACTAGCCTCCATCGTCTGTTTTCAAAAAGAAATCATCAGTTTCACACTAGACTAGCCTGTTAGCAGGATTAGCCAAATGGCAGAGAGCTATGGTGTTTCCCCCAGCCTTTTCCGTGGTTTCTAAACGCATCATCAATCAGTAAGGGCCTTCTCCTGTTTCTCCACAGGACCAAAAGAGGGTCTATAGCCAGTGGCACCCACCCCAACCGTCTCTACCCTATTGCCCCCCCCCCCCCACCAACCCAAAAAAAAGTCCCATCAGCTTTTTAATTTTTTGCTCTTTTCAGTTGTTGCAAACTAGTTTCTTTTTCTCGTTGTTTTCATAGTAAGCACTGCATAGTAACTAATCTGTCATAGGCCCAATATTTGAGCTGTTTGTTTATGTCTTGATGACTTTGTGGTACAATTCTTGAGGTTTGGCACTGAAATCGTACCCTGAATTAAGTAGAAATTGTGATTCATTAGGAACGACTGATTAACCACCTTTTAGTTTCTTTTCATTGTTCTCCTTTATTTAGGAAAATAAAACCCGAGGCGCCCGACTCTGTAAACGCAACCATGACGCTCTCTTGTCAGTCGTATTATTTTCTGAAATCTTATCTGGAAATATTGTACGAATTAGGGGTTATTTGAGACTTGCTGCATGCCCTTTATGCTATTTTTTGTGCATGAGGTGATTCTGCTTGCATACTAAGTCTTCTACTTTTTCCATTTTAATCTTTAACTGTTGGGATTCTTTGTTTTTTAGCCAAGGGTTGAAGCTGCAATGGTTAATGCCCGTATACGAAAAACTGTTAGAGCAACCCAAGCGAAGGTGGGCTACATTGGTCCAGCAACAGATTTTAATTATGATCACCAACATCTTGGGACAGGTCCTAAAGAGCTGTCTGAAATTGCTGCTGGTCAACATCCATTCTCTTCGACACTCATGAATGCAAAGAACCCATGCATCATTGTTGGTGCAGGGATCTTTGAGCGAAATGACAAGGACGCTATTCTTTCTGTTGTTGGATCCATCGCAGAAAAGGCAAAAGCTGTTAGACCTGATTGGAATGGTTTCAATGTGTTATTACTAAATGCTGCGCAAGCTGCGTCTCTTGACCTTGGTCTTATACCAGAATCCGACAAAAGCATCGAGACTGCAAAGTTTGTCTACTTAATGGGCAGTGATGATGTGAACTTGGACAAAGTTCCAGAGGATGCCTTTGTGGTTTACCAGGGGCACCACGGTGATCGAAGTGTCTATCGTGCAAATGTAATTCTCCCAGCATCTGCCTTCACAGAAAAGGAGGGCACATATGCCAACACAGAAGGATGTGCTCAATTAACTGTTCCAGCTGTTCCAACAGTTGGAGCTGCAAGGGATGACTGGAAAATTATCCGAGCTTTGTCTGAAATAGCAGGAGCACGTCTACCTTATGATACCCTCAGTGGTGTACGGTCCAGAATAAAGACGGTGGCACCAAATCTACTTCAGACAGATGAGAGAGAACCAGCGGCTTTTTCTTATGCTTTGAAGCCTGATGTCAAGCAAGACATGAGTAAAGAACCATTTGGGACAGCAGTGGAGAACTTCTACATGACTGATGCCATCACTAGAGCATCAAAGGTAATGGCTCAATGCAGCGTGTTACTGTCAAAAAAGTGAATTGAGGATCATAGTAATATGCATATCATTTGAGCCAGTTCATGCAGAACATGATGTGTCTGGTATTTATGATCAGCCATCTGGGAATTTTTAGTTTGGGGAAGGTTATTAGTTTAGAGGAGAAGAATCAAAGGGTACCTTGATGGGTTTCTGCTCAATAATTGGAGACTTAAACTAATGTTTGAAGTACTGTTTTTGGATTTGATCAGCACTTTGGGTGGCTGTTGCATTTTCCTCATTTCTGGTAGCCTGTATTTCATCTGTAACTTCATCAGTTTCCCTCTTCTTTTAATCCTCAATGTTACAGTAAAATAAAGTGTAAAGATTTTTTGCTTTCACGAAATGTAGTTGCGGGTTTGATTCATCTTTTAGTAGTGGTTGATCTTATGTGTGTGAAAATATGTTGTCTCATCAAGAGATTATATTAACTGGCCTTAAGTGCCCTTATATACTCCAATCTGGATTTGATTCATCCTTTATATATTATCTCATCAAGAGATTAGCTGGCTAGCAATATATTTTATTATGTGAGGTCCAAATATTGTGGGACGCCATTTAAGGTCCGTTAAAAGGAATAAGATGGAAGAAGTAGACGACAGATGTTACAGATTGTGGGACGCCATTTAAGATCTCCAGTAAAAGAGTCCAAAGAGAAGTGATCCAGATGTCAGGTCCCTTAGAACACACTAGAAGAGGGGGTTGAATAGTGTGTTCACCAAGTATGGATATTTTATGGCTATTTTTCGTTTTGAAGTGCAACCAATACTTGAAATGTGCAAATCATCAAAACTTAACATATTCTAACACCAGAAGGTAGGTTCCTGATGCAGATTTAAGAGAGCTAACAAAGAATCAAGTGGAAAAGATAATAAGATAAGATACTGAATGGGAAGGATTGTTCATTTTGGATGATGATACTTCACTGCCTCTCTTTCGGGATGGTGTAACCATTGAATTATACTAATGACCCAAATCTTCTATAAACACCCAATAAATCACTGGTCTGTAAAAATTTTCAGTTTTGAATCACAGTTACCCCAGTTCTATCATAAATATTTTACACTTGTCAACTTCACGAAATTTGGAGGGGTTTGGCTGGGGTTGGAGAGGGGGACCAAAAAAAAACACATACCCACTATATCTCAACGACATCAAAAACTATAGTTAATGTCTGAGAAAGGTTGGAGCCAGACAAATAATGGCTTCATCTCAAAGGATAGAGGTATTGCATGGTAACAAGTAAAAGATCCAACAAAGTTCCGTTTGTCCCAACAGAATGCATAGCGACACATTTATTTATGTAATTCAGAGTCATAGCGACTCGTACTGGCAAAAGCAGCATGTTTGCAATTTATGACCGGGGTCGAGCTAGCTTCATGAAAAATCAGTTCTATTAACTACTCATTGTCATGTTTCTAACACATGAGTATGGTTGCATACATGTGACTTTCTTACCCGTCATAGGCGAGAGCACACAGAGGTTGTTTTTTGATGATCCATAATGAAAATTGCTTTAATCTGTGTCGATCAACTGCTACTTCACAATATAAGAAGCGTAGACAATTTAGTGAATCATTTTGCTTTATTTCATCATATTCAAAAACCAAATAAGAGTGTGTACTTGACTCAAAATCTCCTGATATGTTCTATCACATATTGTAGCTCACAGTGTTGATTATGTAGTATATGCCAAACAAATTACTTAGAAGCACGCATAAGACCATCTCATTGTAAGAGTTAGAAAATGAAATAGAAGACCTATAGTTTCGTGATTAGATGTAACTGGGAATATTCGGGACGACTAGTTAACCTGATTACGACTTAACTCGAGATTTCAGGTTGACTTAACTCGAGATTTCAGGTTGACAAGCGTACGGAACGTGGAGCCAAGGGCTGATAAACAGAGAGGGGACTATGCTTGAAAAGAAAGAACGGGAGGATGGCTGGCAAGGAATAGAGGCAACGGCGAATGAGATTGAAGGAATTAAACTTCCATTCAAGTTAAAAATAATTTACAAAGTTGTATCCGATAGAAATCTACTCCTAACGGCTACTTTTTGACTTGAACAGCTGTTATTGTCAGTCTACTGTTAATTACCACGGCTGTGATAACGACTAGTTACCAATGCAGCTTTGCTATGTACACTAAAAACGCAATATTTACACATCTAAGTATAACAGCTCAGCATGTTGCGTTGCTGCCTTGATTGTGCTTTACCTTGTCACCTTAGCTCAGCACTTTCTTTACTTCTTCAGCATTTTGGTCTTCTTTAGCTCAAGTTTGTCTTCCTTGTCTTCATCGCCTCAGTCCAGCTTTCCTGTTCAGGTCAGCTCGGCTGAATGACTTCGTTCTTCAGCATCATTCAGGTCTTCGTCCAGGTCGTCCTAGTTTAGCTCGGCGATTCTTGTTCAGGTCCGCCTCTTTCAGCTCGACACACCTTCGTCCGGGTCTGCCTTATTCAGTTCAGCTCGGCACACCTCAGCTGAACTTATTTCTAGAAAGGAGGACGGACGGGAGGAGCGCAACTGAGACATGGCTTGCAAGCATTAGATGAGGAGGCAGCAAAGGGAGGGAGGACAATAAAGAGCTAGGAGGAAGAAAAACAGGGATGAAGAGGAACATAGGTTATATGAGGAAATGCAAAGCAATGTCAATGGGGGGAGCAGTATCAAGACTTCACCTAATTCTATCCTTCCCTGGCATGCGCTCTATCCACTTGTTCCAATGGGCATTTCCACTGGCTTGAGGATGCCGGGTAGCGATGGTGAACTTGTTGGAAAAATACTTCAAAGTACTTTAAATCTTGTGATCCAACCTTGTATAATGTTATGTGATCTATTGATAAGAGATTGGGTAAAGTTTAGAATGTTTTATGAACAATGGAAGGAAATGAGAGCGTTCCAAACACAAAAGCGCATAATGTAGGCGTTCGAAGTATTCTGTAACACTTCCAGAACACTTGACATGAAGAGACTAATGTAGGCGTTTGAAGTGACATGAAGCTCCTGATGTAGGCATTCGAAGTGTTCCAACAAGCTTCCAGAACACTTCGAACGCCTACATAAGGCACCTGAACTGTTGCGATTGTTCATAAAAGATACAACTCCTGCACCAAATGACGTCTCCTTTCATATTGAACGACCATGGATCATCTGCAGAAAAGAGTCATTTTAAACATTAGTTTTGTAAACTCAAAGCCTATACATAGTAGTCTTTGATATCTTCAACATATACCTGAAAAATTCTTCAATTCTTGTGAAAATTCTGCAGCATTCTTCTCTCATTTTTCACTATCATTCTCTTCTACTAAACAAATTCAAATTTTATCTCTAAGAGCAATGGAAAGAAAGTAAGCCGTTATATCCTGCGAAGCATTTGCTAGAAGTATACCTTGCTCTTCGGTGTAGGCAAAAATGCTTTAAGGATAGTGGCAATCCGTCACGTCTAGGCTATTCTATATTTCTGAGTTGCCACTATTCTCTGCAATTTTCCAACGGAACTAACAGAAGGCATACCATTCCTGTCCTCGGGATTTCGAGAGGAAGAAGCTTGGATGCAATTCAGAATTGAGTAAGAGAGTGAAAAGTTAAGCGACCGACGAGGTAATTTCCTGCCTAACCCAATGACCAGGGGAAGTGAGGATTGTCCATTCTGGATGATGAACTCACTTGGTCCCTTTTTGGATGGTTTAACCTTTGAAACCTACAGTACATACTCTATCCTCCAGTCAAACGCATACTTCAAATTCCCTAGGCTTGACACAATTTTCATGGGTCATCGAGAAACAACCTATGTGTGTTTTTAACACATGAGTTTGGTTGCATACATCTGACCCCCCATACGCCGTCATATACAAAAGCCTCTAAGGCAATGAGTAATGTTATTGTTGTATACCCCAGTTCCATTGTGATTATTGAATGCTAGGCAACTTTATGAAATTTGGAGGCGAAAAAATAGAAGAAGAAAGAAGAACAAACAGAAATGCAGACCGGAAAAGAACATAAATGTTTCCCACCACAGTGTGCGCAGTCACAAATAATGACAAGAGTAACAAGTAACAATCCCACAAGGACCAAGAAAGTTCTGTTGGTCACAAGAGAAACATTCCACAGTTAACACAGACTTGTTTATTCTTGGCTTAAATTTGTTTCTGAAAATTAAGATAGCTGCCCTTGTGCCCTCTTCATTCTTCAGCTCTAGAAATAAGCACAACCACCTGCAAAGAAAAGTGATTAACAAAATCAGCAGCCTGGAAAGCAGATGCTAAGCATGTAAAAAAGACCACACAGCAAATGATCCTAGACATGTTAGAAGATATGATTGCTACTTCTTACTAAAAAGGTTAGACAGCTAGCAACTCAAACATGGGAAGTGTTTCGCTGACGCGAGCGGGGGGGGGGGGGGGGGGTATTGGACGCGGCCAATCATGGCCCGCCACATGGCGAAATCTGGCCTTTAATTTATTTTTTATTGCTTTCCACGTTTTGCCACGTGGCGCCCCTCCCCGCATCACCGAAACAATTTCCCCTAAAGATTAGAGCCCAAGGTGGGTTCAGAGTGATTTAAGCCGGTAGCAGAAGGATTTTACTTGAAGTATATACAACACCACCAGTTTGTTCCCAAACAAGTAAAAAGGAATCCTAGAATTAGAAAGTTTCACCAACTCGATCATAGATGAATCACCAAAGAGGTTAGGCGTGCTTGAAGAGCATTTATAACTAATTGAAAGTCCTGAAGACGTTTGTGAACAAGATGCCCACCAACAAAAAAGAAAAAAAAAAGCTTAGGTTGAGGAACTCGGAGACATCCGGCCATTTCAAATGTCTCAATGTCAATGTGCAACTCCTTAAATCAACATAGAATTTCTCCAGGCCATAAAATAATATATGACACTGGACAATATGTCGTTGTGGACAAAGTTTTTCCTCTTCTCTAGAAAAGCAGAACAATGAACATGCAATATAGGAATTGAGAACAAGTATAACATGTGGTAGTAAAACACCAGGTACAAAATTGCAAGAGAGAAATAACCACATCGAATATTGGATAAGCATCCGAATCCAACAAAAAGTCGAAAAGCCCTAGAGCAGAAGAATCATGACCTGAACAACGGAGGCAGCCACCAGGGGACCAACCACAGACCCTCCAACACAAGGACCTTCTGGACTTCTAGTAAAGGAACCATGCAGACCTCCATGTATATGCACATCACCATCTTTAGGTATTTTATATGTTCCATGCAGCTTAAGGATAGTCTGTTCTCCCTGTTTTTTATGGGGGTAGGGGGAAAGAACATGTGATTAACCAACAAAAACAATAATCAAGCCTTGTCCCATTATACGGGGTCGACTTTATGGATCAATCATTTCTCTCGTTTTTTGTGTTGTTTCTTTTTGGTTTTGTTTTTGAGTCGTAGCCTAAATCCAACATTGTGCGTCTCATAGTATCTAATGCATAATATGTGCCTTTAGAATACGCATTTTCAAAATATCATATCATCCCAACCGTGATTTACGCCTAAGTATATAAAATTCTCACTTATATCTTATACCACCTATACGATATCGGCTACATGAATGTTTCTACTGTGTCCTATCACTACCATATGCTCCCCGATTGTCATATAAGTTATATGCTTCCTTATTGTCTCTCTCCACACCTCTTTGTTTTCCTTTTTCACGTTTAACATACATCTCATTCATTATCTCGCACTGCCCAACAAATGCAGCTACAGGGCATCTTTGTACATGTATATACTATTTTAACATTGAGTCTCTTGTCTTCTCATCGATAGGAGTCACCTCAACCTTTTTCCTTATATGTTCATTTCTTATTTTATCCTTCCTTATATGTCCACACATCCTTGTGATTGACTATCACAACTAAAAACAAATTGGTATGAAGTCTTTTATATGTATATATATATGTATATATATATATGTGTATATATATGTGTATATATATATATGTATGTATATATATGTATATGTATGTATGTATATATATATATATATATATATACACACACACACACACACACACATATAGAAGTCACACAATGAAGAACACATTTTAAGAATGAAAAACTATGAAACAATTTACGTGAATAAGGGAAAATGACTTGGTATCCAGCTCTCAATGCCCCCATCATATACATCCTTAAAATGATTATGTTCAATTCAGATTCAGATTACGTTCCCCTAAAAAGTGATTGAACAAGGGAGTCCACATAAACATAAAACAGGGTTCAGTAGCATGAAAACCAGAATTGCATCTTACAGATTGACATGCACCAAGGAACTCCACCAAAAGAAAACAAAAAGAACAAAAACAAGAACAAAAAAAACAAAAAAACAAAACTAGAGAACTCTAAAAACATAAAAAGAAATTAAACCAAGTATAAGATCTGATAATGCAAATCACAAAGATGGAAGTGAGAGAGAGGGCAGAATGGAAAATGCGCCTCACACAAAAGTAGGTCTCTGAGGAAACATAGTAAAACGAAACAAGAAAAAATAGGTTCTGATCCAAAATTCATTCCACTTAAGAATTAAGAGGCCAGCAAGCCACAAAGACTGTTTTCATCTTCATTCCATGTCAACTCCAGTTATTCATATATAATCCAAAAACTATTCAACTCCATTTTCCTTGTCTCAGGCCATTTGAAAACATCAACAAGTAGAAACTAGAAGTAAAAAGATCCCAAAAGGAAGTATAGAATCCAAAATCATCCATTAATTCATCAAGCGGGAGGCAATGAAGACATTAGAAAAGGAAAAAAAATAAAAAAAAAGGAGTCACATACATCAGCAGACACTGAAGAGCCTTGACCCTGCACTTCTGGGCTCAATACATCACCTATCGCTGACAAAATAACGCCCCAACATGTTTTCTTTTTCAAATTTTTTGGGATATTTTCACGACGCTGTAAAGAAGAATGAATCATTTCCCCAATATCCTGCAATGAAAAATCAATTGGCAGCGATATAAATCATATATTCACTCAAACTGTTGGAATATTGGCAAGGTGATGTACCATGACGTCACAAACTAAGAAACAAAGGCAAATGATAAATTTGAGACGGATTTTGCAAGTCTTAAAAGAAATCTTTAAGACTAGTGCTCAGGTGGTCCAATCAGGATAACCTCTAAATGGAATTACAGTAAAAAAAAAAAAAATTTTGACAAGTCCACAGACATTGTTGGGGTTAAGCCTAAACAAGAGTTTCAGACAATACCATATAACAAGCTCTTACGTTAAAGGTGCCTATAAAATTAGAATAGTCGCAAGCAATAATATAAGCAAGCAGACATAATAAAACCCTAAGCAGGAGTAAGGTACTGCTGCTATGTCTTCCTTCCTGCTTATTATTATTATTATTATTATTATTATTATTATTATTATTATTATTATTATTATTATTATTATTATTATTATTATTATTATTATTTATATTTACTGCTAGACGCATTTAGCATGAACTTCGTTATCAAGATGATGGCTCATATCCATCATACAGACGATCAAATAGCAGATGCCACAATGTTGTCAAAATGTGATAATGAGCTCTTATGCTAAGATATTTTCATAAAATCAGGATGGCTGCAACCAAGGGGAAAAAAGGCATACAATCCTATATGCATATGACTCCAATCTTCAGGAAAAGAAACTTGTATAGCAATCACGAAAAGTTAGCCTTGTAAGGAAAACAAATTACTCCCTCTGTCTAAAAAATATATTCATAATTGAATCTTAAACAAAGTGCAAATTACATTATGTTGAAAAGTCAACTATGTCAATATCTTTGGGATGGAGGGGACATAAATTGCTCACATAAAGGAACATCTAAAAAAAGGCGTTCTAGATGCACTAGGCTCCCACGTTTGCGCAGAGTCCGGCGAGAGACCAGATTGCTTCGCGATCTGATGTACGCAACCTTACCCTACACTTTGTGAAAGAGGCTGTTTCCGCGGGTCGAACCCGTGACCTCAAGGTCACAAAGCAGCAACCTTACCAGTTGCTCCACGGCCCGCCCTCTAAAGTGAAAAAGAAAAAGAAATGTAACCTGGCCAGGCGATACTTGAAGCACGACCACAGCAGTATGGCTCTTCATTGGTCCTGCAAAAACAGTTTTTTATTAATAACGCTAACATGAACACGTGTAGCCAAAAACATTTCCAAAAAGAAAGAAACCAGAAGGGGCAAACTACATGGAGATACGGACTACTTCACACATTAATTTTTCTACTGAAAACTTCCCAAAATATTATATAAATTTTCTCCGAAAATTAGGCATAACAGAAGATGACTTTCATAGATCTTCATTTGTAACACACTCCTTAGGCATGCAATAACTCCTGAAGTTTACAGATGTAAAGTCAGCAAAATACTCTAAAAGCAAAATATTCTATAGATAGAAAGAAGATGTGCCACTAATGTGAAGCCTACAGCGTTGGCCACACCTAGGAAGAGAGCTATCAGTAACTGCAAAGGCAGATATTCACGAAGGACAAAACTTTGCTAATGTTACCTGCCATTCCAATCTTTGTCGGAGATTTATCAAGACCAAAAGTATTTGTTCTCCCGCGAAGAGACTCCAGAAAACAGAAGGCAAAGGTAAAACAGGTGTGTCGACTAGATATAGGAGATTTGAAACTTATAAGGGTGCTTGTGTATATATAATGCGGATTTCACAAGTTGGGCACATAATTTTGTTACATAAAAGATTAGCAGCAACAGACAAGGTTCATGCACTACGGCCGAATTCATGTAGGAGCTGGTAAAATGCTTGAACTGTCCCCACTATATGTACATGGTAATAACCCAACCGTTTCTTAATCAATTATTCAAATTAAGAAATCATATATCATACTCTTTCACTCATAATCATTATTGGTAATTTCTACAATGCTGTTATCACATGGTGCCATTGGATTTTTAACTATTGGATCATGTCAACCATAGACCAAGTATGTCAGCCACCGATGGTGAAATGCATAATGATACCATGCTGTAACAGAAATATGAAATTTCAAGAATAATAATAACCTTCAATTGATATGTCGCTACAAAAAAAACAAAAGAAAAAACAAAAGAAAAAAAGAAAAAAAAATATATAAAGATGAAGGGAAATGTCAAACAACAAACACTAAACTTGAAACCTATGTTCTCTTGGCCATGGATAATAATAATTTGCATGTCCAAAATGAACTAAAGCAAGCAGCACCATGGCTTTGAAAATGAGAAAGTAAAGGCTTTAATCCACCACATACAGAATAGCTACCAGTGATTGATCCAAAATAGTGTAGGGCACCAAGTGCACCAACAAACTTTGTTGTCAAACCAACAAGAAACAGATGTATATCTGTGTCCATTATGTGTTGTGATAGAGAACATTTTTTTTCAAGTGTGATAGAGAACTTTAATTATGTACTTTCTTTGATTATGACAATGGAAGCAAATAGAAACAAAAAATAATAAATTATTGATTACGCGTGTACGCCTATATTATATAATGCAATCTATAGTGTAGGCATAGGGTAACATCAATCTGTTCTTTTTCTATAATCCAAATTAAGTCATTGTGCATAAAATGAAAAAAGAAGGCATTGTATAACATACTATGTACTAATAATTATAATTGAGAAATCCTAAACTCTTCCGGCACCACATGGGGTTGGGGTCCATTTAACTGTTGGATCATGGACAAAGTATATGAGCCAGGGTTGGTGAAAAATGTTGCAGTATAGTTCTGCAACAGCGTCTAATAGAATTTCTGTAACTACATTAACTATCTTTTGATGTGTTCAGTGCGAAAGTTCCTCTCTTGACATTACCACTGACGTTAAGCTTACAAAATTCAGTAGAAGAAACTAAATAATCAGAGCGAGGACTTCCGAGAACTAAAATATAAATAGAGGGAGATGCGAAAATACAAAAAGCGAACTTGAAATGTACATCTCTTGGCCATTGCCAATAACAGTTAGCAGGTTCAAAATGTTATAAAGCAAGAGCACCATTAATATGATGAGAAGTACAGATGTTCATCGCAACATACCGAAATTCTCATATTACATTACACATACATACACACAGATATCTATATATACTCAAAATACATAGTAATGCCTATATATATAGATAAATCCGTGAATACATACTACCCACAGGCTGATTTTCTTTTCTTTTCTTTTTTTTTGGTGTGTTTTTTGTTTTTCAGTCTGACAGAAAATATACATAGATGACTTTGGTTCCTATCACCATAATGGAGAAGTGAATTGTAAATACTGGCAGTTGCTAGCAAAGAGTACTACATGAAATCTTATTGCCCCCCCCCCCCCCCCCCCCCTCTCTTCTCAAAAGCTCTAAGTTTTGAGTCCTATTATTAGTTGTTGTCAAAAGAATCTTCTCATCCCAATTTTCCCCCAAGGTAAGACATCACAGTCAAGTCTACCAGATCCAAAAATGACAATTCCGGAAAAACTCCAACACTCATAAACAATAATTGGTATCAACTTTCTTCGAACATTTATTCAAATAATCAAAGAGCTTCAATTGCTACATGCAAAATGAGTCGGAAATACTGGAAAGTTAGAAGCTCACCATTGAAAACCAGTGCAGGAAACAAACGATGCCATAAATTTTGCAGCGGAAATAGAAGCTGAGCCGAAATAAAGCACAAAGAAAAACCACTTAATCATACTGTCGTGCTTTGCACTAGTCTCCGAGATTTCGTGCGTCAAGAAGCAAAAAGCCATGGATTTGCAAACATTTCTAAGCCGTCAGGATACTGTGTCACCGGAAGGGTAATTCTTCGATTCATTTGGGGCTCTCCGATTTCCAAACACGACGCTTCTTTTATCATTTTGTTCTTCTTGCCGTTTTTTCTTCCATCAAGAACCTGCCCCTGGTCGAGTGGTAGAATAAGAACAGAAATAGTCATCCATGGTTTCGTAAATATGGTTGATGAGACCAAAGTTCACCTGCTTGGATAAGACAAGATCTTCAAGATTAGCCAACAACTGTCAACGTAATTCAAGCTATGGTCAACGTAATTCAAGCTTAACTAGTTGACTAGTCAGCCTCGGCCACATGTCAGCTCGGCCAGAGGCCAAAATCATATTGAGCTCGGCCATCTTTTGAACGACTCAAAGCATATACAAGTGTTGACCTGATTAGGTTAGTCAGTGCAATTCACCTCGGCCAGGTGCCGAGGCCAAATTAGCTTGACAATCACCATATCTGATCAACGCTTAAGGCTGAAGTACTCTGGACAACCTGCTCAGCTCAGCTCGGCAAAACAGTCCTTGCCTTCTCGGCCGAACCACACTCGAAGTGACTCTACTGCCATAGCATGCTCAAGCAGACTCCTGCCACACAGCAAGTCTGACCTCTCAGCCCAACACGTGGCGCCACTTGGCCTTCATGCAGACTAAGATTGCCAACTGCGCAGCCCTTATTTCTACATGTCAATCATGTAAAGGAGAATTGCCAGCACAGCAATTCTTGGCTGCCGCGTGGCTATCATGCAAGCTCAAACTGCCACCTAGACAGCCAGGTGTCATCACCACCTTCATTCTGGGACACACAGCCATCAGCTTCATCAGCTATAAATACAAGCTTCTTCCGCAGTGGCAAGGGACTTTTTCCAACGTCTTGGCTCGGCCAACACTACGCCTCAGTCGACCCCCATAAACAGCCACACTCTCAGAGAGAGCCCGAAACATGTTACTTTTAACCTTTGTTTCTAGCATAAGCTATGCAACAAAATGCCCACAACTGACTTGAGCGTCGGAGGGTTTTCCCCAAGACAGTGACCCTGGGTCTCTAACGTTGTCTTTGCTTCTCAGGTTCCAGAGACGGACCCCAACGGAGAGCTGGCGTATACCACAAGGATCGTCTCCGATCCACCTGGTGAAGATCCGACTTCATCATCTGGCGCTAGAAGGAAGGGCCCCTAAAAACCTCTGTCTTTCCAAAAAAGTACCCCTTAAAGGGCCTTCTAAGCAACTAGCCTATTATCCGTCCCTAGGAAGATGGATAAAAATAGCCATAAAGGGGGCAAATAGTCTGCATCTCAAAGGCATGAGTGCTTCCCAAAGCCTCCCTTAGAACGAACTTCTCCAGCACCTGCAGAGTCTTCAACCCCTGCTGGATTCTCTTATGAGGAACATGTTAGAGCTATCGAGTATGTAGCCCAGAATCCTACTGTATTCCAGGCAGTGGTGAAAGAGATGAAAGGGAAAGCCCCAGTTGCAGGACCCAGTGAGGTCCATTTCAAAGACTCTCCTCATCAAAGAGAGCTTATAGAGTATACTCCGACTCGGCCCCGGTATTATCCCAAACGGGGGTGAGTTCATGGCCAAGACTAGACGCTCAGGTCGGCGATCTAGCCGCCAGCACTTCGTGTCCTAGCATTTAAAAGCTTTGGACTATCATCTGAAACGCGCACGGAAAGCGCTACTGCCACTCAGACATAGCAGAGAAGTTGACAAGGAGGCCGGAGTCCCACCGCCTGAAAAACGCGCTGCTCATCTGAGGCTGGGCGGCCGAGGCAAGGAAATGGTGCCTTTGTTGGCCCCCAAGACCCATATTCTACCTGCTGTGAGGGAAGAGGGTATAGCAAGAGATCCCAAGCCCTTGTCAGGACCAAGTAATAAAAAGGATTTCCGCCTATACTGCCTCTTCCACCAGGATCTTGGGCATGACACAGAGAACTGCAGGCAGCTCACTTGGGAGATTGAGTGCCTAATTGAGCTCGGCTACTTACAACGTTATTACAATCCGAGGTCTAGGCTGCATAACCTTCACTCAGCCTCCTCCAGATGAAAAGTGCCGACCCGATCACAGACGTCGGCCACCTGATGACGAAGACCCAGACATGGTTGGGCAGATGTTGCGGGTTTTTGAGCGAGTAAGGCCGACCTGAAGGCAAAGGTCTACAACTCAAAAGGACCATGACCCAATCTCCCCATAAGCCGATTAGATATAAAGCAGAACTCTCTCTCAACGAATGGGACATGAAGGCCCCCCATCATCTTACTCAAGTTTTTAGCCAGCTCAGCTCGGCGTCATATTCTGAGAATAAAATTCTAGCCCAGCTCAGCTCGGCACCTTATTCTGCTCCGCACTTAGCCTGTGTTGGAGGCTTAATTATTTGATCCTTCACCTTATGGTTCATGAGGAGATTCATCCAGATCGCGGGAAGTTCTGTGCCTACATGACGTCCATTTTACGGTTCGTAACAGAATTGGGGCCCGACAAGATTCGCGCCTAGCCGATCTCTGTCTTATGGCTCGTAAAGGGACTAGGGACACGAACTTTCCCATCTATGTGACTTATCTCTTATGACTCACAAGATCAGGGATCTCATGCATTGCGCACCCAACAACGACATTAAAGATTCAACTCGGTCTTAAGGCTCGTCAGGGGTTTCACCTCGGCGTGTTTATTCGTTTTACAGTGGGCCTCGGTCTTAAGGCTTGTCAGAGGTTTACCTTAATTCTTTCAAGGCCTCGGCTATATGGGTCTAAGAGGGCCTCAGCTCGGACAAAACGCCCTCCTGCGCTGGGGGTTCAACTGCTTGCTCTCTTCCTTATGGTTTTAAGGGAGCCCCCGAATGCAACATGTTTTGCACCTCCAACATAGTGACCTCAGTGGTCACCCCTGTTCTCTGCTTAATGTTTTTAAGGTAACCTCGAGCGTGACAGGTTTTACGCCTCGGCAAAATGACCTAAGTGGTCTTATTCCTCTGTCTTATGGTTTTAAGAAGATATAAATCGGCCGTTACAAGGGAAAGCTGGGCCATATAATTCTATCTCGGCCGTTACAAGGGAAACCTGGGCCATATAATTCTATCTCGGCCGCTACAAGGGAAACCTGCGCCATATAATTCTATCTCTGCCGTTACAAGGAAAACCTGGGCCATATAATTCTATCTCGGCCGCTACAAGGGAAATTTGGGCCATATAATTCGATCTCGGCTACTACAAGGGATATCTCGGCCATATAGACTCGGCTCGGCCCAATAGCTTCTATTAGAGATACTCAGCTTCAAAAGTTTCAAGTCAAAATGGGCAAACTATTTCCCAGGGCAGAATAACCGAGCAGAGCATAACATTACGGCATAGCCAAGGAATTTCCTTCGACTGACTCTGAGTTGTCATCTCAGATTTTACTTAGCCTATTTTCGACTGAGATAGGTCTACCAATTCAGCTCAAGAGCTCGGCAGACCTTATTCTTATTCTTAAGCTGGCCCAGCCCAGCAGGATGACAGGATTATTCTAAACTTAAAAATTTGCAGATTTAGTTTCTTTTATTAAAACTGTCTGCAGCATGAGAAATCTGCCAAGTGCAGAACCGACATTAAATCTCGGCAGTAATAAATTTGGAGACTTGGTTTTAAATACTAAGAAAGAAATTCTGAAGGAAAAAACAGAATAGAGAAAAAGCTGAATGCAAGAAGCTGAAGAAATACACAAAGTGTCAAACACTTAGAAATTTCCATTGAAAAGATTCAAGCACAGAGATGCAACTAGCCTACTCGGCCCTATTACAAGGAAAACCTAAGTCTACTCCTCGGCCTCCCTCAGATCAGCTCCACTCAGAATGTTACGACCCGAGATTCCGGGCTAGTGGAAATGATGAAAATAGAACACAAATGCGATGTTGATGAAATTTCGGTGGAATTTAAATTTTATTTAGAATTAATAAAGACATTGACATTAAATATCGGGGTTAGAAACGTTTAGAAAAATAACCGGAAGATAAGTTAACGGATATAGCGAGACTGATGGGATTAGTTAATGAATGTTTTGGACATACGATGCGCTTTAATTAAATTAGTCGGTAGTAACATAAGTATATAGATATAAACTAAATCAAATAAAAATACCCGATAGGATAACTACAATACACATTAGTATCACATTTTCTTCCACTTTACACTACATGTCAAATAAAACAAAACCTTCACCACCCCTTCCCACTTGACCACCCACTCCCCAACTCACATGTTACAATCATTTCTTTTATTCCTTCTTACACATTCTCTCCCACTCCCATTACACTACACCTAATACATCCAAACCCTTATCCTACCTTTATAATAAAAAAATGTATACACTCACTCCTTCTCACCATATTTTCGGCAGGCCAAAGAAAAAGAGGAGACAACCTTTCTTTTAATTATTCCACCCATCACTCCACCATCACTCTTTCTCTTTCTTTATATCCTATTTTTTGGTCTAAATTTCCAACCCTCAACCGAAAGTTGCACTTAAAAGGGGACAAGCATTCAACCCATTTTCTTCCACTTTCTTCCCACCTTTACTCTATTTTCTCCACAAGAAAATTTATCTCCTCCTCCACTACCTTCACTCTCGGCCGAGCCTCATAAGAATGCAAGAAGGAGATTTCTTCTTCATCTCAAACCACATAATAACTCCTACACCAAGTTTTAAACAACACTCCATCAACTAAGAAAGATTCAAGAAGGTTGTAGCATGTAGAATCAAAAGCAAGTAAGATAAGAATTTTATGAAGTTTAAGTTTGATTCTTCCATATAATTAGTTTCATAAGTTGTACACTAACTCTCCTTTTTGGGCATCATAACCGTATACACCAAGGAGAAGGAGGAGAAGTATGTTCTTCAAATCCAAGTGAAGGAATCACCATCTAAGAGTAAGAAAGTAAATCAAGGCAAGTTTTCTTCTTAGATCCTACATGGTTTTACAAATACTAAGTATTTATGTTCATATAAAAGTTGGATCATCATGTAGTATGTTCAAGATTTCTTCTCAAGAAATTATAGATCTATGTTTGAGTAATAAGCATATATACATTATATATACATACACACGTACACTATATACATGTATAGACATTATATATATACACGCATGCCTATACATATTATAAAAATATGTATGTTGATATATATATATATATATATATATAGGTATAAGTGTATGGATCTACATGTATGTATATACGGATCTCCATATATATGTATATATATATATGTAGGAATAGAGGTGTAGATGCATATAAATAAATATACTGTTTTGTATAAAAGTAGATAAACATATATATATATATATATATATATATATGTGCGGTTGTGATATAAATGTATGTATAGATGTATAGTTATATATATATATATATATATATATATATATATATATATAGACATAGATATATATACGGTTTATACCCACATATATACATATATCTCAATGTTTTTAGGTATACATATATATATAAATATGTATATACGGAAATTATATATATATATATGTATATACAATATATAAAATTTGTCTTTAAGACCATTTAAGGTTAAAATATGTTGTTACATATTTTATGTATACATATATAAAAATGAATAAGTTTTGAATATTATATAATGTATCATAAAATGACTTATATATGTATATACCATGTATATATATTCGGCCAATAGGCCTTAGTGACAAAAATGATTTCATTATATTTTTATACAAGTATATATATGTATATATGATGAATATGTTAAAATATGAAAATGAATAAGTTTTGGATATTATACAATATATGATAAAATGATATATATATATACCACATATATATATATTCGGCCATTAGGCCTTAGTGACAAAAATGATTTCATTATATTTTTATACAAGTATATATATGTATATATGATGAATATGTTAAGATATGAAAATGAATAAGTTTTGGATATTATACAATATATCATAAAATGATTTATATATATACCATGTATATATATACATTCGGCCATTAGGCCTTAGTGACAAAAAAATGATTTCATTATATTTTTACACAAGTACATATGTATATATGATGAATATGTTAAGTTATGAAAAGTTAAGTATGTAAATTATGTATTAAGTTATGAAAAGTATGAAACATAAATAGGCCATATTTATGTATGTGTAAATATAAGACTATTAACTTTTACAATGTATGTACATGATATGTTACATGTTATATATGCTAATATAGATAGGTTATGATAAAATGTAAGTTATGAAATCTTAGATGAAATGCGAAGTAATTAGAAATTTTCATGATGTAGGCATTTAAGTTATGAATTATGAAATGTAAGTGTGGAATAGAAGTTACCAAATGATTGTGTGATGATAATGGAAAGAAGGGGCTGTTTTAGTGTGATAGCCGAATGGTATTTATTTGAAGGTGAAAATGGTATTTTCTTTAAGTGGTGATACGTAGAAGGAAATTAAGTAAGTGATGATATTACAAAATGTAGAATGACCAAAGTACCTTCATATAACCGAGTCTCATGTTGCATGAAATCAAAGTTTGAAAAGTTATGTTTTTGAATCCCATGTTTTAAAGTTCATATGCATAGGAATAATAAAACACGAGACGGATGATTCCAATGACCCATGTTATGTCCATGATCATGATTATGTTATGTTATGTTGAAGCGCTGTCCTGACATCAGGACCGGAGTGGTAGGTGTCAGGGGCCCATGTTTACGTTATGGCTGAGTGTAACACCGGGTCTGGGACACGGGATCTCAGGCATAATGCGTCACCGTTAGCACATGTGCATATGATTCATGATGTTATGTCGCACATGTACTATATGGTGAATCATTCGGTATGTCGTGCGTTATTATTCTTATGAAAAGTGATATAGCCAATGATGAAAATGTTATGCCTTCATGTTATGAAAATGTCATGTTATGCAAGTTATGAATATGTCATTTTACGCAAGCTATGAAAATCACACCAAGTTGTGAAATGTCACGTTTATGAAAAGTCATGATTACGAAAAAGTCATGTTTATGAAAAGTCATTTTATGAAAAGTCATGTTTTATGCATCACATCATGACCATGTTACCTTAGAGTTATGATTAAGAATTCTTTAAGTATATGACAGCACTACAGTGGACAAGGTAGTGTTAAGTATGAAAATGTAGTACATGTAAGGTAGGCAAAGATGGTATAAGTATAAATTAGGAGTTAAGTATGGATGTAGTATGATGTTACGGATTAAGCAGAATGAGATGCTGTTATGCTATGTATGTTTTGAAATCTTCCTTATTTACCTGTTTTTACATATATGATATGATACTTACTTGTTAAAAAGGAGACGTGCTTATTATACTCAAAATGTATGGTTATTATGATTTGTTACCCCGTCTCCCCATGTATGATCCACATGTCGTATCTGGTAAGACTACTTGCTGAGCGATTAAAAGTCGGTGGCTATCGCTCATACTTGCCTCATTTATAACTTTTCAGATAACAGGTATCACTATACAGACTCGTTGAAGATATGCTAGATATACCATTGATAACGAAGAGCATACTGAGAGATTACTTCGAAGGCATTAAGTTTCGGATTATGATGTATGATAGAAGATTTAGGTATTCTGTGCATGATGATTTGTACAGTTTATGATGTAGTACATTGCATGTCGATTATGATTGGTTTATATTATGATGCTTCCGCTGATCGATTCATTATTCATGTCGACATGTACATGTATAGTATCGACGCCTTGTACTCTATGGAGTAGAGTACGGCGGGTGCACTGAGCTGGAACCCTGGTTTCGGGCGGGGCGGTACACAGAAACTGCTCAAATTGAGAATCAAAATCCTGCTCAGCAGTTGAATTATAGAGTTCAGTGAGCCGAGGGTCTTCTTTATTCAGTTGGGGGCAGACCTCCGAGCAAACATCAATTGCCTTTGTCTGACCCATCTGCATGGCCGAGCCCTGGAGAAGTAACAAGTTTTCTTCGAACTACTTGGATCTTCTGAACGCTGCCATTGCTTCAGCCTTTGCTGCTGCCAGCTGCTTACCAGTACGCCGCATTAATGGCTCAAAATCGATTAGCCTTCCCTCCCTGCTCGGCTCGGCCAAACTAATCTCAGGGCAAAGTGATGAGACCAAAGTTCACCTGCTTGGATAAGACAAGGTCTTCAAGATTAGTCAACAACGGTCAACGTAATTCAAGCTACGGTTGATGTAATTCAAGCTCAACTAGTTGACCGGTCAGCCTCGGTCACATGTCAGCTCGGCCAGAGACCAAAATCGTATTGAGCTCGGCCATCTTTTGAACGGCTCAAAGCATATACAAGGGTCGACTTGATTAGGTTAGCGAGTGCAGTTCACCTCGGCCAGGTGCCGAGGCCAAATTAGCTTGACAATAACCCTATCTGATCAACGCTTAAGTCTGAAGTACTCTGGACAACCTGCTCAGCTCAGCTCGGCAAAACAGTCCTTGCCTTCTCGGCCGATCCAAACTCGAAGTGACTCTGCTCGGCCATAGCATGCTCAAGCAGACTCCTGCCACTCAGCAAGCATGACCTCTCAGCCCAACATGTGGCGCCACTTGGCCTTCATGCAGACTAAAATGGCCAACTACGCAGCCCTTATTTCCGCATGTCAATCATGTAAAGGAGAATTGCCAGCACATCAATCCTTGGCTGCAGCGTGGCTATCATGCAAGCTCAAACTGCTACCTAGACAACCAGGTGTCATCAAACACCTTCATTCTGTGACACACAACCATCAGCTTCATCAGCTATAAATACAAGCTTCTCCCGCAGTGGCAGGGGACTTTTTCCCAAGATCTCGGCTCGGCCAATACTACGCCTCAGCCGACCTCCATAAACAGCCATACTCTCAGAGAGAGCCTAAAACAGGTTACTTCTAACCTTTGTTTCTTGCATAAGCTATACACAAAAATGCCCACAACTGACTTGAGCGTCGGAGGGTTTTCCCCAGGCGAGTGACCTTGAGCCTCTAACGTTGCCTTTGCTTCTCAGGTTCTAGAGACGGACCCTAACGGAGAGCTGACGGCATGCCACAAGGATTGTCTCCGTTCCACCTGGTGAAGATCCGACTTCATCGATGGTGATACACTTGAAATTTTTTTTGCCTAATCCCAACACCATGTTAAGGTTGTCTTCTCTTTTCTTCTTTTTTCCCATTTTCTGCAGGTTTCATTATACATCTTTGGCAATTTTGTTTTATTTATTTCGTCACACAAAGGAATAACTTTTATTTAAAAAAATAACATTACCTTTTATAAAAAGTATACATTATATTAAAATAAGTTAAAAAGAATGGGAAAAGAAATACCCTCAATTGGAAGAAAATATTTGTCATTGTTTAAACACGATATTACAATCATACTCAAGTTAATAGTTTAGATTTATTTTCATGCTCTGAACACAAAAATAAATCTAATCGATAAACACACAAAAAAAAAAAAACTATCCGTCTAGATTTATTTTTTCTGGTAACGAGGAACATTTTTCTTGGTCGCAGACAAGCGATGACTGAATTTATCAACTAAGTTTGATTATATTAAGATGGATTGGATTTTGTTATTATGGAAATAAACTTCAAAATTTCTTGCCTAATTCTGGTATCAATTGATGATAAGAAAGAGAAAGACATTAAAAACCTAAATGCTACCAAGTGATACGGAAAAATGAGCAATTACGTTTCAATAATTGGATTTACAACCATTTTCCCTTACAAAACGTTACAATTTGATTTAATTTGTCCTTGGTGTTGGATAGTTTTGATCCGTTGAATACCTATTTTCACCACTAGCCTGTCTTATACTCTCGATTCAACAAAACATATTATTCAGATTTTTGAACAATAATCGTACATAGTATATCCAACATCATCAAAAGTTATCAGTAGAGTCTGGAAAGGATGAGGGTCAGACAAACAATACTTTCATCCTAAATAATATAGAGTTTGATTGCAGTGAGACTTCGGTTCTATAAATACCTGCATTCAGAAGCGAAATGTAATTAAATCAAGAACTTCTATTTTATTGTTAGAAGTATATGTCCAATGTTATATACATATGGTCCGGGCACTCTCAGAAGCCTCTCAATTCATCCTTACCGAGTTCGACCTCAAGCCAAATCTGATCTTACTTAGCCCATGCCCGAAGCAGAACTTGGTTTCTATTAAGGAAACGGCACCACACACGGCACCTCATTCCTCTCAACCGAATAGTTAGCCTCAACCGTGTGGTTAGCTAGGATGCTAGCTATACTAACAACTTGTAGTTAGTCTTGTTGTTATATCAATCTTTTAGTTGTACCCAACATTTGTTGGATGGTTGTATCTTTTAGTTTGTATTCTCATCTTGTTGTAAAGGTTATATAACCACATGTAAAGGATATACAAGATATGAATGAAATTATCTTCTTTCTTTTGAAATCTTTCATGGTATCAGAGCCAACCGGCTCCAACGAGTTCCTCCAAGCACAGCCGTCGACTTAGGCTCAATGGCGGAAAGTTCCTCCCTTAAGCATGACTCTCTTGATGGAGTCATTGCAATCAATGTAGCAGCACAGCTACCTATTAAGCTTAACAAAACTAATTTTCTTTCGTGGAAAGCGCAATTTGATACCCTCCTATATGGGTATGACCTAATGGGATTTCTTGATGAAACCACTCCGTGTCCACCACAGCACACGGTTGGTCAAGATGGTGCAAAAAAGTCGAACCCTGATTATGCTATCTGGATTCGACAGAACTTTTGCTTCATGCTATCTTGGCATCAGTTTCTGAAGGCGTGGTGCCACTTATCGCCACTGCCTCATCTTGTCGTGATGCTTGGCTCAAGCTTCACCGTCTGTATGCTAACAAGTCTCGTTCTCGCGTTATGAATCTCAAAGAACGCCTGACTAATATCACTTGTGATACTCAACCAGTTGATGATTATCTCCAGACTATTAAGGGCATTGCTGATGAGTTAGCCCTTGTTGACACTCATATCAGTGATGATGATTTATCTATTTTTGCACTAAATGGACTCAGCAATAACATTCGTGAAATTGTTGCTGCTATTCGAGCTCGTGATACGCCCATTTCCTTTGAAGAGCTGCACGACAAGTTGGTAGAACATGAAGCTTTTCTCAAACGAGAAGAGAATCGCAGTGGAGCAGTTGTTACCGTTCACAACACCCAAACTAAACCTGGGCGTCATGGTGGCTCCAACGGTAACCAGGGAGGGATGCGGCATAGCGGTGGCCATCCCTTTCCTGGGAAGCCGTCCCCTCATCAGGGACCAGCAGGGTTCAGTCAGAAGGGGTCCAATTCTAGGTCCTCGCGTTACCCTTCTCAACCTGGGGTAACTTGTCAGTATTGTCAGAAACGGGGCCACACAGCACGTCAGTGCTATTCGTTGAAGCGATCATTGCAGCAGCAACCCGAAGTCCATCACACCACTCCTGGGCCGGTGCAGCAAAACTGGATCTTGGATTCTGGTGCATCCACTATGTTACAAATGATTTGAACAATCTCACCCATCACCAAACATATGAAGGTCCTGATGATGTTCTTTTAGGCGATGGGTCTAGCCTTGGCATCAATCATACCGGTTCTTCTTTCCTTCCCACTTCTGCTAAACCCTTAATTTTATCTAATGTTTTGCATGTTCCTTTGCTTACCCGAAATCTAATTTCTGTCTCTAAATTTTGTCAGCACAACAATACTTCTATTGAGTTTTTTCTTTTTTCTTTTGTTGTTAAGGATCTCAAAAAGGGGGCGCAACTTGCTCACGGGCAGACCAAGGGTAATGTGTACAAGTGGGACATGGGTGCACCGGATCCTCCAGCCGTCGCTCCAGCCGAACCTCCTTTGGCTTCTTCTCCGCGTGTTCATGTCAGCACCAAGTCGTCCGTTGACACTTGGCATCATCGTCTTGGACATCCGTCCCAACCTGTCTTTCAGATTCTAAGTCGTAATAATTTTTCTATTTCATCTAGTCATTCGCTTGATACGTTTGTTTGTGACTCATGTCTTAGTAATAAGAGTCATCGTCTACCTTTTCATTCTTCGTCAATAGTAAGTCGTGGACCACTTGATTTAGTCTACTCTGATGTTTGGGGGCCTTCCCCAGTTGAGTCTATTGATGGATTTCGCTACTACATTCTCTTTATTGATTATTTCACAAAATATGTGTGGTTGTTCCCTATGTCCAGAAAATCTGACGTATCTACTATTTTTCCCAAATACAAATTCATGGTTGAAAAAATTTTTCGACGCCCACTTGTAACACTTTATACTGATGGTGGCACTGAATATAAGGGCCTTACAAATTTTTTTGAATCCGAAGGAATTACTCATATGGTTTCGCCCCCCTATACTCCGGAACATGTGGGTTCTGCTGAACGTAAACATAGACATGTGGTTGAAACTGGGTTGGCATTGCTTCACCGTTCGGCCTTGCCATCTACTTTTTGGTCTTATGCGTTTCTCACTGCAGTCTATCTTATTAATCGGCTGCCTACTGCAGTTCTTCGTGACAAAACCCCCTATGAATGTTTATTCTCTAAGCCCCCTACATATCATGCTTTACATGCATTTGAGTGTTTATGTTTTCCTTGGCTACGTCCATATTCAGATCACAAGTTAGCGCCACGTTCTAAACCATGTGTTTTTGTAGGGTATTCAAATACTCATCATGCGTACAAATGTCTAGACATTTCCTCCAATCGTCTTCATCTTTCTCGTCATGTGCAATTTGTTGAGCATCATTTCCCTTTTGCTGCCATTCCCCAAACTTCTTCTTCGCAGGTGGCGTCGTCCGCATGGTACCCCGAAGAATCCTTGCTCGCTGCTCTTCAGCCTCCAGTGGACACCATCCCCTCTGCGCCGTCTCCTGTTCGCGAGCCTGTTGCGTCCGGTGCCAACCCTTCCAGGTACGGTACCACTTCTCCACCACCTCCCCCTTCTTCCGCCCCTTCCCTGGATTCCAACCCCGCACACCCAACCCCAGCCGAGACTCCTGCTTCCCCTCCTCCGCACTCTTCTGCACATCCTATGATCACTCGTGCATGCAACCCTATTCGTTGTCCCAAGCAATTCCCAGACTACGTTACTCTACACAATACCACTAAACATCCCCTACCTCCCACCCTTGAACCCACATCTGTTAAACACGCTCTCCGTGACCCCAAGTGGTGTGCTGCGATGGATGACGAGCTTGCTGCTCTTGCTCGTAATCATACATGGGATCTTGTTCCTCCTCCTTCGGGCCATAACTTGGTTGGGTGTAAGTGGGTGTACCGTATTAAACGTAACTCTGATGGGTCTATTGCTCGTTATAAAACTTGTCTTGTGGCTAAAGGTTTTAATCAGCGTCCTGGTATTGATTATCACGACACTTTTAGTCCTGTGGTTAAACCTACTACTGTTCTTGTGGTTCTTTCGCTTGCATTATCCTATGGGTGGTCTATATCTCATCTTGATGTAAATAATGTTTTTTTGAATGGTCATTTAACAGAGGACGTTTACATGACTCAACCCTCAGGCTTTGTGGATTCGACCTATCCTACGCATGTCTGCCATTTGCGGCGTTCGTTATATGGTCTCAAACAAGCTCCTCGGGCTTGGTATACAGAGTTGAAAAATTTTCTACTCGGCTATGGTTTTTGTAATTCTAAGTCGGATACATCTTTTTTTATCTATTGTTCTGACAACATTACAATCTACTTTCTTGTCTACGTTGATGACTTGCTTGTTACAGGCAACTGCGACACCTCCATTCGCAAGTTTGTTGACTCTTTAGGTGCTCGTTTTTTGCTCAAGGAGCTCGGCCCTCTTCACTACTTCTTGGGTGTTGAAGCCCTCTTCACTACAGCAGGTCTACATCTTTCTCAAGATAAGTACATTCGTGATCTTCTTGCAAAGTTTCATCTCGATGGCATCAAGGATTCTACTACACCTATGTCCTCTAGTGGCCGCTTAGTCCTTCATGATGGCACTCCTTCCGCCGATGCAAAACAGTATCGTAGTCTTATTGGCGGCCTTCAGTACCTGCTACTTACGCGTCCTAACATTGCCTTTGCAGTCAACAAGCTTGCGCAGTTTATGCACGCACCCACACAAGCCCATTGGACGCCTGCCAAACGCCTCCTTTGCTATCTCAAACATACTGTGCATCATGGGCTACTTCTTCGTCGTCAACAACCGCTTCGGTTACATGCGTTTTCTGATGCTGACTGGGATGGTGATCATGATTCCTATCGCTCCACTACTACTTTTCTTCTATTTCTAGGCGACAATCCTATTTCGTGGTGTTCTAAAAAACAGCGCATTATTGCTCGTTCATCTACTGATGCTGAGTATCGTGCCGTTGCTTCTGCTGCTGCTGAAGTTACTTGGGTTACTAATCTTCTCCTGGAACTAGGTGTACGGCTCCCACACCTCCCGGTTATTCGCTGTGACAACTTAAGTGCAACATACGTATGTGTCAATCCCGTCTTTCATAGTCGCATGAAACACATTGCCCTGGACTATCACTTTGTCCGCGAAAAGGTTGCCGCCGGCTCCCTCCAAGTTACTCATGTGTCCACTCATGATCAATTAGCGGACGTTTTAACGAAGCCATTAGCTAAAGATCGGTTCCTCATGCTATGGTCCAAGATTGGCATTTCCGATGGAACCGCCATCTTGCGGGGGCGTATTAAGGAAACGGCACCACACACGGCACCTCATTCCTCTCAATCGAATGGTTAGCCTCAACCGTATGGTTAGCTAGGATGTTAGCTATACTAACAACTTGTAGTTAGTCTTGTTGTTATATCAATCTTTTAGTTGTACCCAACATTTGTTGGATGGTTGTATCTTTTAGTTTGTATTCTCTTTTTGTTGTAAAGGTTATATAACCACATGTAAAGGATATACAAGATAGGAATGAAATTATCTTCTTCCTTTTAAAATCTTTCAGTTTCAACATAGATCTGCAACTATGTCTGCTAACACGCGATGAAGCGATTATCTAGCCAAAAACACAGAGGGATTTGGTGGTTTAATATAAACCGCAATGAGACAGCCAAATAGCGTATAGTAAATGTAGCTCGATACATAAAAGCATCCTGCACGAGGTTGTTTTCACGAATCAAAGCTATGGACTCGACGATGGTTTTTAGAACTCGGATAGCACAAGCTTTGGCTAAAATAGACCCTACATGTAGGCAGTAAGTGTTAGAATTTACTTATCGAGAAACTCATCTGTCTCACTATACATTTGTCAACAAAACTGGACTACAAAGCACATGCAAATCTGTTTCATGGTAAAAATTGTTCATGATACAAATACAGGATATAATGCAGGAAGTTGATGACAAAGTAAAAAAAAACAGATTTTGCTGAAAATTATCACATGGGAAGATGCTTTACAATGGAAAATGTGAACTTATGTCCACCAAAAGAAGCTTTCTTATGAGGATGATTTCTTGAAGGAAATCATTACTCCTCCTGGGATTTACCTTTGAAAACGCAGCAATGTGAGTTTGGTTGTACCAGTCTGCTACCATCAAATTGCTTGATTTCAACATGAGCAAGTGTTCCCCTATCTACGCATATGAACGTAACAGCCATTACATCGGGATTAGACCGTGGCACCTAGAAGGAGGTGATCCCACAGATCTTGCAGAAAGTGTTTGGCTATGTGGGTACCAAAAGTATACTTTGTTTGGAAGTCCTTGGAATCTCCCAGAAGCTTAAATCTATCTGACAGGGACAATAATAAGTATGTTTCCTCTCATCGAACAATCAGAGCAGTTGCATTCCCAGGCCACAACACTGGCTGGTGTTATAATAGTTTGTAAAGGTAATGGGATGGAGGATAGATGCATGAGATGGTGTTAAAATAACCAAGAATAGCTTGACTAGTGACATGGATTGTTCTATGTCTCAATTGGATAGATCCATGTGGCTTGAAAATGAAGTTGAATATTCTGACGGACATAGATCGATCGAAGTAGTCTGGATGAGAATCTGAAACTTACTGTGAGACATCGATCGATGACATCGATCGATCGATGTGTCAACAGAAGTGACTTTTCACCAGGATTTGCATCTTATGCACCAAGGGACATACCCAATCGCCATGCAACGACCAACGTCGTCTTTTTGGAGTTTGAGAGCCTATAAATAGGCTATTGAAACCCATTAGAAGATGTATCTTGCAACCATACTAAACTATTGCATCCAAAGTTCTTCTCTCAAATAAATTCTACTCTTGGTTTGAAAGTTCATTGAATCTCAATCTTATTTGCTGAGAATTAAAGATTGTTGGCTGTTGTATCCTAGGAGGAAGTTTGCTTACAACCCTGCAGCAACTAGTGGGGGCAAATATTCCTTACGGAAAGTGTGTCATTCATGCCTCAAGTCAAGTTCTACATCCTACTCTCATTTTCTCTTTGTGTTGTTCTTGTTTCCATTTTTATAACAATCATAAGGAATAATTGAGATGGATTCAAAGACGTTTCTGAATCAAGAGAGCATGAATTTAGACCGATTCGATGGTACCAACTATCTTCGGTGGAAGGACAAGATGTTGTTCCTCCTGACTGCACTTCAGATTGGGTATTGTTTGGACCCAAATCTGAAGGACTCGCCGACTCCACAAGAAGAGGACTCCGAGGAGGTGAAGGCCGCTTGGAGAAAGAGGCATGAGGATAATATGCTGTATCGTGGGCATATTCTCAACAATCTGTCAGATCGTATCTACGATTTGTTCACGACAACGTCATCACTAAAGGATATATGGAACGCCTTGGAGTTCAAATACAACAACGAGAAACAAGGCGCGAACAAATTCCATGTGATGAAATATTTTACTTTTTAAGATGGTTGAAAATTTATTAATCATGGACCAAGTGCACGAGTTGCAGGTCATTGTTTCCAAACTCAAAAAGTTGGGTGTGGAAGTTTCTGAGGCATTGCAAGTAGGAGGGATAATCGCAAAGCTCCCCCTAGTTGGAATGACTACAGGAAGAAATTACTGCATTCAACAGAATCCTTTTCCTTTGAGCAACTTTAGAAACATTTGAGAATTGAAGAGGAGGCTAGAAGTCTCGTCAAAAGACATGTTTCTGATGATACACCTAGAGTGCATTATGTCAAAGGGAAAACATGGAGTTGGGTTGGAAACAAACGAAAGAACTCCGATTTATCTGAATCCATTGACAAGACAGAATCCAAGAAAGGCAAGAGATGCTATAATTGTGGCAAGAAAGGACACCTCAAGAAGGACTGTTGGTTTCGAAAGAAACAAAAACAGGATGGTAATTCTCAAATTACCAACAATGCAAACATGGTAAACGTTGAGACTGGTCAATTGGTAGTAATGGTTTCCGGATTGCATGTTGGTATGGTAATGGAACTACATATGGTTATGAACAAAATCACAAACGACTGGTGGTTCGATTCAGGTACAATTGTACACGTATGCAACAATAGAGCTCTATTCAAGACCTATCAAGTTGTGGATGATAGCCAACAAGTTCTGATGGGAAACCGAAGCGCCACAAAAGTCTTGGGTAAAGGTAGTGTAGAATTAGACTTTAATTCGGGAAAGAAGTTGTTATTAGTCAACGTTCTACATGTACCTGAGATTTCAAAGAATCTCATTTCTGTTAGTCTTGTTTGTAGAAATGGATTTAAGATTGTAATGGAGGGGGACAAAATTATATTGTCCAAGAATGATATCTTTGTCGGCAAGGGTTATGCTTGCGACGGGATGTTTAAGTTGAGTATCAATAAAAATTCCGTAGTTTGTGTTTACTCTGTTGATTCTTCTTTTTCATTGTGGCATGATAGACTTGCTCATATTAGTAGTACTACTATTAAATTCATGTCTAAGCATGCCTTAATTTCTTGCAAAGATGAAAATGAAAGAACATGTGAAGTATGCATACAAGCTAAAATGACAAAGAAACCGTTTTCAAAAGTAGAACGGAAAACCGAACTCTTAGAACTTGTTCATTCATACATTTGTGAATTGAACGGTGTTTTAACCCGATGTCGAAATTGATATTTCATAACTTTCATTGATGATGCCTCTAGATATACTTATGTATATTTACTAAGACATAAAGATGAACCCTTTGACATGTTCAAAGTCTATAAAATGGAAGTTGAAAATCAATCGGGATTGAAAATCAAAGTTCTAAGAAGTGATCGTGGTGGTGAATACTTTCCTCTTGAATTTAATCAATTCTGTGAGGAGAATGGTATCATTCACCAGAAAAGTGCTCCGTACACATCCCAACAGAATGGTTTGGCTGAAAGGAAAAATAGAAGTTTAGTTGACATGCTAAATGCAATGTTAATAAATTCTGGTTTGCCAAAGAAATTGTGGAGAGAAGCCTTGTTAACGGCTTGTCACATTCATAATAGGATTCCTTCTAAAAAGTTTTAGGTTGCTCCATACGAATTATGGAAGAAACAAAGACCAAATCTAAGTTATCTTAGAGTTTGGGGTTATCTAGCCTATTATAGAGTTCCGGATCCGAAGAGGACTAAGTTGGGGCCAAGAACTCTTAAAGGTGTCTTTATTGGATATGCCAAAAACTCTAAGGCATATAGGATTCTAGATTTAAAATCCAATATAGTTGTTGAATCTAGAGATGTTGAATTTCTTGAGAATAAATTCTTGAGAACAGATTCAATTCAAGGTTCAACAAGTGAAAATTTGAATGAACCAATTGTTGGAGACTTTTCCAATGATCCTTCTAGTGTTGATGATCAAAATCAAAATTCTACAACTGAGGTTAGAAGAAGTCAACGTGCTAGAAAGGAAAAGTATTTACATCCGGACTTCATTTCTTTGCAATCTATTACTTTCTTAGTTGAAGGTAATAGGACAAATGTGTTTAATCAAATACCTATTGTGTCAAGCGTGGAAGACAATCCAAAATCCTATAAGGAGGCGATGCAATCGAGAGATGCATCATTTTGGAAGGAAGCAATTGATGATGAGATGACCTCGTTATTGTCCAACAATACGTGGATCCTCACTAATTTGCTCCAAGTTCTAAAGCAATTGGATGTAAATGGGTGTTTAAAAGAAAAATAACACCGATGGTTCAATTCAAACGTTTAAGGCTAGATTAGTAGCCAAAGGTTTAGACAACAAGAAGGGATAGACTATTTCGACACATATGCTCCTGTAGTAAGAATAACATCCATTAGAGTGTTGATAGCATTAGCATCCATAAATAACTTGGTTATTCATCAAATGGATGTTAAGACTGCATTTCTCAATGGTGATTTAGACGAAGAGGTCTATATGGAACAACCTGAAGGTTTTGTACTTCCGGAGAATGAGCACAAAGTGTGCAAATTGATAAGGTCATTGTATGGATTGAAACAAGCACCGAAACAATGGCATGAAAAGTTTGACACTACTATTTTAAAGAATGGTTTCCGACATAATGGTGCAGATAAGTGTGTATATTCTAAGTTTACAGACAAATATGGTGTCATTATTTGTTTGTACGTTGATGACATGCTAATTATCGGTACTAATATAGAAGGAGTAAACGAAACTAAGAAGTATTTAACTTCACAATTCCAAATGAAAGATTTGGGTGAAGTAGATACTATCTTAGGGATTAAAGTGTCCAAACATAGTGGGGGTTTTGCTCTTTGTCAATCACATTACATAAACAAAGTGTTGAATAAGTTCAAACACTTGGAGGTCAAAGAAGCAAACACACCATTCGATGCCTCATACAAATTGACTAGACATACCGGTAGAGCGGTAGCACAACTGGAATATGCTAGTGCAATTTGTAGTTTAATGTATGCTATGCATTGCACTAGACCGGATATTACATTTGCGGTGTGTAAATTATCATGGTATACTAGTAATCCTAGTATAGACCATGCAATCGGGCGAGTACTTGGGTACTTGAAGAGGATTATGAATTACGGATTGTTCTATAATAATTTTCCAGCCGTGTTAGAAGGTTATACTGATGCTAGTTGGATAACTAGCGTTGGTGATAATAAATCTACTACGGGTTGGATATCTACATTGGGTGGTGGTGTTGTTTCTTGGGCTTCAAAGAAACAGACATGCATAACTCATTCTACAATGGAATCCGAATTCATAGCATTGGGATCTGAAGGTAAAGAAGTGGAATGGCTAAGAAATCTTTTCTTAGATATAGAGTTATGGCCACAACTGATGCCAGCCATTTCTTTACACTGTGATAGCCAAGCAACGATGTCTAGAGCTTATAGTAAAATCTATAACGGGAAATCTAGACATGTCAGCCTTAAGCATGATTATGTAAGGCAATTAATTATGGATGGTGTAATAGCCATTGCATACGTCAGATCCTGCAATAACCTGGCGGATCCGTTGACAAAGAGTCTATCAAAAGACTTGGTACAAAGTACATCTTCAGGGATGAGATTGAGACGTATGGGATAAGTTCACTTGTGATAGAAATCCAACCTTGTCTAGCATACCACTAGCCAAAGGTTCAATGGGTAACAAGTCACAAAGTGAGGTATTAAAGCACTACGATTGATCTTTAAAGAATCAAAGCTGCACGGCATTGATCTTTAAAGAATTGGAGTGTTAGTGTTAAAGGAGGGTGAGTGTTAAAACATTCTTAATGAAGGATTAAGAGGAAATATCTTAATTTTCACCTATATGAACATAGGCAGTGGTGCCGCTTCGACAAGCAATGATCTAGAAATGTTCATGAATACTAGGGGAAGCACAAGGCCATAAAGTGCGGTTTTAAAATGAACTTCAAAGGAGAGTGTGGTTTCATGTGTATAGTGTTTCCGGTTCTAACACATAGGAATCTGATTCAAGGCTTTTTAGCTATCATGATTTCGTTAGAAATTTGAAGCGTTATACTAATAAGAGGTTCAAATCGAAAGATACTTCTTAGATGCATGAAATGTCACAAGTTACTATACAAACTAAGTGGCGGATTGTTATAATAGTTTGTAAAGGCAATGGGATGAAGAACAGATGCATGAGATCAAAGATGAAGGTGAACGGGTGTTAAAATAAGCAAGAATAGCTTGACTCATGACAGGGATCAATCTATGTCTCAATTGGATAGATCCATGTGGCTTGAAAATAAAGTTGAGTATTCTGACGGATATAGATCGATCACATGGATCGACCGATGTCACATGGATCGATCACATCGATCGATCGATGTGTCCTGGGTGCAGAGTTGAAACTTTCTGTCTAACATAGACCGATCACATAGATCGATCGATGTGACTTCGATTGATACATAGATCGATCAAAGTAGTCTGGATGAGAATCTGAAACTTATTGTGAAATTTGTGAGGTGGATGCTTGTGAAAGTGTTTGAGCCGTGGGTGAGGGTGGACTGATTTGGGCCGTGGGTTGTGTACCCTTGGCCGAGGAGTTTGTGGCCTCCAAAAGGTTTCTTCTCTCCTTTTAAGAGCCTCTAAGAACCTTTTTTCAGCCTCCTTTTCCTTAGGATCTGAATGGTTCTTCTTCATCCTCTTAGCATCCTCATAAACTTTATGTGGAGACAATGCATGTAACTTAAACTTTTTGCCATTAAAAGTAAAAGCATACATGTTCAATCTACCATCATAAATAACATGCTTGTCAAATTGCCAAGGTCTACCTAACAAAATATGACTAGCATGCATAGGAGCTACATCACACAAAATTTCATCTTTGTAGCCGCCAATAGATAAAGAAATCAGAACTTGTTTAGACACATGAATCTCACCACAATCATTTAGCCAAGATAACCTATAGGGATGGGAATGATCAATCATAGGTAAATCTAACTTTCTAACAAGTTCAATACTTGCAACATTAGCACAAGAACCACTATCAATAATTAAAGTGCAAGTTTTGCCTTTTACCAAACAATGGATGTGGAAAATGTTCTCCCTTTGCAAGTTTTCTTCTTCCTCCTTCATGTGTGCACTTAAGGCTTTTCTTACCACAAGAAAGTCCTTATATGCACCCTCTTCATCACTCTTTACCTCCTCAGCTGAGTCCTCTTGGTACTCTTCCTTTGTTGCTTCTTCTTCCTCCTCTTCTGAATAGAATTCATTAGTTTCCTCAAGGTACAACACTTTCTTGGCATTAGGGCAGTCCCTTGCATAATGCCCTCTCCCTCTACATTTAAAACACTCAATCTCCCTTGTCCTTGGAGGGTTTGCGGTTGCCTTGCCTTTGCCTTTGTCATTTTGACCTAGATTTGCACCATTGGTCCTTTGAGTGAAGTGTGGTTTATTTGGAGCGTTAGGGCTGTTTTGGCCGAGTGTGTTTGAACTTGGCCGTGCTCCTCCATTGCCATTAGACCTAGGCTGCACTTTAGAAAAAGAAGAAGCATTAGTTCTAAAACCAAATCCACTAGTAGAAGAACGTACCTTTAATTGCCTCTCAATTTTCTCAGCTTTGTGAACCATGGAATTTAGATCAACATAGGTAGTGAGTTCAAGTTGAAACCCAATCTCCTTATTAAGACCTCCCAAAAACC